>CM060253.1:38397513-38722513 GCA_030684275.1 Acipenser oxyrinchus oxyrinchus | reverse complement strand
AGGCCCATTATCAGCAACCATCAGTCCTGTGTTCCAATGGCACGTTGTGTTTGCTAATCCAAGTTTATCATTTTAAAAGGCTAATTGATCATTAGAAAACCCTTTTGCAATTATGTTAGCACAGCTGAAAACTGTTGTGCTGATTAAAGAAGCAATAAAACTGGCCTTCTTTAGACTAGTTGAGTATCTGGAGCATCAGCAATTGTGGGTTCGATTACAGGCTCAAAATGGCCAGAAACAAAGAACTTTCTTCTGAAACTCGTCAGTCTATTCTTGTTCTGAGAAATGAAGGCTATTCCATGCGAGAAATTGCCAAGAAACTGAAGATCTCCTACAACGCTGTGTACTACTCCCTTCACAGAACAGCAAACTGGCTCTAACCAGAATAGAAAGAGGAGTGGGAGGCCCGGTGCACAACTGAGCAAGAGACAAATACATTAGAGTGTCTAGTTTGAGAAACAGACGCCTCACAGGTCCTCAACTGGCAGCTTCATTAAATAGTACCCAAAACACCAGTCTCAACGTCAACAGTGAAGAGGCGACTCTGGGATGCTGGCCTTCTAGGCAGAGTTGCAAAGAAAAGCCATATCTCAGACTGGCCAATAAAAAGAAAAGATTAAGATGGGCAAAAGAACACAGACACTGGACAGAGGAAGATTGGAAAAAAGTGTTATGGACAGACGAATCTAAGTTTGAGGTGTTCGGATCACAAAGAAGAACATTCGTGAGACGCAGACCAAATGAAAAGATGCTGGAGGAGTGCTTGACGCCATCTGTCAAGCATGGTGGAGGCAATGTGATGGTCTGGGGTGCTTTGGTGGTGGTAAAGTGGGAGATTTGTACAGGGTAAAAGGGATCTTGAAGAAGGAAGGCTATCACTCCATTTTGCAACGCCATGCCATACCCTGTGGACGGCGCTTGATTGGAGCCAATTCCTCCTCAACAGGACAATGACCCAAAGCACAGCTCCAAACTATGCAAGAACTATTTAGGGAAGAAGCAGTCAGCTGGTATTCTGTCTATAATGGAGTGGCCAGCACAGTCACGGATCTCAACCCTATTGAGCTGTTGTGGGAGCAGCTTGACCGTATGGTACGTAAGAAGTGCCCATCAAGCCAATCCAACTTGTGGGAGGTGCTTCAGGAAGCATGGGGTGAAATCTTTTCAGATTACCTCGACAAATTGACAACTAGAATGCCAAAGGTCTGCAAGGCTGTAATTGCTGCAAATGGAGGATTCTTTGACGAAAGCAAAATTTGAAGGACACAATTATTATTTCAATTAAAAATCATTATTTCTAACCTTGTCAATGACTATATTTCCTATTCATTTTGCTATACTTCCTATTCAAACTCATTTCATGTATGTTTTAATGGAAAACAAGGACATTTCTAAGTGACCCCAAACTTTTGAACGGTAGTGTATTTATATATATAAACAGGTACAATGAAGACAGAACAGAATGCATTGTCCAGATGACGTTTACATTTAACAAAACCAATGTTATTTTGACTCTTGCACCCTTGCATGTATAGACGTTATCCTTCCACAATCTCTGCTGCAGCAAACCACAACTCAACTGCTGCTATTTTATCTGAAAAAATGTCGCACAACTCTCGCTAGAGATCTCGCTGAGATGACGCAAATAATATTTAAATTAGTATATTGCAGCTCTTCATTAAGATATTTTTTCTTACTACATACGACAAAATGTGCACTTTGTGAATTGTCATAACGAAAATGCAAATTGCGGTATGTTTGCACTGCGACTGGCCCATCTTACTACATCTACCCCATAATGTTTTAAAATGAAAATACATGTTTGCAAAAGCATGTGTTTCTTTCAAAACTGGACATTTGACCTATATAATGAATGGATATGCATGTCGAGAAAATGAATGGACCTATTTCGTTAGCTTCAATTACTTTAAAGAGTTTTTCTTCTTATCTCCAATGCAGCTGTGCTCGTCCTGTACTTCAGATACTTTCTCCAATGGGACGATGATACTGCTACCTCTATCTATCACACTTTTGTCGCCTTGTGTTACCTGACCCCAATCCTTGGAGCTATTGTCGCTGACTCATGGCTTGGGAAGTTTAAGTGAGTATTTGCTTTCATACCCACGGACTAAAACTTAAGGTTGAAAAGTTACATGGTTATGATATGTCTTCATCATGCTTTGAAGTTATTTATTTAAAATGTGAACCCAGTGTAATTATCTCTGACACCAAGGTCTCATATCCACTGAGTTCCTGGAATATCCTTATCAAGGGATTTGTATGTTACTGACATCAATTATTGTAATATTTAAGCAGTTGAAATAATGTATCAAAAGTTTATGCTAGGTCCAAGATAACTACTGCAATAACATAACTAAATCTGATATTTAATACTATTTTGATTTTCCACAGAACCATCATCTACCTGTCCATAGTCTACACAGTGGGTCAGGTGATCATGGCAATCAGTACCATTCATGACTTGACAGACACTGACAAGGATGGAACCCCCAACAACTTAACTTTACATGTGTAAGTTCAGCTCTTGCATGTGCCCTGTACTATAGTAACATAGCAGCTAACATGTACTCCACTGCTCTTGAAGTTTGACCACAGTGTTTATAGAGGGTTCAAAATCATCGATGAATGCTCATATCATTTCCTTCCCATTGTTTTTCACATACCACCACATCATGATCGCATTTTATGATGTACACAAGTACACTGATATCTTACGAAGTCCTTCTTAACTCTGCTGGATAATGTTGACTGTTCTGTTTCAGTGCCCTGTCAATGGTTGGTTTGATCCTGATTGCTCTGGGTACTGGAGGAATTAAACCTTGTGTGGCTGCCTTTGGTGGAGATCAGTTTGAGGACCACCAGGTCAGAATTAACAATTTGACTACACCATTCTTGTTTTATTGGCTAAAAGGAATCAGTTTAACTTGGTATAAATCATATGTTTTTCATAGCAGGTCTGCATTAGTTTGTAGATGCATATAATCTACAGTAGAAAATCAAGGACAAAATGCCAAGCATCCTAAGACTTAAAATTAATATAATTACTACGACAGAAACTATTTACTTACAGGAGTGACACATTTACTACCATATTATACTTGTTGTAAGAGGTATTTCTTCATGGGGTACAGTCAATGTGCCCTCTTGCTTACTGTTGTTGTATGGGGACCTCATCCCCTTTCCAAATACGAGTGTTCCTCTTTAAACACCTGCTAGGCGCCCTTTATTGATGCTGTCTGAGCATCTCCCAGTCACTCACAGGAAACTGCTCAGTTTACTTTATGACTGCACTTCACCTAACATCACTCCATTCAGGCAGCCTCTCTTCATGTGTAGATAGCCAAAATAAGTTATGAAGTTGCCAATGGCAACAGGAAGTTGTGTGCATTATGGTCTTGGGTGTGTTATAATAGCCTTTTGAATGCTACAATGAAAATGATAAAGCTTCAGAGTTAAAGAGAAATACCATTGACCTGCTTAAAATGTTTTTTTGTTGTTTTTTATTAACCATGATTAACTGTTAACACCCAAACTTAAATTACTCTCCCATTGTTCTTCTTTTTCTGCAGGAAAAACAAAGAAGTACCTTCTTTTCCATCTTTTACCTGTCTATTAATGCTGGGAGTCTTCTCTCCACTGTAATCACCCCAATCCTCCGAGGTAAGAGCATACTACAGTCAGTCATAATAAGCTGTTCCACATGCATACAAGTATCACAGTGGTATAAACCAACATAAAAGGTGAATTAAGCGATAACTACAGGACATATGAAGCGTACAAGGAGGTAGATTTCACGACCACTGTAAAATATCTCTATTGTGTTGGCATTACAGGCAATGCTGTCGTCTTGTAATACTACAGAAGGATCCTCTTTTTCATTAGTAATGTTTTTCTTAGCAGGGTATGTCTTTTCCATGGAAGAATTTTTGCTACTTCTATTGCTGCTATCTAACTGAACATTGCTTTATATTACAGGACAAGAGTGTGGCATTCACACAAAGCAAAAATGCTACCCACTGGCCTTTGGAGTTCCAGCCGCATTGATGGTTGTTGCTCTGAGTATGTTTTTTTATATATATATATATCAAGGAATTAGCTGGCTGTGTTTCTTGACCAGTGCAACCACAATATATTGTGATTGTGGGGCAACTGACAAGCGCTCAGTCATCACACTTCCTCCTAATTTCCTGCCAGTTTTCCTTGAAACCTTACACAACCCTGATTCGTAAGGGTTCCAGAGCACCTCACAGCATTTATTAAGGCCCTAGGCTACCTCATAAAGATGTTTCCAAGGTCATGACTTCCACCAGAATGAAGTAGTGTTTTGTTTTTTATTACAGTTGTGTTCATTGCTGGAAGTAGCATGTACAAGAAGGTATCCCCTCAGGGCAACATAATGCTTAAGGTTTGCAAATGCATTGGGGTAAGGAAAGATATCATTCATTGTATTTTAGAAAATAAATCAACAACATATACTTAACATATATTGACTAATATCAATAGCTGCACTATATCCTCTTAAGTGCAGTGTAACGGGAGATCTGGACTGACTATCTGGCACATGCGTGCTATTGCAGGTAGAGGGCAGCAGTCTCGTAGGATCCGCCTGTCAGTCATGGCGATGTCACGGAGAGGTGGGGAAGAGGGTGTGTTGGCTTTCCCTCTCTCTGAGTGGCTGAGAGGCGGGCCTTGGGAGATTGCTCAGCCCATAACTGCGTTTGGTTGTACATTCGGGTGACCGTGTTTGGGAACATACAGTGACACTGACAGAAGACGTCAGTTTTAAAACAAGGACGAGGCAAGCCTGGCTGGGGAAAACAGCCTGCCTTAAAATAATATAAAGAGAAAATAAATAAAATAAATAATCACGTTCCCGAGGGGACATGTTTAGCTGTACGGGTAACTCCGGCCATCCCATTGTATAGGGTAACTGAGCATAGGACGGAGGCCCGTTCTGACCGGCTTAGCGGCAGTGGGGGCACTGCGTAAGCAGCATTTTTGTTTGTAGTTTTATTACTGTGTTTTATTTTCCATTTTTCTTTCACCTTTGGTTTTCATTATTATTTACGAGCACTTGTATGTGCATTTGACTAGGTACCTGTATTGGTAATACTGTGGTTCTGTTTACTGTTGTCAGTATCCAGGCCACGGACAACAGCTCCATCTACTGGTAGAAATAAATCAGTGCGCCTGAGCGGCGTTACAAATAAAGTACTGTCTCCTTGTGTCAGTGAATTGCCCACCACCCTTCCACATGCAGCTATTGATATTGTCACAGTAAATTAAATGACAACCTTTCAACTGCATATATAGAAAAAGTTACTTGTCCAGAAAATTTATAGTTGTTGACCTGACCTCTTCAACCTCTCTCTCTCTCTCTCTCTCTCTCTCTCTCTCTCTCTCTCTCTCTCTCTCTCTCTCTCTCTCTCTCCATAACTGTCTGTTTAAAATTACTATCTCAACATTTAAACTCAAATGTAGACAGACATTCTTTTAAAAGTGGAATAAACTGCTTGTGAGAATCTCAGTGAATGCCTATTTCTGTTGTAATGTGTAAACTTTGCTATCAAAGATAATGCTTATTTTCATATTCTTTTTGATGCAAACAGTTTGCCCTGAAGAACAGATTTAAACACAGAAGCGATCTGTACCCAAAGAGACAACACTGGATGGACTGGGCCACTGAGAAGTATGATGTATGTTCCCCTTGTTTGTGCAGTATTTGTTTTTAAAGTACAATAAAAAATAAAAATACACAAGGAAATGAATAGGCTAAAACTAATAGTTTAGATAAGATATTTGACTACATTTGTTGTTTTGTATATTTGTTATTGTTCTATACATATCATGTTGTCTGTACTGTGTATACCATCAAAAACAATTTCACAATGTACTGAAATATATACTCTCCCTCTCTAGAAACGTCTTGTTGCTCAAATCAAAATGGTCTTGAGAGTCATGTTCCTGTATTTACCACTCCCTATGTTCTGGACCCTTTTTGATCAGCAGGTACTGTTATAGTTAAAGAAAATGCACATTAGCCATAACTGATGGTAATTTCATGGTTATTAAAGGCAGCCGTGTTTAGGGTGGTTAGGTTAGGGCTCTGGACTCTTGACCGGAGGGTCGTGGGTTCAATCCCAGGTGGGGGACACTGCTGCTGTACCCTTGAGCAAGTTACTTTACCTAGATTGCTCCAGTAAAAACCCAACTGTATAAATGGGTAATTGTATATAAAAATAATGTGTTAAAAAAAAAAAAATGTAATTGTATGTAAAAATAATGTGATATCTTGTAACAATTGTCGCCCTGGATAAGGGTGTCTGCTAAGAAATAAATAATAATAATGTCTTGTTACATAATAATTGCATGGTAAACTCACAACTGCATGCCTAAATACACTGTAAAAAACTTACATTTTCTGTTAAAGTGTTACCAACACCAACCAACCAACCTATGTTACCATTGCTTTTGTTTAAGTTTTCAAAAATGCTGTCACTTTTAACACAACTTTTGTATTTGTAGGGTTCAAGATGGACTTTCCAAGCCACCACTATGGATGGAAATTTTGTAAGTTGTACCTAACCTGCAGGTGCAATTTCAAAAATGTTATCACTTTACAGAATATTGATCTTCTATAAATATCTATGATCTTGTCTTCTTAGGGCCTTATAAGGATTCAGCCAGACCAAATGCAGGTAGGCATGTGCCACTGTTTATTACTCTAAGCTCTATGTATTTTTGTTATTATTTTATTTGTTGAACAGTTTCTATTTTATGTTTGACGTTCAGCTTCTCTTCACAGACTGTAAACCCGATCCTGATCGTCATATTGGTACCTATTGTAGATGCATTTGTATATCCGTTGATTGAGAAGTGCAAGCTGAACTTCACGTGAGTCCAATCTGAGCCACGGCAACTCAACTTGACAAAATAACGTCTGCTCAGCCAATTGGACCAAGTGTCCTACCCATGTTAACATTCCCCTGGGTTTGTTAACACCAAGCTACACAAATCTAGGACATGTCATTATATGAACACACATTTTGGTCAGCATGTCTACCAGTCTGGTTCAGTATTAAATAAATATCAATGTTAATCCCTGTTAAGCAGTACTAATGGCCACCTATAATAAAGGGAGCCAGTACATTGATGTAATAAATCATTTGCCATCTTATTTTAGTTGGATCTTTGAGAAAGAATAGTGGAAAGTATTAAAGAATGCACTTTAATGGGTTAAATAAACATCCATGGTCTGGATTGGAGGCAAAGGGGAAGACTGTGTTTTTGTAAAAAGCCTTTCAAATTGGCCTTTGAGGTCTAATACAGATATACAGTATTTCTATTTATGTGTGTTGTTAATGCACCTTCCACCTGCTCGGCAAATTGAAAGGCTCTGCATCTCTAAAAGGGATTACACTGATGAAAGCAGCAGCCAAAATGATTAATCAAATTCTTGACTTTTTTGTGTGTTTTTAAACATAAAAAACAGCAACAAACAACCTTGTTTGTCTGTGTTTGTTCCAGACCATTGAGAAAAATGACAGTCGGGATGCTGCTTGCTGCTTTGGCTTTTGTAGTAGCTGCTTTGGTGCAAATCAAAATTGATGTGAGTACAATACCTCATACAGACCATTTTGAACTCTGCGGTTTACTGAAATAATCACAAGTACATGCTGTACTTCATTCTACAATAATAATACTACAATGCTGCATAACACTGTAGTTTTTTAAATGATTAAATGATCCCATTAACCTTACTTCTCGTGCTCTTCCATTCACTATGAAGGGTTCACATTTGCAGTTATGAAAGAAGCACATACATAGCAAACATGTATTTGTAGTATTTTCAGTTATATCTTGTACTTTAACATACAAGTCTATGGATAAACACATCTCTCAGTTTGCATGCCTTATTTCAGGTACTCTTACAGTATATGTTACGTGATTTTCAATGTGTGATTATATACTCAGAGATACACTTAACCCTAAAACTTACCTTAATTGTGCTTAGAACCCCTAAATAAATAGTTATTTAAAAACTAAAGACACCATTTAATGTTATCATAAAGATTCGTCATTGACATGTGTGTTTATTTTGTTCAAACTCTTTGTTTTCTAGGAAACTCTGCCCAAATTCCCATCAGCCGGTACATGTCAAATGAAAGTCCTCAATTTAGGTGATGCTACTGTTAATGTGAACATATCAGGAGTACAATATACAACAGACTCTTTCAAGGTAAAGCATGAAAATTAAAAAAAAAAAAAAACATTCAAATATATTGTCTGCACTTCTCAAATGTATGAATTATTTATAATAAAAGGGATATAAGTAACACTATTGTCCCCTTTTCTGTGTGGTAAACCCATTGTTGTCAGAAAAATATTGTGATTTTAGAAACAGGTAATGATTTCTGGGAGCAGGAATGCTAAACTTTTACTCCCTGTGTGCTTGTTGGGTACCCAGTCTGACATAAAATGGGGAACCTGACTGCAAAACAAACAAAAATATATATTAACTATCTCCACAAGAGGGAGTCTGGGTCTATCTTGAGCTTTTGCTCATGGCTGAAGCAGATGATTATAAAATTAAACAGCATCTCGGTACAGGTAATCTTAACAAATATGTTCTTGCTGTTGTTTAGATCTGTTTAGATTCACTTTGTATAACATTTTCTATTTCAGCTGTTCATAACGTGATTGCGTCACTGGGTCCTCAACATAGGTCTTTTTGAGTTCCTTGCCAATACCTTAGCTTTGAATTAAACCTGTAAAAATCAAGATTACAACCAGAAACTTTTGGATTTGTCACAATCTAAGCAGTTAAAGGGTGGTGAGCAGAGGCTTATGACTGGTGCTGAATATTTATTTATTTATTTATTTTAATTTGGACACATTCTTGTATTCAGTTGCCAAATGTTGTTTACCCTTTTTTCAGCTACGTTGACAATCGTGTCTTGCATGTGGAATGAGTTGGGGTAGGAAATTTTCTGCTCAATGAATTCAAAACATCTCTTCTTAAACCTTCACTTTCAGGCCACCTCCTACAAAGATTTCTCATCTGAAGGTCCTGGCGATTTCATTGTATCCTATGGAAACAATAATACCAACTCAGTCACTGTATTTAACAGCGCTACTCGACACACTCTTTTAGTGAAGAATGTCCCTTCAGTTCAAACCTTGTTGGTAAGTACAGTATAAAACAATTTGTTCTTTAAGCCTGTGATTCTTATGAGTGATATGATGTTCTGTGATTTGACCTGAGTGTGATTATGTTTAAAAATCTATTGCAGGAGAACAGACTACACTGTAAACTGAACATGAGTAATAAGTATGTTCTAAACAGTACAGTGTCCTGTAACACATTCGCATCATCTGTACTTATTAATAAAATAAAGTCACATATTTAAGTTAGTGTTTTATGGCTTGTGGAAGGGCAGCCATGCGGTCAAGGCCGGCTAGCGGGAGGAATAGCAAAGGCGGGAGACGGAGATTGCAGTTTCAAGCGCTTTCCACACACTTTTATTAGCAACAAAATAAACAAAAGCTTTAAAATACCAAAAAAATTAATAAAATGCACCCAAGCAAAGGCTAGCTTGGTGCAGGACAGAGAGCACAGCCTGCTGCTGTCATCCCTTTGTTTAAACTAACTCTCTGTCTTGAGCAAAGCACAAAGGCCAGGGCTATTTGACAAAACAATCAATCAATTAGCACCTGGGCACATTCTGCACATGGATTTGGCAGGGATGGGATTTTAACCTCATCCCTGCCAAACTTACATTGAACATATATCAAACTACCACATACCTGCTTTTGGCTTCTTAAACTTCTTTCAAGAACAGTTTTGTGAATGTCAGACTTTATTTTGTTCATAACAATGTAGCATAAACATTTTTAAATACCCACTAGGCTGAAGCTTTGTGAGCAGGGCCTCACTGTATTAGTAAAGTACAAAGATGTTAAAGTAGTAGTCACTAATACCAATTTAAAAACTAATTTCAATGAATTATTATTTATATTTAAGTTCTTAAAAAAGCATTATCAGTGATTTTGTCAGAGCTTGTCATAGGTATATTCTGTCCATTCTATTGATCTTAGATCCCGGATCTGGCATAGTGCACATAAACAACTGCAATGATGAGCACAGTTTGTTTGAAACAAACTTCAATCAGGTGTTAAAATATAGATTTTTAAAAAACCATTGAAACGTTTAATATACTGCACCTGTATTTTTTCAGCTTAATGATACTAATAAAAAGCCAGAAGAAGGGAATAACGCATCAGGTATGTATACATTTTCAGTTAGTACAGTTACAGTCAAATAAATGAAACCACAAAGAATATAAATGCTAGTGAGCTGGAAAATATGTAGGATAAAAATGCAGACCAGCAGAAGTGTATTCTGACCATTGAGGTGAAAAATCTGGTTTATGTGTTTAACACCTGAGCGGCCCGTTTTATTTTAATGGACATCACAAAGACTTTCAGTCACAGCACATCCTACCATAGAATGATTGATCTTTTTTTAAAAACCAAGGAATAACTACTCCTATATATTCACACCAATAAAAAAGCTGTATTTTAGTCAACAGAGCAGTAATACAGTGCATATTTTTAAACTAAAACATATTTACTGTCATCATTATAGAGCAACTTGATTGGGTCTAAAAAAACCCCACAATAATCTTAACTAATATGTTCTTATTGTTGCTTCCAATTGCTAAACGTCAGTAAGATTTACCAAGTGCAACACGTGTGGTATCTGTTTGTCACAGGGGTGAGTGTTGTAGGGGGGCAGGTTAATTGTTACACTCTGGTTTTGCAGTTGGACATAGAGAGGAGGCATGTTTGAGGTGCTTTAAACTTTTGGCTTTTAACGAAGATCTGATGGGTGAAATACAAAGTGCATCTAAACAAGTTAAGATAACTGTGATATCCTCTTTTTTTTGGTTTTGCCTTTATAGATTTGTAAATGCCCTGAAAATAACACTTCTAATCAAGGCAGGGTCCAAAGAACTTGGGCATGTTCTGCCTTTCACAAGTTCAGATTACGCGCTACTGCCAGAAGGAGAGTGAGTGTTAATAATTTCAAATGAATAAAGTCATTTTTTCAAAATCCCTTTTTTAGTTCTACTTTGTGATGTTTGCATAAATTTCTATTTTAAAGGAGTGAATTTGTCTTCAGTTACAACGACACATCAGAAAGAATCTGCAAAGTTTCAAAATCTTTTGGATTTGGCAGCTCCTACACTGTTGTCATACAGAATTTAAATGTAAGAGGTTTTTTTAAAGCTTATAAAATCATGATATACTGTAACTAAAATCAACTACTACTGGTAACAGTTTCCATTATTTCAATTAACTTACCAGCTTTTCATTAAGGCCCAAAACATAATATCACCTTCAGTTTAAGTTGAATGCCAAGATTGTTGATATTGTTAACCACCCCCACTGAAAAAGCAGAGTTGAATAAGTTTAAAACCTGCCATCCCCATTTACTATTAATACGTCTGATAAAGTTAGGAACCTCCTACTTCTATAAAGAATGTTCACAGTTAAATGTAAATTGAATACATTTAAAAGAATCATATGTAAAAAGACTAATTTGATTGGTTTCAGTATCTTTATTTTTTTAAACAAAAATACATTTGAATCTCTCCATTCTGTAGTGTGAAAGCCAGCAGGTAGCCGCCCTTACATACATTGAAGACATCCAACCCAACACAATTCACATGGCCTGGCAGATTCCGCAGTACTTCCTGATGACAGTTGGTGAAGTGGTCTTCTCAGTCACTGGGCTGGAGTTTTCATACTCGCAGGTTGGTGGTACAACCAGATACCATTCCAGCAATGTGAAGAGGCAGCCGTGTGTCTAAAAACTCCATACACCGGCACTTAAGCTTGAATCCAAATATTTAATAACAGCATTGTTTTTTGTCATTGCAGGCACCTTCCAATATGAAATCGGTTCTCCAGGCTGGCTGGCTGTTGACAGTAGCTGTTGGTAACATCATTGTGCTGATCGTGGCAGGAGTGTCACAGCTCCCTGATCAGGTGTGTGCACATTAGGAAGACTATATAAACTCCATGTTATTAAAATATTTTATACTGACGGGGTCTCCAAGCAGGCAGGAATAAAACAAGAGAAAAAGATTCTGACAAGCTTTCTGGGGGCCAGCTTCCTGTTTCACAAAGTGAGGAATGGACAGCCCAAGCCCATGCTGATCTGTTTACCTCACCACATACATATTCATACTCCCTCCAAGCCAAACCAATGAGACAGGATGGGACCTCGTACCATTTAAGATTATTTTAGAGACTGATTGTCGTAATCAGACCAAACAGCCAGATCTTTTATGAGTCATCTCAGGGGGTTCAAATCTTCTTGATAAATTACAGTTTTCTCATGCTTTCCCATGTTTTTACACTGCATTATTTACCATGTGTTTTACTCTGCTTTGCCATTGTTTTCATGATTGCCTTTGCCTTAACATGCTTTCACTATGCTTTATAATACTTTTCTTGGCTTTTACCTTGGTACTGAATTGTGCAGTATATGTTTTTGAAGGCCAGTTATCTTTTCAGTTTAAATAAATACTTAAAACCATTTATTTAGTGTTGCTTGAATGTGATAATTACTTAGAACATAGCCCTATGAGAAAGATCATTTATCAATGCAAATGTGTTCATTTATTTATTTTGTTCACTGTGATATTCTTTCTTTCCTGTCGCACACAGTGGGCTGAGTATGTCTTGTTTTCCGCTTTGCTGGTTGCGGTTTCCATCATTTTTTCAATCATGGCCTATTTCTACACCTACGTGGACCCAGCAGAGATTGAAGCTCAGTTTGATGAAGAGGACAAAAAGAAGAAGGATGATCACGAAATGAGTACTATTCCTGTTTATGAGAACGAAGCACATTTCCCTAAGCAGAGCAAGATGTAAAACCCCAACCGCGCTTAAGAACACACACTTTAAGTGTTAAGAATATTTGCTCCTCAATTTTATTTAACAAAATGTATAACTGTAAGATGACATGATTATAAATGCTTTAATAAGCACAGTCTAGTTTGTCAATCTAAAATGGTACATCTTCAATTTACCCTTTTCTGAAGCAAGTATTCAAGTGAGATCTAAATTTGGTAATAGAGGTCAGGCCTCAACTCTTGCTGACTGAAATGGAAGGTGGGCGGCACTTAAAGTTTTTGCATAAGCTGATTAACCATGTTATTTAAACCAAGTAAGACATACTATTATCTTTATGTTGTGGTTGTTTTGTCAAGTGAGAACTTTTGTTTTCTGAAAATCTAGTACAGTGTCTGTAGTACCAGTCTGTCGCTTCAAAGAGGGCAGGTTTAGCAGTACCCATACTTTAAATTTCGGAACATCCAACAGCTAATGTTTGAATTCCGTAAAATCTATTCCACACCTGTCTTTCTTACAGAAATTATACCGTGGCTCAATGCTATTTTCCTCTACACCTTTATTACCTCTTTGAAACAACCATGTGTATTAATTGTACAAATGATAGATCATAATTTATAAACATCTGTAGTAATCGCTGTCAACATTTTTATTTATTTATTTAAATAAACACATCTCTGTCAGAAAGACCAAAATAAAGTTATTAAATGTTAAGTGACAGAGAATGACAGAGATCTACATTTAGCATGGTTAACTAGAAAGTCAGGGCCTCTGTAGTGAGACAGACCAAACAGCCAGATCTATAATGCGTCATCTCAGTGGGATAACTCAGTTGTAAACCCATGTTTATGCTATACCTGCTATATGTGCATGTGCAATGATATGCAATGTGTAAACTGTATCTCCCTTACCTAGTCATTTTGAATTATATTTGTTTGGGACTTTATTGCAAGTCTGATAATGAACTTAAACTTTAAAAAGCAGCAGATTGGAGAACGTTCGGCCTTCCTACAGTTCCTACAGTAAATCACAGTAAAACACTGTCAAATTATGCAGATTTGTGTTCTTTAAAAACCAAGTGCTTCCAGGCGGTGACGGTAGCCTCTTATTAAATGGAACAATGCTGAAATTATTCTTGTAATATGTATTTGTAAACTCATTGAAATATAATAGTGCTTTTATTTAATCTGTTGATCAGATTATGCTGGAGACATAATTCAAGGTCAGCTGCACTCCACATAATTGAAAAGACTTATTTCAACAATTACAGCTTGTATTTTTTTGCTTACCTTACCCCAGACATTACCAAATACCTACTGCTCCACTTATTACATGAATTTATAATGTCCCCATATTTAATGTAATTTCCCAAAATGTTTCATTAGAATTGGACCCTAGAATGTGTTCTCTAAACATAGAAAAACTTTAGCCTGACAGACCAGGAACCTGTATTTCAATTGCACACTGTACAGCAGTATTGCTTTCACTCTCTTTGTTTATAGAAATGTTGAAACAATTTCAACATTGTTTTTTTTTTCAAATTTCAAAACCACTATTTCATTATATGTGTTGTTTCCTCTGTTTTGTTTTATCTACAGTAAGATACTGTTGCCACATGGAACAATGTATGAGCAAAACAAAAAGTATATAAACTCCACGCTACATATCCAATATTTGTTTAATTTTTGCATTGAAATATGCAATTTATCATGAACATTTTTATATTTTTTCTTTTTAAATAATGATTTATAATCATTACAAACAATTACTCTGTACACTGGTGACTGCTAAGGTGGGTACAACATTTGAAATGTAACCAGTCAGTCTGTCTACAGTCACCACTGCATTACCTCATTTTGGGGGGGTAAAATGAAGACATCCCACCCAGCTGTGTAAACAAAAGTTATTTGGGTCAGCACTGCACTTGTAAGACAGATGTTCTGTATTCCTAGATAGGCAGATAACTGCTGTGGTACCCCTAGATCATTAAAATCTACAATACATGTTGGATGGTATTATTAAACGTTGAATATTAAACATGATTTTAAAATGCAGCTGCACAATCAGCTGTACACTGATTCGGATCAGCAGAATGCATTTTATACTACATTCATTCTGTCTGGTAAATCATTTAAAATTGAAACTGCGTTCAAATCCATTGTAACAAAGACACAGCTTTTTTTAAAATAATATAAATCTGCAGTTGTTCAGACCAAATTCTGGAATAAAAATAGATGTGACCTGATTCTACGCAAGATATTTCCCATCCCTTTCTTAAGCTATATTGTTCCTATGCAGTATTGAACTAATGAAAATGCATGTGGGGCATTAGGCATTCAGGCGCCTGGAGGCATGTCTAGTTTAACATAACAGTAAGTAAATGTAAGTGCAATAAATGTTAACACATGAAAGATCAAATTCAAAAAAGCATAATATAAAAAATGATTGGGCCTAATCCCTGGGACAATATAAAAAATCCATGTTAAATAAAATGAATAAAGTACCTGTAGAAATATGATAGGAACAACTTTCAAAACACATATGAAACAAAAGCAGCCTTTTAGCAATTAGTCTTTTCCACCTGCACACCCGAGCCGAGTCGAGCCAGCCTGGTATGGCTTGGGTAGCTTGTTTTCTTGTTTCAAACACTTGATTCCAGTTGTTGGTGGACATTCGTATCAGCACAGAGTGACCAGTGCTTGTACCTCATCAGCGTCCTGAGCCTTTACTTTCCTCTCGTCTACATACATCAATGTCAGCCATTTTTTCTCGCTTTTTCTTGGAATGACGCTTGAGCGTGATGATGAAATGCAATAACCCCGCCCACAGCCAGCTTCGGCCCTGACCTATATGTTACGAGGCTGGAGTTTCACGGTACGGGTCGGGTCGGGTATTTTGCTGGTGCAAAACCACCCGAGCTGTGAGGGCCTGGAGCCCTCACAGCTTGGGTGTGCAGGTGGAAAAGGGGTATAATGTGTTATAATGTTGTCTACACAATAGCCTTTTCACAGTTGCACACCTGAGCCGAGCCCACCCAGCGCGGCTTGGGTGTGTTCGCACTACTGTTGAAAGTAGAAGCTGCACTGTGGAACGTGACGTCAAATTCAGTGGACACAGGCGCACAGAGGAGTGGTGTGGATTTCTTTTGAGAATGGATCACAAAGTCGTACTGTCTGAAACGATAAAGTCTACCAAAAGATTTCACAGGAATTGAGAAATATGGGACTAAACCGCAGAGCCAGTACTTAATTTGTAAAAAAAGTGGTGCCGGGGTGCAAGCAATGACAATAATACCACCCTAAGAACCGCTGCAGTTGGAGCTGTAGGCCCTCTGCCTGTTACTGGGAAATTGTGCAAGTTAGTCCCTGGTGGCGAGTGAGTGATCTGCTCTGCTGAAACAGATGGGCAGGGGTCCCTCACTGATGGGTTTGACTGGCTCCTAGGTTGTTCAGGGACACTGCTCACAGACAGTTGTTCTGGACATCTAAAGGGCAAGGCTCCCGACAAACCTGTTAACTGTGGCGTCTCTTTAGGGATAGACTGGTGTTCTGCCAATCTCGTCCTGACATGCTGGGGTACAGGGGAGGTATATTTCCGAAGGCGGTTATAATGTACCACCTGAGATTTTCCTGTAGGTTTCAGCAAGTATCGAATCCTGTAGTTCACACCTGGGTCATCTTCAGTGGATCCAAGACAGTCCAGAATCTCATAAGGCCCCTTCCAGTGAGGGGAAAGCTTCATTCGGGTCGTAGTAGGGTCATGTAACCATACAAGACCACCTTGCTGACAGTGGTTATGCCTGACATGTCAGTCATATGCATGCTTTTGCTGCAGCATAGCATGGTGGTTATTTTCGGCAGCAGAATTGAAAGCAACTTGAAACTTCTTGATAAGTAAGGCAGCATATTCTGACGGTGTTCCAGGGGTGGACTTGACTACATGTGGCTCTGAGCGGAACATCACATCGGTCGGCAACCTTGTTTCTCTCCCATGTGTCAGAAAAAAAGGGGTAAATCCAGTGCTTGAGTGAGTGCTAGAGCAACTGGGTTTACATAGTCATCCCAGTCACCAGAATGTTCTAACAGTGTCTTTGCTAGCTGATCAAAAAGAGTTCTGTTAAAACGTTCAACCATGCCATCCCCTTGTGGATGATATGGGCTTGTTCTGGTCTTCTTGACACCAAGCAACTGACATAGATGGTGAATGAGGGCTGACTCAAACTGATGCCCCTGCTCTGTGTGCAGACTTTCAGGAATGCCATGCTCCCTAATGTAGTTCTCAAACAAGCATTTTGCTACAGTCATAGCTCGTTGGTCTGGGAGAGCAAAGAGATTCACATACTTTGTGAAATAATCTTGTACTACCAGGAGAGTTTAACCAACTTACTTTCTAGCCTTTTAACAGTACTATTTTAATTTATTATTAATAATATTTTATTAATGTTGTTTTACATTAATTATTAATTTTGTAAATATAAATGTTAACCTAATTTTTAAATACTTATTGATCCTAAACAATAACAAAAATAATCTTACAAATGTTTACATTCATGTAGTCTACATCATATACAAAGTAGTAGTATATACAGAAAAAATAATTAAAGGCAACTGCCACAAATAACAAATAATACATAAAAAAGCCTTTATACATGTTTTGTTATGGTTTTGCATTTAAATGGTTAATAATTAAAAGGCAAAAGGTCCAGAAGGACAACATTGATTAAAAAAAATAATACGCACACCAACACGAACATTGGTTTCCACAGTCTGCACTATTATCAGTGATGTGTATGCAACAGAACCGCTGGTAGATTACAAAAACGATTAATTAAACTTAGGCTAGGTAGTTGTTATCTTAGTATGTTTTTATTCTCTATTAATTAAATTATATTCATTGATAAAGGCAAGAGAGAACAAGATCATTATTATTTTTTTATTGTTTTGGTATATAGCAGGCTAATGATCCTATTGAAGTAGGCTACAATATATATTTGTTCATTAACAAGTTGTCTTGTTCTTTGTTGAAATTAATGTTCAGCTTTCATATTTTGTTGTGTACTACTCATTTAATCAAACCAAGTAGTGTAAGAAGTGCTTGTATCATTCATGACGTTTTTCAAATCAAGTAAGCTTATTTGTGTATAAAAAACGACAATAGAGTTGCAGCCAGTGTCATCTGACTTAAAGGCACTCAAGCTGAAATCGTAAAGCAATTTAAAGTAGGCTACAAACATGGCAACGGACTTACTAATAATAATAGTAATAATAATAACTTTAAAATGTTACAGATAGTATTTGAAAAATGTCAATAAACACTTCAGAAAAAGATTTAAAGTAAGCCTATTAAAAACAAAATCTAAACGTAACATATTTAAAAATATTTTTCTTTACAACTTGTTTTTATACATGCAATGTTAATATGCGGTATTTTTTCAAAATGACCATATCGGTCGTTGCAGGTCTGTGACCAAGTATTGCGCCCATTCAATCATAATACTAACTTTTTTTGAGGTCTGACCCGCTTTATTGTTATGATCTTTAGTTTTTTTGTAATCCTGTTTCATGTTTTTTTATTTTCATTACAACACTGTTTCGCGCTGTGGTTTAGTCCCGTATTTCTCAATTCCTGTGAAATCTTTTGGTAGACTTTATTGTTTCGGACAGTGCGAGTTAACCCCGCCCCGGGCCTTTATCAGCACCGAGCCTGTACTAGATATCTTGCCAGGCCAGAGTTTCACGGTTCCGGGTCAGCTAGAAAAAATGACAAGTGTGAAACTAACCGTACCGTGAAGGCTCGGCTCCAGTGTGCAAGTGTGAAAAGGCTATAAAATTAACTCATTTTCTGTCTTGGATTTTATACACCTGCTGGGAGCCCAGTAAACGCCAGTAACAACTATAGCTGGTTACCGGCTCATTAGCAATCACTGGACTTTTCAGTGCAGGGATCAAGTCTGTTGTGTCAAATCTTTGCTTAACTCGTTGTATTAGTAACATATGTTTAACGAACCTGCACAAATGTTCAAAGCTCTTTATCAGTCTGGCTCAATTATGGACGCAAGCTCCTACATTAACAACAACAAATCATAGAGGTACATGCTTATCTGCAAGATAATAGGCTGAAGTCCTTCTACCCATAGTTTATTGTGTATTTTTCTTTTTTAAATGATTGGTTCCGTAAGTAGATATTTTGCAGTACAGTTTGAATGTGAAGTGCAAGTTGGGTATACTCAATTATTATTATTATTATTATTATTATTATTATTATTATTATTATTATGTACTGATCATTTTGTGGTTTTGTGTACAGTATGTACACTTCTAACATGTTTGCTTCCTTAAAATGTATATTTTGGCAAAACAAATACATACTGACACTTTCCATTCACAGAGGACAGATCTGTTGAGCTGCGGTTGAGCAACAGTCGTAGGACGGGCGAGGGAGCGAGCTAGTCGGAGAGTCGGGCTCCCCCTGCATGTAGAGTCGTGTCACTGAGTGTTGATCCGCTGATGTCACAGTGACAGCGCTAACAAGATGGCGGAGGGCATTGGAGCAAAGTGAGGAGGACAAGACAATAATATTATAATAATAACACCACAGTCCGACATTCGTTATCATTGCTGTGGGTTAACGACACACAGGTACTGAATCAGCCAGGCGCTGGGTACAACTGAGTAAATGCACCCTGGCTTGTACAAGATAAATCAGCGGAAAATTGTAAACTAACCAAGGAAAAAGCCAGCGTTCCCTGCGTAAAAAAAATGTCAAGCAACCTCGAGCCATCAGCGCATACGTTTTTATTTTAAACCCTCAGGACTGTAATCGGTATGCGTTGATTTAAACCGGTGTACATTTGTTTTTATTTTTGCAGAGGTGAATGTTTTGATCAGAGTCCAAAGGAAAGGAACCACACAGTGCAACTGCAAGTGTAAACCAGATCTGGGCTGCTTAGTTGAAAACTGGGCACAATCTTGACTGATTTATCATTTAACTGTTGTGGGCATCTTGATTTTGGGAGGATCTGTGCTGGAAATCGAGGAGAACAGGATATACCGAAAATAATTTTAAACGAACGAGATTGGGGATTTGTATAGTCTGTTTTATTTTGTATTTCTAATTTAAATTGCCCGACGCCATGGCTCACTCCCCGGTGCAGTCAGGCCTGCCTGGGATGCAGGTAAGATAATCACCTTTATTTTTGTTTTTGTACAATACATTTAAACAGAACTTACAGTGATACATATTGTAGAGTGTTGTACGTCAAATGACGAAGAGATGTGACTGTTATGGTTTATATAGTGCAGCAGTACCATTATCAAAACAAATAAACAACTGTAATCGTGACACGAAAATTAGAATGGTTTGCACACACACACAAAAACTTATTAAAACATACATTAAACTTGCGTCAACAATTTTTGTGTCTTAAAAGGCATTGCGTTTGGCAACTACTTGGATGTGGCAGTTTTCTGCGTAATAACTAATATCAACTATATAAGGAAGTGCAGAGGCATTGAGGCCTGTGATATTAAACCGGTTTGTATTTCTGTTTCTCGGGCTCTGGAATAATCGAGATGCGCTTCGTGAGAGCAACCAAGCGAAACTGAAATCATTGTTATAGAGGACTGGGATATAATCTATTTAAAATACTTTTGTGTTAATTTTTACTACAGTACTGTGTTTACACTGTCTAGATGGTAACTTGATACCTATGCTCAAATTTTCTCAGGTAAACCTGGTTTTGGATTAGACTTCACAGACTTAAGCCTAAAGTAAATTAAACATTCAGGAGGCAGACGAATAACAAGACAGTCATCCGCTTGATTACTGATGAATAACTTATGAATTCTGTAATATTTATCAACACGTACTGTAGGTAGATGTTGACGTATTTCCTTCTGTAATTCAAGTTTTAGGTTTTGTTAGGGTGTGTCAAGCAATGGATTGCTACTAGGAGGCTGAGGTGTGCAGAAACAAATGTGGTGGTTATGTTCAAAAAGTATTTATATTTGATTTCTTTGAGGGATGTCAGCTTTCCATTTGCACTGCATCATCAGTGGAGTCTGTGCACTGTACGATGTGCACTCATTACAGTATACCATACTTATTGATCAGTGGAAAATAAATGCTTTGGTTATGCCTGGTTAAAAAAAAAAATAAAGTGCAGATGACTGTACTCTTAAGACTGTGTTTAAATACGTTTTCAAAATCCCAGTGTTTAAACATGAGATTTTACTGTTGACATGGCGACTGTTTCCTGCACAAACAATTTCAAATTCTATGTTTGAGGATGTTAACCAACTGCTAGCTAAATGGTGTTTTTTTTACTACAGTATGTGAAAGTGCTAACCTTAACAATAGTTCTTCCAAGTAAACAAAAAAGTAACCACCAGACCAAACAAGTCAACTGTTGTTTTTATGCCATACATGTACAGTGTTACAGAAAGGCTGAAGACGTTGTCTGTTATACTGTATTTAGGTGCACTACACAGAGGCACATTGCAGTGTTTAATGTCATGCACAATGTTTTCAGAACTAGCTGTGGTTATGTGTGCCTGTCATGTAAGGTTGAGAAATGAACTGTTTCTTTCTAGCTTCCTTGTGCACCCTGCTTGTCGATGGAGTTTGTTTTATAGTACAGTGATCTGCACCATTTGCAGGTGGTGTCTGGTCTATTCGTTCTTAGTTTTTTTTTTACAGTGAAAATACATGGTGTGTACCTGCTTTGTTTGCATTGTCATTGTTGCAGGTATATATGAATAGATAAATAAAATAAGAAAATTGGGACTTTTTCTATCATTGAACCAAAGCATACCTGAAAGGTTTAATTCTGTCATATGTAGTCCTACTTCGTTTTTTTTACCACTATAAATGAAGCTACAGTACACGTATTGTGGTTAACTGCTGCTATAGACTAGTTCAAGAAGTCTCCAGTGGTGAAAATTATATCTGTGTCATTTTTGTTGGCTTTTCCTTGTTGCTGTGTTAAATTCACACAGTTCATGCTAGGTTGGAGACTGTGGGCGAGATATATTATGAAAAGCAGGGCAGCATTTTCTGATATCCAACGAAGCAAGCGTTCTGCCTGATATCTGTCCAGATTGATTACAGTGAGATGAGAAGTTTTCCCCCAGGTCTGGAATACAGCACAGTAAATGTCATGATAAATTATATATGTTACGGTAAAAGTCTGAATCTGGTCAATCTTAAATTTTACCAGTAAATGTCAACATTTACCAAATAAGGTAGTAAATGTCAGAAATTATGAAGAAATAGATTGCTTTTCAAACATATATGCTACCAGTTAATCTTGTGATTTACCGAAGCTTATTGGTTAAATGCAAGTATATAATTGAAGAATGTATTTATTTCTGCATACAAATTTTCCATTAACAAAAAACGAACAGTTTTTTGTCAAACAGTATATGTATTTCTGTATACAAGTGTTCCAGTAACAAAAAACATTAATGTCTAACACTATTTATTTATGCATACACATTTTCCATTAGCAAAATAATCACTAATGAGCTTACAGTAATGCACAATTGAGCAATTCAGCATGGTACTGAACAACATGGTGATCCACTTGTGTAGAACAACCAACATTCTGGTAAATTTGCGTATAAAGCAATTCACAATGGTGTTGAAGGATATTGCACTCGAAATACGTAGTAGTTTGATTGAAAAATAGCATTCTGTTAAATGCAAATTAAGTAATTTAGGACCTTTGTTTTTTTCAACAGAAAATCACACTTTGGTTATGAGTGCCACAAAATGCCACAAAGTCTGGCATTGAATAGATATATTTACTTACTCTTATTGCAGCGTGGTAGACTCTTACGGCACTTGGAGTTACACAGCACTCCTGAAGCCTTACAATGCGCGAAAGCGAGACATTCGGTCACAAATCACATAGGCTTGGGGGGGGGGTTAAGTTTGCTGTTATTTTCTGCACAAAGTGCAGGTGTCGTCTGCAGCATATTTTTTGTGACTTGGAGAAAAAAACAGCGATGGCCTTCTGATCATCAAATTCTGTTGCACAAGTCTGTCTTCGCCTGTAATTAGGCCAGGAGTGCAGAGTACATGTTACGTTACACCATACATACTTGCTAATATCTTCATAGGCATTTTAAATAATTAAAATTCCATAAAGGGGTGAATACAAATTGTGCAACAACAATCCATTTGTACTTTGTCCTTACCCTGTTCATTGCTGAAAAATCCCTCTCACAGTTTACACAGGAGACTGGGGTGGTAAGGGCAATGGCAGCCAGCAGACCCAGGTTGGGATAGAGTTGCCGCAGCTCATCATATTCAGAGGCCACCTCCCTCATTATGTCCAACTGAGACTTGTCCTGGAATGGGATGAAAAAAAAAAAAGATTTTGATCAGTGTCAGAATAGTCAGTGTGCAGAAATTACATGGATATTTTATTATTTAATGTTGCGTGACTCACTTTGAGCATCCCACAGACAATGTGTACTCTAAAGGATGACCACTCCTGAAAAAGTGAGCCCTCGTCCATCTTTGGGAACTTGGTTGCAAGAGTCCTCAGGCTGGCAAATGTCTCACGGTCATTTTGTCCTTTGGCTGCTTGTGACCCCAGCAAGGATTTCCAGCTGCTGGAACCTCCTCTCAAGGTGGTCCAGTAGGCCTTCAAGATAGGGATTCATTACCTAATAGGTACACAGAGAATGTGCAGGTGACGTCAATAAATGAAGAGCAATAAATCATTGCATTTGAGAATGATAGCCGACAAGCCACAAGTATGTTTAACATTTAATAAATGTATGATTACCATGCATTTATCATCCATGTAAAATAAGGAAAAAATGCCTGCTGCCTTTTTGCCAAGAAGTTGACATTCTCCTTCTGAAATAATTTTGACAGACTGGTCAGACTGGTATATATACGTATACACGTACCCCAGGTTGAAAACCCCTGTCTTAACTTCGGTTGCAGTGGTCACATCCTTACCCCCTATCATTTCAGACTGAGCCCAGAAAATGTTAATATTTTGGTGTTTCTCCAGAGTAATTTGAAATAAAAAAGCAGCATTATTTTATAAAGCCTGTGTGAGCTAGAGTGAACACTACTTCCAGGTAGTGCCTGATAGAACTGTAGTGCCAGTGTGTTGTATTTGTTTTAAAACTTTAAAAGTTATTTTTCTTGTTAAACAATGACTTGAGTATATTTCTTTAAATAGCCATTTAAAAACGGATTACAAAAAAATTACATTATACCGCGGTACGATGATAACCGTGGTATATTTTTTGACGGTTATCTTTTTCCTTAAGTAAAATATCATGAACTGATAAAAATCTCTGGTGGCAGTAGTACTTTTCCAGGAAGGCATGAGAATACTTCAAGCT
This sequence comes from Acipenser oxyrinchus oxyrinchus, assembly GCA_030684275.1. NCBI lineage: Eukaryota > Metazoa > Chordata > Actinopteri > Acipenseriformes > Acipenseridae > Acipenser > Acipenser oxyrinchus. Next base: position 38,698,199 of record CM060253.1, on the reverse strand, counting down.
ATATAAATTTTTTTTTTTTTTTTTTTTAAATCAAAAAGCATACACTGTGAAATAGCAACATGAATAGTTACAGTAGATTTCAGGGCTTGAATTTCATTTTTGTGTGCTGGGAGGATTTCCCCCCTATGCTGCAGCCAATGGGGGGGATTCCAAAATTTTAGGGGCGAATGGCAAAAAAAGGCACTTTTGCATATTAAAAAAAACTATATATTTTATTGCATTTTCATTCACACTGGTGTTGCTTAAAATAAGCTGCTTTCAGGAGACCTAACAGCTGTTCATCACTGTGAGACAGAGCACTCTCCATTGCTTTCGCCATTGCCTGACATGAAGTTTTTGCTGCAGCAGAAGAAAAAAGTGCTTTTCTTTTTAACCAGCGCTCCAATTCTTTTTTTTTTTAAACTTTTTTTTTTACATACAGCTCTTTTTCCGCCTGTTTTTCTCTGTATTAATTTATGTATGTTAAACTACTGGATAGTTTGTACTGCATGCATAACATATCAAATGAAAGGCCACAAAATTTCCTTTTAATATTATGTAACAGGATTAGGCATATTATACGTGGTAGAAATGAGAATATATGTAAAAAGAAACAACAAAAAAAACGCTTTTCCAAAAAAAAAAAAAAATCATGTTTGGTCACTGCTATATATATATATTGTAGTCATGATTGCTAAAAAAATAAATAAATAAATGCACCATTGAACCTCAATATGAAATGAACATGGGAGGGAAGCTGAGCTTCTAAGCTTTCCAATGATACCACCCCTTTCAGTCTTGCTGCTTCAATGACGGAGCAATAGACTCAAAACGAAACCTAAGCTTTTAACTCTGTCACATGATGAGAGGTGGCTTTTACGGTGCCTGAGTAATATCTGCGTAACCTTGGGTGCGTTGGCGCCCCAAAATGAATGGGGCAGAGTTTTAAGAGTTAAAGTGTAAGTCACGGCTTGCAAAACAGCACCAAGATAGACTTAATATCGTATTTTTTATTTCAAAACTGTTTACTTCTACTGCAGTGTACTGAGTTTCTATAATGCTTAAAGATAGCGTCCGAGAATCATGTACGAGCGATTAAAGTCTCGCGGCACTTAAAATATCCAACGCTACTTACTTTTTTTATTAATTTATTTTAACAGAACTACTCAGAATGCAGCTCATAGTGCTTTCATCACTGACACCCACTTCCTTTACAGATTGTTGTAGCTTTTCAGGCATTCTAAATTGGGTGAAAAATACAGTAGCTTAAAATATCTCTGCGGGATTTTCCTGCACTGAAAACTTGGAAAATGAGCGATTCCCTCAATCCTGCGCTGAAATTCAAGCCCTGGATTTAAAATAAATAAATAAATAAAAAAATACAACACTATGAGACTAAATGTAGCTAGACGTTAAACCCAGTGGTCAATACCACAGTCTGTCATACAGTATTGAAGATCTTTACTTAGTTCGGCACATACTTGCACTGCATGTTTAGACCCTAAACTATTTACATCTTGAATTTTAAAATATGTTATGTACAGTACAGTAGTAAACCTGACATGGTTTGACTAGTTTCATACAGTACAATGTACGGGCCAAATACTTTTCTTGAAGCAGTTAAGTGATATTTCCTGGAGCAATCAAGCTGCGGGTCATGATCTTTTGCCATTCTTCAGCAGGTTCTCTGGGATTTCCTTGGTTCCCTGGGAAGTCCCACTCAGCCAATCACTGTACAGAGCAGTCCAGATGTTCTAAGATCAATGGCACTGATTATGTCATTTCTGTTAAGTCATATATCCAAGTGTTTCCTTGGATATACGCACACAGTATATGGGTGACAAGAAAAACTGCTGTTCTGTAGCTTACAGAAACATCCTGTTGGAATCGCCTTCAGAAGGAATGGAAAAACTGTTTGTTACAGTATCTGGATACTAGAAGGTTATCTACACACTAAAAATACAACATTGAAGTCGGTTTTCATTTGAGCCGAAGTGTGCTACAGGATCATCTACCAGCTAGCACAAGGGATGGATTCTCTTCACTGCTCTGTGGGACTAGAAGGTTATGATGACAAGTAGGATTCATATCTGCTATGGTACTGTATTTTGTAAGTGTTGGCATTATCAAAAACTAATGATGCTTTTACGCCAAGCAATCCAGAGCAGAAGTGGGCAGGCTACCGATCCCAGAAGACAAGAGATCTGCCCTGATTCTTATCCACTTTGAATATGCTCGGTGTCTGACCAGTAGGCTTTGCTGTTGCGCGATGAGGAGAATAAGTCCCTGCCAGTTTCCCATATCCCACCTCGGGGAGCGTCAAAGCCAATGTGACGCCCCCCTCGAGGTCCCCAGCAAAGTTTGACCTCTTTGACCTCTTTGCATAGCCTGGACGTGAACTGGTGTCATCCAAGCTGTGTGATTGATCCTGCGCTCCCACGGCAGTGCTTCAGGTGGGTGAGCCACTCAGGGCCCCCCGTTTTGTTTTCAGTCTTTATGATTTTATTTATTTATTTTATTTTTTTGCATGTAAGATACAGTCCATGACATAACTTGAATGTGCTGTACAACACATATGATCACAGCACTTGTTTCATTTCTTCATGCCTGTCTATTTTACCTTCTGTGAGGTTTTTAAAGGATTTAAGAACAGAAAAATAAACGTAAGGAGTACAGTTGGTGAAGGTGCGTTTCTAGGTTCCTAGTTGTCAATGCAGAATACTGAAGCATGTTGCTCCCTGGGACTTTAGTGTCACACAATAGCCACTGATTGTTGTTTTTTACTTGGTTGAACCTTGTGTGGTATTTGTGTTGCGGCATTGCAGACAAGGGGAAGTTTCTGATTGGTGGTCATGGGAAGTTTCCGATTGGTGGTAGTGCCTGACATGGGAATGGGGTTGCGACTGAAAGGGAAACATTCCTAATGCAGAAAAACTGCCAGCAGCACCAGGGCTGCCATTGTCTTGACCAGAATTGGGGGTTTTCTGACTTTGAGCTGATTAAACTACGTCACAGCGAGTGCTCTACGCCACAGGACTACAGCTGTCACACGCAAATAACAGCGCTTGGGATAGCATAGCAAATTACTTAATTTTACACCCAAAATGTATATATTATATGAAACCTATATATCACAAGAAACGTAAGACATTGAAGTTTTTGTTCTTTCTGTTATTGATATATTTTTGGACTGAATATAGAAATATGCATTGGCAAAGACACCTTTGTTATACAAACTGTATTGTTATCATCAAAACATCAGTTCTTTTCAAAACCAACCATGCACATAAACACTTTCAAAATACAACATATAAATCCCCAGGAATGTTATTTTTAAAATGTAAAACCACAGATGTTTACAAACAACGAATCAAAAGATATATTCAATTTTGCAAGCAACGCATCTATCTGTACAAACAGATCGGAACCGCACAGCACAGTAAACGTACTTGCCCTCGAAAGCCTTTTCTTTTATATAAAGATTGTTCAACATGTATACCAACACAAATAAGTGTTAATTAAATATAAAAGCATATGCAAAAATACTACTTATTATTATTATTATTATTATTATTATTATTATTATTATTATTATTATTATTTTTAGTATTAATACACGTAACTTACTTTGAGTTGTGGAGACATCTGAATTGGCCCAGGGAAGCTTATTCTCTGTAAAGTCCTTTGCAATCAGTCTTTTTTTCAGTGGTTTGTAAATTTATGCTTATTAATATATTTGTACTGTCAGCAAGCACCCACAGCTTTATTCCAAATCGGTGATGTTTTTTGTTTGGAAGATACTGCATAAGTGACGTTCGGTTTTTCAATCCAACCAGGCTTTCATCGATTGCAATGAATTCATTTAAAATGTAGTACTGTAAGAAGAGACTCCACTTTAGTAAGTACTGGTCGCACTTTGAATAAACTGTCGTAACCAGGTTCGTCTTTTTCTTTTGGTTTTGTTGTTGTTCAAGTGCAGGTTTGCAAGACAAAAAGAAACTTGTCGCGGGACATTATTCGCACAGACTAGTTCGCAGAGAGCTTCAGGAGGCTTTAGCGATTGTTTCAAAACTGCTGACTGTCAAAACTGCAGCTGAATTCTGGGATTGGTGCCCCCATCCTCATGGTATATTGACCAACATGTTACAAATAGCAGTGCTTCGCCTCTGTGACCTCTTTAAAATGAAATGTTTCTGTTCAGGGCTACATTTAGTGGTTCACTTTGTTACAATCTTTTCCTGACTGAGAATTACTCTATCTGCCAAATCCACAAACAACCCTTCAGTAGTCTCTTAACTGTGCCAAGTTAATGGTTTTTCAAATTGAGAAAGCACAGAAGTGAGTATTTACACTGAGCTGTTTGTTCTGAATATGCATTTCTGGGTGTGATAGGAAAAACATGATAACCAACCTATTGGGATATTCTGATTAGTATGATTGTTATTTTCCACATCCTCATACATTTTGAATTAATAAGCACTTAATATTTTGCTTACTGGATGTAGCCCAGCTAGGAAATCTCATTGACAGACAGGTTTGGACAGGCACAGTCAGAGGACTTGATTTGCATACAGTATAGCCTGTGGAAGGGCTGGATTAGAAACCCAAATCTCTGCTCCTTACTTTAGCTATTCCACAATATTATTTTTTATCAGAATATTTGGACAGCAGGATTATCACATGGACTACGAGTTGCCATGCAGCACTGCCTCTCACTTACAATGGAAATATGCATTGCCTATTAAAGCAGGGTGGTTTGTGCAGGTGCATGCTGCAGTTGGTTAAACTAGTGTCCTATGTCACACAATGTTGATTTGATTAAAAAAAGGTAATTTTGAAGACCATTCCATTCGCCAAAGAACAACCCTAACAGAATACAGTGTGTACAGTACAGTAGGATATTCTCACAGTCCATGTCTTTGCAAACGATAGATATTTTTTGAGGTAAAACTAAAAATTAGAAGGTTTCTGCCTATATAGGAAAACCGTTATGTAGAATTTTGGAACAAGGCTCCTAACTACTCACAGCAATTAACCCTAGCGATGCGCAGAGCATTCTTATGATAGATATGAGAAGCAAATTACCTTGGTAATCCTTGCAGTTTTGTGAAGAACAACCAAATCGATATCTGGGTCGAAGGATCAATGGACTGGAGAGCTGCGGTTCCACCCCTTACTGTAATAAATGTTGAAAATTTCAATATGTAGACAAATACAGATGTTGCCTCTTTGGTAAAATTCAACTTACTGGCTTACTGTACCATTCTGGCGGAATGTAAAATTATTTTGGTTGGGTTTCAATCTCAATTTAAGCGGCCAGAAATCTTGCTACTTTTTGTGTAATTTAAAGAAAAATCTCAATCAGTTTCTGATATGAAGATGGAAAAATCAGTATCAAACAAAAAAAGTGTAAGTGGGTGCAATACAACTTTAACCAGTTAGGTACTCCAGGACAAGTCATTTGTAATATTATAACTACTTGGGTTAACCAAGGGCTCTTTCTGTGAGTAGCTGTTGCCTTGAAAACAAACCGATCTACAATACAATACTATAGGGTGTAGTGCATTGTTACAGAAATAAACTGGCCTTAACAGACAATGGGGATTTCCGTGCTTCACAGACCTGCAGTATTAAGCCTCACTTCCCCTTTTAATTCTTCCGCCTCGGCAGCCACAGCTCATGAGCTTGCTGTTGAAAGGAAAGCGGAGCAGTCATTTCTGAACATATACATTTCCACAGTTCTTCCATTGTAATTAAAGAGTAGCACATTGTTCGCTTGCCCCTCCTCTAATTTTAGGCTGTCCCAGCCTTATTTTGTGTCTAATGAGCAAATCGGATTCTCTCAACAGTGGTGGCGGTCCGGACCTCTCAGGGTGAGCGGCCCCTCACACTGTAGAATTGAGTTAAAACAGTTCAGTAGAGATTTCAAAAAGCTTTGCGTTTGGGGTTTGGTCAGCATCCTGAAGTACAGGTGTTGGGGACAGACGCAGTTAAAGTCTTGACACAAAAAAAATAGTTGGCATTGTTCAAATATTAGTATGAGGTTATTAACAGTCATCGGAGTGCAAACAAACAAACAAAGAAAACTGAGATGAAGTCTATGGTGTTATTAGCAATACCAGGCTAGCACATAAGATCGCTTTTATGTATGTTTTATATTGTTTTTTCAAGCAGTGTAATTCAAGCACTGCATTTTTTCCGAAAGGATGTCTGGTTGTGAAGTTATAGTCCACTTTAGTCAGAAAATTGGTAAACAGCTTTGTTAATTATTTAAATCAAGGGCTTGTTTCATTTAATTTGATTGTTGTCTGAATAGAAAGCCCTCTTTTTTTATTTGGCAGGGATGTTTTTACACAAAATTGGCAGAAGAGTTGCATGGTACTTATTTTGCACATTTTTACAAAGAGAACTAGTAAGGTGTTTTTATCATTACTGGTGGTGTTTATTGCAAATAAGGTGTATCTGTGTTTTTGTAGTTATGCTTACAGTGTATCTTAAAAGCATTTCAGGTTCTTGTATGGATGTCCTCCAAAATCTAACAGTACCCTTCACTTTGACCTGTGACCTAAAAAAGCAGTCTTATTGTGGCCATGTTACTTTTTGTTTTTCAGAAGATAACTCTAATATTGTATCGAACAGAAGTCATGATAAAAAATTGCATTATAAAAATAATTAGAGATCGGAAATGTACGATATTGTATTCATTATGACGATTTAATGACCGCTGAATTTATGTTCTAGTAATATTTAATTAGTACGTCTTGTAGTGTATTAGAGCAGCTGCCACTTCCGCCCTAACGATAACCTAAGCTTTTGCGAGATTTCATTGAGAAAAGGCGGTGACTGAAAGCAGCAGTGGGCACTCTTTCAAAACAGCTTAACAAAAAAGAAATGCTTCAAGTTCAGTATCAATTTCGGTATTCTTGGAGAAAATGGAGGTACCCTATGTGCAAAATATGCTACACCAACAGAAAACAATTGTGGACTATTTTGAAAATAGCAGGTAGGCTATGTGGTGTTCTTGCAGCCATGTGTACACTATAAACTATTCTAGGTACATTTTAAATGTATTTATTATTGCTTTATTGTGTTCAGTATATGTAAGGTACTTTATAGTGCCAGAGCTTGTTAATGTGGCAACATGAACGGTTTTGTGTACTAAAATAGTTGGGTTTACACAAGAAAGTGCACTAAATTCCTTTAGTTTCAACTAAAAATATTCTTGTATTTCCGAATTCTATAGTAATGTGTACAGAGAAGGCATGATTTATTTTATGTGTTACTGTTATAACTTGCAGCAGAAAAAATGCATTGGGTATTCATTTGATTATACTATTTGTATGCTGTATACGGTATTTTAGCAAAAAGGGAAATACAATAATTACAATAAATTCAGCAGTGTAAATGTGTGTTTTTTTAACCGGACACTTAATTACACCAGGTAACATGTCCTCGGTTTAGCGAGGGACTACTGTATTTTATATGTGTATAACCAGCAGAATCTAAATAAGCAAACACTTGAGCAACAGTGCCTGTCGATGAAGGCTGTACCATGTGGCAGTTGACTGCGAATGGAGTTATGCGTCCCGAGCTGCTAAAATGTTCATAGGATCACATATTGTACATAATTGGAGAAAAAATTACTTTATTAAACAAATAACTTTTTTTACTTGCCAGGGCTGCTTATGGTTTATCTGGACAGTGCCAGATATCCCAATGGAGCAGTATTACTGAATTGTCCGTGTCTCAGTTTGCTGTTGTTGAAAGATGAGCTCCAGTCGAGCTGACAGGCTGTGATTGGCTGACTTGGCAGTTGCAGGTACAGGATTGGTTGCTTTCATCTGTGCAAAGTATTGATTGGCTGGATTTGGTGGATGATAAAATACATTTGGACCAATTGTGTTTTAAGGATTTGCTGTCCTGTAGATATGAACTGAGCTTTCAATACAGCAAGTCAAAATGAAGAAGCCATTACTTGCACGGATTGATGTTAAGTTTGATTTACAATTGATGCCATGTTCCAGCAGGCATCTACTGTCTGTTCGAAGCCCACTAGAGCTGGACGCTGATTGGCTGATGATACAGAGTTATTGTCTTAAAAATTGGTAGAGTACACCGCTGTATTCTTTATCAATGACACAGATCACGCTGAATTGTTCACTTCCATTTTGTTTCCGGTTTACAATCCATTTAACCAGAGATGCAGGACCCAGTGTTATAGGCGGGTCGGACAGAAGTATGAGTCAAAGTGATTTCCTCGTTTTTACACAATACTAAGATAGGAATGAAAAGGACTGACAGCTCTAATGTTCTATCCGCTTACAGTAGAGAGGCCTGAAGTGTGATGATGTAACCTTTATATTTCCAGTAGGAGACCAATCAGAAGACAAGAAAATCAGTCTTGTGACAGCCATGGGCAGGTTTATTTTGAGAGGTTTGTTTTGGCTCTCTTGTGTATTCATTTTTTTGACCAGTCGCTCAAATATCTGTCAGAAATGTTGCTGATTTCAGCCGGCTCTCTGATATGATTGGCCTTGTTCTTGGCTGACGTCTGTTCAAAAGCTTCTCACGTGCTGTCTGAATTTATATACAAATCCTTCTGTTCGTGTTCAGTCTGTTCATTCATTCATACATGCATTCATTTATTTTCCCCTCAGTGAATTATTCTGTTCAGTTTGAAATTGCCACAGCATCATTGTAGCATGGAAATAGGACTGAGTGTACAGTACAGTAAGCCCTTTCTCAGCTCAGGTGTGTCTAATTTAGCTTCAAACCGCTACAATCATTATTTTACTAATAATTGCTTTTCTGCTGGGCATATTTGAAACTGGGCGTGTTTTCTTACAGTAATATTTCAGTGTTATGCTGTTGAATTGTTCATAACCTTTTTTTTATGAAAAAGCCCCTGAAGATGCAGCCCTATACAGCAGGGCAGGGTGAGTCCCTTTCCAACTAGAAACCACTTAAAATGTGGAGCAGGCGAATGAGACAGACCAAAATATTCACTCTGAAAAAGACATTGGAGTCTACAGTTTATCTAAACCATGGCAGGTCTAAATACAATATCCCTCACTGTGCTGGTATTTTACTTGAGATCAGCCACTATTTAGAGCAATTGAATCAAACCAGCACACAGAAAGGTAGATAAATCTAAGCCTTTTAGACCAACATTACCCTCATACTTGTGTGTTTTTTAAAGTGTAAAAGAAAATATATATTTAAAAATAAGACCTTATTTGCTGTCCTCCACGCTGCTTCAAGTTGTGAGAAACTGTTTCTGATGTCTTGTGGCTTACTATAGCAGGATATTACGAAAATGAATTTCCTAGATTTGGTGAATACCGTTTAAAAGTTTACACGTGTTCCTGTATTGCAATAAGGAGCTGGGTGGAAGATAACTTGTATTTGGTTGTCACTGCAACACCCATTTTATTCTTAAAGTGATTATAATGAGCAAAATAATTTCCACAAATGGTACCGGTCATGCACGTCCATTTGTTATGTAGCCTAGGTCTCAAATGTGCAGTTTTGCAAAGCGTTGTTGTAAAAATGACAGCCCGTACTACTGTAGGGTAAACATTTTCAGTTTGCTTGCCATGCCTTCCAGGGAAATTGTTACTGCTTTACTTCCTAGATTGTTTCACCACAGCAGTGTATTTGAGTAAAAGATGAAAGCAGTGCTTGCAAACAAATTTATTTAATTTAGTGTAGTTCCAGATATCATGTTTTAAAACAAATACATGTTTTCTAAAACCATATTTGAGACTTAGTGTAGTGAATAGATGGGGATGACAAATGTATGGATTCTTATTTTTTTTTTTCTGCATTCACAGATGCCTGTTCACTGTAGTTATTTTAAATGTTATCCGTTTTCTAACTTCAGTTGGTTGGAACATTTAATCCAGAGAGAAAAACCTTCAGGCAGTGCTACAGGGAAACTGGCCACATATTGAATCATGCTCACCAGTAGTTTAACGTCTGTGTTATCTTTACAGGCATTTTTCATCCCAAATATGAACTGGCACCTCCAGCGTTTCGAAGGGGATGGATTCAAACTATACATAGATTCAACTAAAAATAACAACTGACGATCATGCTCAAAAAGTGCAGAGACATGAAACATGTATTAAATGGAAATGTATTAAAATGTAATATTTTTCTATTTGGAGGATAACACAGAAACTATGAATCTACATGTCTGTCATTTTAGTATGCAATACAACATATACTGTACTAAAATATTGCTTTAAAACCTTTTCTGTATTTTCCTAATACATTTTTTTTTGCTTTGCTTTTCACAGAATTTAAAAGCAGATCCAGAGGAACTGTTCACCAAACTGGAGAAGATTGGCAAGGGCTCCTTTGGGGAAGTTTTTAAAGGCATTGACAATCGGACTCAGAAAGTAGTGGCTATAAAAACTATTGACCTGGAAGAAGCCGAAGATGAAATTGAAGACGTTCAGCAGGAAATAACAGTACTAAGCCAGTGCGATAGCCCCTATGTAACCAAGTACTACGGATCTTATTTAAAGGTACGTTTCCCTCCATGGTTTGGTAGCACCGCATTGATAATGTTTGTGACAAGGAAAGCTATACAGTTTATACTGGTTGCTATTTTTGCCCTCTGCAAGCAGCCATGCATACAGAAGCAGCAGACAATGCTGATTTGCACTCCTTGTTGATGCCTGGCCTCTCTCAGCACTGGATTTCTGTAGGTCTGGTAAAACACCTGGGGCCACTGTGTCAGCTGCTGAGAAATCAGGTCACAGCGTTTCTCTTGAAGCTTGAATCATAATTACAGAAAGCATGCCTCCACTTTCTGAAGGGATGCTACTAAAAGTACCGCAGCTACTTTTGTCCATTGGAATTGGACCGGCAGGCCAGAACTTTGAATATTTCGGCCAAATTTGTAATATTTATAACCAAAATCTCTTAAGCAAGAAATATTGTGAAGAAATAGAAAAGAGCAATACTGCAGTCCCCATGCATTCATGTAGCTGCCCTACTTGTGGTTATGCAAGATTAACTTTGATTTTTTATTTTTTATATATAAATGCTTCTACCAAATATGTCTGTAAATATAAAAGAATAACCTTGCTTTGCATTTGGCTTACCTTGCCAAGTCAATCTGCTGGTTGATCTGTTTCTGTAGCAAACAACCCACTTCTTGGAGTCAACCAGTCTCTGACTGAACATCAGCAAAGTGTATTTATTTCCATTTGAGAGGCTAAAGTACATTTTAATGCATATTGGTTGAAAATGTGAGCACTCAGTGAGCAGACTGTCACTAAATATTTAATATAGGCCAGTGGCACAGCAGTGATGTTTAGAAGGAACGCAACACGGAATGTTTTTATGCTATGTGTTATATCAGGCAGTTCAAGGCACTCGATTAGTTGTAAGATGGAGTGCATGATGAAAAATTACATACAAGTAATGTGCGGTTATTCTGATTCTTCCCTTTAACAGGTTTTTTGTTGGCAGGTATTATTTCAAACCAAATTTAAACCAGTTTACTTGTTTAACACAGCATACAATATAGTACCCTCATTTGCCTGTAATTGTAAATTAAATTTAAAAAAAAAAATTAAAAAAAGGGCCGGTTGAATCCACTCACTTGCGATGCGTGTTTGTGACTGGTGAATTAGCAACTGGATTTTTGATCCTTAGGATTTCTCTGCACCGCCTTAGTCCCCCTCAGCTTAACCTACCAATTTACCTGTCTGTCAACCACATTTTTGGAAGGTAAATCTATATAATAAATACAATATTCTGTGTTTGGAGAGAGTCAGTGCGCTTTATATTATAGCAAGGCAATCAATTAAGGAGTGCAATTTAATAGTTTCTTTAGTTTGTATTTTTTCAAAAGAATTGACATTTTTTGTTTCTAAATTTGTAGGGATCATGGCCTGTGTCTGTAGACTTGGAAAGGGAGAGCACAAGTGACCTGAGCAATTTTCTTTTTGTTTAAATCAGTGGAAATATATAGTGTATTAAGGCCTTTTGTTAAGTATATTCCATCTGCAGCTTTGGAATTAAAACATATATGTTCTGTTTCTATGTTTTTTCACAGACATACTGTTTTGTGGTCAATAAAGCAAATACCGTAAAAATCGTTTTATAGGTCGCAGCGGCTTAAACACAGAGAAGTGTTAACAGAGAAGCAGTGTAGGTGTGATGTTTTTAGTCTGAAAGAGTCTGAACGCTTACGTTTAACATTCAAAGTGACTTAGGGTATTGAGAGTAACAAATGAAAACTTTTTATTATAACAGTGATTTTGTGTTAGATCCTGAAAAAATAATTGGGTTGTTGACAGTTAAGTTTGTGTGAGCCATAATAACCATGGCTGTAGTAACCCCATTGTGGCGCTGGTACAGTAGTTTAATATTACACACACCAGTGCATACGTCGCAGTGGCCTATTAGTCGCTCCTCCCTTTTTAAAGGCCCCGCAAAAATGCCTACAAAATGGACTTACAACGGTTTTTACGGAAAGAATAATTAATTGTAAGAACAAGTTTTTGTACAGTAGTTCAAAGTAACATTATAGTTAAAATGCAAGTCTGTAGTTAATGGATGCCCCATAAATTAGCATTAAAGTATTAATGTACTTGCATTTTACTCACCCAAAATACATTTTACTCAGTGTTTAAATTAGAGAGTAAATGACTCAATAATCCAAAATGTTGTGTTGACTCTTCACTGATCAGGAGGGCTACTGTATGGATGACAGTGTACTGTAGAACTAAGACCATGTGAAAGAGCCTGATTGTCGGGTAGAAGCATTGCTTTCGCAGTATTTCACATTCCACAGCATCATGACATAAAGTGGTGTCACAGCTCTACAAATTGTTAGTTTGATTAATGTGTCTTAACCCTTTTGAAGGTTATTATTATTATTATTATTTGTTTATTTAGCAGACGCCTTTATCCAAGGCGACTTACAGACACTAGGGTGTGTGAACTATGCATCAGCTGCAGAGTCACTTACAATTATGTCTCACCCGAAAGACGGAGCACAAGGAGGTTAAGTGACTTGCTCAGGGTCACACAATGAGTCAGTGGCTGAGGTGGGATTTGAACCGGGGACCTCCTGGTTACAAGCCCTTTTCTTTAACCACTGGACCACACAGTAGAGTTACTATAGTATGTATGTCCTATGTTAAGTATTGTATGTACTTTGTACCGCAGGTATACTGTAAGGTACTGTAGCATTAGAGCACAGTAGTACTGTAGCAATCATACCATTAGGGCAAAGGTGTGAAAACAAACTTTTATCATGGGCTGCATATCCAGAAAACTAGTTTAACCTAATATTTTTAGCGGGCCGCACATTACTAAAGAGGCACATGTCCTCTGGACATCGAATATACGCATTACCCATTTATACAGTTGGGTTTTTACTGGAGCATTCTAGGTAAAGTACCTTGCTCAAGGGTACAGCAGCAGTGCCCCCCATCTGGGATTGAACCCATGAGCCTCCGGTCAAGAGTCCAGAGCCCTAACCACTACTCCACACTGCTGATATTTTAGTTCACAGTAAACATAAAAGAATAATTGACAGAATATGTTACATCATGTAAGAATAAGTCATGGATTTGAATGTAAACAATAACAAGTTGTTGTCATGCCTTCAAAAACCTATAAATACCTCCAGTGTTTTGATATATAGGCAATTTCCCTTAGAATTAGTGTTAATTTTATTCTGTACTGCACGGTACACATCACAAACAAAAATATACAAAACAATTAAAAACAAAGTATTAATATTGTACTGTTACCATTTACATACTCCTTGCATAATAATGCAAAGCAAATTAAATATCTACTTGCTGAAGCGGTTTTTATTTTAGTCGACAAGTTGTTCAGTTGTACAGTCTTGGGAGAAGAAAAACTGTCCTGAAGCGGCTGTCCCAATAAACGAGAGGCAGTAGAGACGACCTTAGTCATACTTTTTATTGTAATGAAAAGAAAAATAATGAAATCACATTGTGATTAAATGTTAAATACATAATTTAAAATACAAGTCAATGTTTGTTTGTTTTTTATTCCTAAACAAAATGAATCGTACCTGCGATGTTGACATGACAACTTTCTTTGCGACAGCAGTCAACCACAGGAGACTCAACGTGGTTTACGCACGTCACAGTGTAATCCCGTACTCACTGCACTGTGCTATGCGACCAGTCTTGCTCTGAAAAGCGATCTCCGTTCATCATTTGAAAATACAAATTAAACAAAGTGATGTCCCAATTAAACGACATAAATAGCACTGGGAAGAACCGTCTCCCAGAGTTGTATCCCGATTAGGCAGCGCCGACTGTAGCAGGTAGCAAAAGGCACAAGGCAGTCACATCACTCCCTAGCAACAAGCTTCCTAAGGGTAGGTTTACCGCATGGAGCAGATCAGACAAAACCATACCGAAGTATGATTGTTGGTGCTTACAAAAGTTGAATTACAAGTGTTCAATACTGGCATTAAGTGTGACATTTGAGTGCAGTGTGCACCTTTACAGGGATTGCTGGTGGCTTCACTATACAATTATTTAGTACATAACCTACCCCTTGCACGTGGTGCTTAAAGCTTGCTACATGTTCTATTGACCGTATTTTTGTTGATTACACATTTATTGGGAGTACAGTTTTGACCAGTGGATTAGTATTTGGTAGTATGTATTTACAGTAAATAAAATACTGAAACTGCTCATATGATCTGACCTAGAAATAGGATAGTGTGAAGTAATGACAGAAGCATTTCAGTAATAATCCTACATTAGTGAGCCTACATTTTTTACTTTAAGTTTTCTTGTAGATGCTACAGTACTTTTGTGTGTGCTGCAGTATAAAACAATGTGATAGGTCTTCAGAATTTTTTTTATGTGTGTACAATAAACCTAGCACAAAGTATTGTAAAAATCCATTTAAAGCATTAAAAGGTAAGGGTCTCCTTTGTGCTAGCTTATCACTGGACGAAAGTGATACTGCAAGAAGGTAAAATAAAAATAAATAAATAAATAAACATGGATTTGGGGGAGATTCGGGGGTTGACCTTGAGGTATATTTTAATGATCTAAACCTTTTTAGCCCTTAAACTCCATTCAATTCTATTGATTTGCTTTCCCCATTTCATAACCCCTTAGCCTCAATATGATTCAAAGAAGTCTAAGATGTGTCATTAAAACTGCCCCGAATGTGTATTTCCATACAATTGAGCCAGTTCCACTCTGTTGTGCAGAGCATCTAATCTGCACCTTGTTGATTTAATATCATGGTTTTGCCTGCATGGGCACTAGTGAAACCTGTGACCTTCTGCCAGCTGGCAGAGAACAAATTCTCAGTTACAATGGTGACCTGGCATGTAGGGGTGCTAGATTATGTTTAATTTAATACTCGTTTAAACTTTTAAAATATATAGTTTAAACGTTAAAATAAAAACATTTTTAATAGACGCTGTGTAAGGGGGGTAGTATGCGTCCCCCTCGATGTGAGGTCTCGACAGTAGGAGAAAACCGGAAAGTCAGCTATCTTGGGAGAAGTGCGTAGCTGCAAGGGCTCTGAGCATTTTATAGAAATAGCTTTCTATAAATTACTGCATATATGTCTATAAATAGGTCTTTTACATCGGCTTTTCTACTCTCCTTAAATGCAATTGATACGTGTTAATCCATTTGTGTATCTCAATCACAACTGAGAAACGCGTTAATAGTAAAATTGGTTTAATTTACGTTTTTGTTTTTTTTTCTTCTGTGAAACCACTAAATGGGCTTTAAATGGTAAGTCTTACTTTTTCATTTAAATGCCGGGTTTACATAATACAGTAATACAACGACTGTAATAGTGTGTCCAGCAAAACGCTTTATTTTTCATTATAGCTTTAATAAAGATGAGTCGCTTATTAACATGTTGCGATCTCGTTTGTAGATTATGCTTGTACCTGAAAAATGAAGGCTTGGCCTATTTAAAAGCCCATTAAGTTCTTTGACAGAAAAAAAAAAAAACTAAATTCAATCAAATAAATTACTAAATTAAGCCCTATATAAATAAATGTATAAAAACAGTGAAGCAGTATGAAAAAATAATAGCATCGCCGTACGATAATGGACTGTTTTGATAAGAGGGTTGGAGCATTGATTGCATTATTACAGAAATGTTATGCAGTCTAATATTCAAACAGCGCTAGAATCCCAGTCGTTCATTTATCCTACTTACTGTATATGAGACAAGAACTAGTTCACAGCAAACTGACTTTATTCCAAGTACAGTATCCCGTTAATTCAAAGAATCAATGTTCTGTTTAAATAATAATAATAATAATAATAATTTACTAATAGCAATAGTTTGTACTTATCTGACTGGCAGCAGTAAAAATAAAAAACACTAAAAAAATAAACATAAAATTGAAGCAATCTGCTGTTTTTTAAGAAAAAAAAAGAAAAGAAAAAAAGATCTACAGTCTTCTGTAATCTTGCTCAACAAAAGACATTAAAAGTTGAGTTCGGTATCCTCCAAAATTGAAATTGGTTGCATGTCATTTGCGATCGTCTCAATAATCAACGTGTTATGTTTTCAGCCCGAATTCTATCGCATTTCCTTGCATATCTGGGCCCCACCTCCTGCATGCTAGATCCAGCTTCATAGAAGCAGACTAGTCACATGATCAAAAGCATGCTGGACATTGGGAGGTGAAGATCCAATGACAATGATGCCACGTGACACAGGTAGGAAGTAATCCAAAAAACAAAAAACCGGGTAGCTGTTACTTGCAGACACCCGCTTCTTAATATTTGACCTGCACATTTTTGACAAATTTTAAACGATTAGCAAAATGAAAAACATTGGACACTTTACGTTTAAACGTTTAAACTCTAAACGATTTACACAAACAGCATAAAACACAATAAATAAAGTAAAAAAAAAAAAAAACATCCTTTACACATAGTAGCTGCTAGGTTGCAGTCTGTCTGGCAGCAGTGTTGTCTGGGAAGAATTAACTAATTGGCTTGTCAGTTTTAGACATGTTATATATTTTTTAATATATGTATATTTTTTTAGATGAAAATGAAATGTCAATTGCAAAATTTTGTAAAATGCCTACAGCAACGGTAATCAGTTAAATACAAGACCAGAGGTAGGTTTTCAAGACCGCTGAGGTCAGAACCAGTGTTCTGTTCTTAACAAGAAGCCTGTAGTACTGGTAATACGAGAGAGTGTCCATTTTGCTTCTATATAATATATATTTTTTTCATTTATTCTTTGTTACAGTAACATTAGTGTAATAATAGAAAAAAACACATTTGAATTATTAAAATAAACCAGCTGTATAGTGTAGCAGCAAACAATGAACAGCATTTAACTTTTTTCTTTTTTTATATATCTAAATTGTTGTTGCAGTTATTATTATTGTTAATGGATGTGAAAGGTTAATGCAGAAATTAGATACATGTAGAAAGAGACAAGCACACTTTTGAAAAGGAAGATCAAAGCTAATTCTGTCATGTTGTTCCTTGTTCTGAAATTCCACGCCTTTTTTTTTAACCCCTCTGGGCAGTGTTGGTCAAATATTTCTGCAATCATTATAGAAGATGGTGCCAGTCATATTGTTGTTGATAAATCATATAAGATATTTGCTTGATCTGATTTCAGGGGTGTGGATTAGTGTGCGTTGGCTTCTAGTTTAGTTTTAGTGTATTGTTATTTATTTCTTAGCAGACGCCCTTATCCAGGGTGACTTACAATTGTTACAAGATATCACATTATTTTTACGTACACCAGCAGTGTCCCCAGCCAGGGATTGAACCCACAACCCGCCGGTCAAGAGTCCAGGGCCCTAACCACTACTCCACACTGCTGCAGTGTAGTCATGATCCCTAAAACATCACCATTCTGATTTAAGCATTTTAATGCGACATACAAAATGTAATTGATTCATCAAACTCCAGTTACGTCGAGTGCAGGCATTAAATGGGTTCCATCTACAACATGGGAGTCGATCTGGAATGGAATGTTTCAAACAAGGGTCAGTGAGTGCTCTTGCATGTCTGTGTGTGTAATTTGTATGGATGCTTATTGCATCATTTCATCTGTCAGAGATGTAGCATGATCATTTTCTGCCGGTGTGCAGTCCTCACTGGGGCCGACTAGGTCAGAAGCTGATTCAAAGGAGCATCCCTGATTTTCAGATCACTTTACACTTTGAGTTCAGATTTGTTGCAGTTATTATTATTATTGTTATTGTTATTATTGTTATTATTAGGGCTACAACATTGTAATAGCTGTTGCTTTGACGAGCCTATAATGTGTAAACTAGACATTTTATTATTTTATTTTGCCTGGTCTTGAAAATAGCCCTCTTAATCTTGCACTTATTTATTTATAACAAGCACGATTCAAAGAAATTATATTACTATTTATTGTAGAATAAAAGCAAAGTCGTCATTCTCCTCCATTGACAAGGTGGCAGTGTTTGAATGAAGGGTTACTTCTATTCCACTCTGTTTTTTTTTCTTTCTTTTTTTAATCAATTTGCATATTATAGCAGTAGGGTAGCAATATGTTTCTTCGGTGTATGTTTGTGTCTTTTCTTAGTTTAGGCTTCTGTGCTCTATGTACTTTATCAGGAGGCAGATATGGCAGGGACAAAATCAGTTTGGCAATTTGTTGTAAAAAAAAAAATAAAAAAAAAAAAGGCCAACACAGTAACTGTAAAGTCACCATCAAATGCAAGAGTCGGTGGTTGAAGATGTAAGAAACTGATAGTACTAGAAAAGCATACACTATCATGTGCAATAAACTAAAACCTGTGAAGAAGCCCCATTGTAGTTGCAAGGGGTTTTCTATGGGAATATTGTACTGTGTAGAGCAAGGCTGCTATATGACTTTGTTGCCTGAAACGCTGCAGAAACAAGCAGCTCAGTGTGACACAGCTATTAGTTACGCTCCACATCCTGTACGTTGTTGGTTACGTGCAGTACTGCAGTCCACACTCCTTGAGGATTAGACAGACCACAAGATGATTCATTCATTGTAGTATGTGGCTGATATTTTGGTGCCTCAGTATGTCATCAAAGTTTACTGCACCCTGGTCAAAGGTAACACTTTAGGTGTCGGTACACATTAATGTTTGAGTACCGCTTCTTATTTCTTTTCCATTTTTAAATGACTAATTAAAAGGCCGATTCCCAACATGTAGTGAGTCATGAATTGAGCTGTACATTCTTTCTGATTTGTGTAAAAATGCATGGCTGCACAAATCCAATGTTTCAATCTGGCCCAGTACATAGTGTTATGCATTCGTTGGCCTTGTCCAACTGTACAGTCTCTACAGTACCATGTCCATTCTCGGTCCAAACAGAATGAAGCACAACTGCACTGTCCTCAAGCATGAATTATTTAGATAGATTTTTCTACAGTACTTCGAGAAATCCAACTACATTTCTGACAATTCTTTTTTTTTTTTTTTTTTTTTAGCACCAACTGCAAAATTATAATGAGATACCCAAGTAAAGAACCAGATATCTGGTCTGTACATTGCCTGTAGATGAATCGCAAACAATTTTACACACAGTTCTAATGTTTTCTTTGCTCCTCCTGTTACAGGACACAAAATTATGGATAATAATGGAGTATTTAGGTGGAGGATCGGCTCTGGATCTGGTGAGTCACAAGTGGTTTGAATGAGAGAGATACAATTATTTCTTAATAAATTCCAATATTACTCAGTTGTACTCTTGAACAAAACATTATTCTCACAAATATTTCATTACCAATGTACACATAGTTTGGACAATACTATGGTTAAGCAATTATTCCTGTAACACTATTTGACTGTTGTATGTACATTTTGCTTTGATGAACAAATAATCTTGGAGAGAGGAATTGAACATCACTTTCAAATCTGCTATGACTCAAATACTGTCATGTTCAATGTTTATTCCCTGGATCCATTCTTCACCACATAGCTGGCGCACACTGAAAGCAGCATATTTGTGTATGATTTTTTATTTATTTCTTTTCTACTGTAGTTAGAGCCAGGTGCTTTGGATGAAACTCAAATCGCCACTATACTCCGAGAAATATTAAAAGGACTTGAATACCTACATTCAGAAAAGAAAATCCACAGAGATATTAAAGGTGAGCTATGCAGTACAACCTTTCTATGATGCATGATTTAAAATGGAGTCAGGAAATTGTATACTATATTGTGGAGAATATGGATTCTGCATCAGAGAGCTGCAACATGAACAAGGTGGAAATCTTAAAAGCAATAGGTTATCAAGCGATACTCTGACTATTTAAATTCGATTTGATTCCGGGGCACTGCACCTTTTGAGTACAATAAAATACTATTTTTTGTATATACAGTGCCTTGCAAAAGTATTCAGACCCCTGACCAATTCTCTCATATTACTGAATTACAAATGATACATTGAAATTTCGTTCTGTTTGATATTTTATTTTAAAACACTGAAACTCAAAATCAATTATTGTAAGGTGACATTGGTTTTATGTTGGGAAATATTTTTAAGAAAAATAAAAAACTGAAATATCTTGCTTGCATAAGTATTCAACCCTTGTGCTGTGGAAGCTCCCAGTTTACATCGATGAAAGAGATTGCCCTAACGAGGACACAATTACCTTACCATTGGCCTCCACCTGTGAACCATTAAAGTTGCTGTCACATTTTCTGGATAAAAACCCCACTGTTGAAGGATCATTGGTCAGGCTGTGAATCTGAAGAAAAATGAAGACCAAAGAGCATTCTACAGAAGTTAGAGATAAAGTAATACAAATGCATAGATTAGGGAAAGGGTACAAAATAATATCCAAGTGTTTGGATATCCCAGTGAGCACAGTTGGATCAATAATCAGGAAGTGGAAGCTGCATCACACCACCCAGGCACTGCCAAGAAAAGGCCGTCCCTCAAAACTCAGCTCAAACAAGAAGGAGACTTGTGAGAGAAGCCACAGAGAGGCCAACAATCACTTTGAAGGAGCTACAGAGTTCAGTGGCTGGGAGTGGAGTAATGGTGCACCAGTCAACCATATCAAGAGCTCTGCATAACACTGGCCTGTATGGGAGGGTGGCAAGAAAGAAGCCGTTACTCAAAAAGTACCATCTGAAAGCACGTCTGGAGTTTGCCAGAAAGCATGAGAGTGACCCAGCTGCGATGTGGGAAAAGGTTTTGTGGTCAGATGAGACCAAGATAGAGCTTTTTGGCCAAAACTCAAAGCGCTATGTGTGGCGCAAACCTAACACTGCCCATGCCTCAAGACACACCATCCCTACAGTGAAGTATGGTGGTGGCAGCATCATGCTGTGGGGATGCTTCTCATCAGCAGGGACTGGTGATCTTGTTAAAACTGAAGGAAGAATGGATGGAGCAAAATACAGGGAAATACTGCAAGAGAACCTGCTTCAGTCCGCTAAAAAACTGAAGCTTGGGAGGAAATTCACCTTTCAGCAGGACAATGATCCCAAGCACAAGGCCAAAGCAACATTGGAGTGGCTCAAGAACAAAAGGTGAATGTCCTACAGTGGCCCAGTCAAAGTCCTGATCTCAATCCCATTGAGAATCTGTGGCACTATTTGAAAATTGCGGTCCACAAGCGTCGCCCAACCAACCTGAACAACCTGGAGCAAATCTGCCAAGAAGAATGGGCCAAAATCACTCCGACACTGTGTGCAAAGCTGGTACATACTTACCCTAAAAGACTTAAAGCTGTTATTGCAGCGAAAGGTGGCTCTACCAAATATTAATGTGTGGGGGTTGAATACTTATGCAAGCAAGATTTTTATTTTTTTTAAAAATATTTCCCAACATAAAACCAATGTCACCTTACAATAATTGATTTTGAGTTTCAGTGTTTTAAAATAAAATATCAACCATTTGTAATTCAGTAATATGAGAGAATTGGTCAGGGGTCTGAATACTTTTGCAAGGCACTATATATAAAATAAATAAAATTATACACCTAGTATACAGTATAAAAGCCTTGTTGTAAACTCAGCTTTATGAACCTACAACAAGCTTTTTAAATATACAGGTGACTGTGCAACTAATTTTTTTTCCTGGAGCCTTATTCTGTTGCAGCATGTTAATGGATGTGAAAGGTTAATGCAGAAATTAGTTCCTTGTTCTGAATCTCTTCTGACAGCCTCTTGTGAAAAATTAGGATGATCAATTTCCACGCCTTTTTTTTTAACCCCTCTGGGTACAAATGTAGTGTTGGTCAAATATTTCTGGAATCATTATAGAAGATGGTCATATTGTTGTTGATAAATCATATCAGATATTTGCTTGATCTGATTTCAGGGGCGTGGGTTAGTGTGCGTTGGCTTCTAGTTTAGTTTTAGTGTAGTTGTGATCCCTAAAACATCAGCATTCTTATTTTTAAGCATTTTAATGCGACACTACAAAATTAAATTGATTAATTAAAATCCAATTACGTTGAGTGCAGGCATTAAATGGGTTCCATCTACAACATGGGAGTCGATCTGGAATGGAATGTTTCAAACAAGGGTCAGTGAGTGCTTTTGCAGTGTGCTGAATTTTAGTCCTGGCCACTGACCTCAGCCCCCCTGCTTCCTTCTCTTTGTGGGTTCAATCACCCTGGCACCCTGTGGAGGGTCTCGTGTACATGTTGTAAAGAAAACTGGTTCTGGCTCACACTGCCAAAGATGGTGTTATCTTTAATATTTATTTCTTGGCAAATGCCCTTATCCAGGGCGACTTACAATTGTTACAAGATATCACATTCTTTTTACATACAATTACATTATTTTTTTACATACAATTACCCATTTATACAGTTGGGTTTTTACTGGAGCAATTTAGGTAAAGTACCTTGCTCAAGGGTACAGCAGCAGTGTCCCCACCTGGGATTAACCCACGACCCTCCGGTCAAGAGTCCAGAGACCTAACCACTACTCCACACTGCTGCCCTTATCTTGGTGTGATCCTCTGCTGCCCTTATCTTGGTGTGATCCTTTGATCTTTTGTGCTTCCTGTGTTATCTCTTGAGTGCATCGGTTCCTCCAGCATTGTGCAATTGTGTTTATTCCAGCAGTCAGACGGTCATTGTTAGTGCGATTAAATGAAATCTTGCAATCTTGCATTTACCAGTTACTATACCTCCTCTGATGAGTGCACAAACCTGCAAACTTGTGTATCGTATATTGCATTCAAACTTCTTTCCATGTTATCCAAAAGAATCGCCAAGTGACACCATCTTCATGTGATACGGATGCCCCCTTGGGAATTTCTTTTATTGCATCATTGTGTTCCCTATGGCTTGTCCTGTCAATTCCAAAATTATTTCTCAACTAGATGAGCCACAGTATGTGTTGACATACCACAAACTACTTTATGCCAGTCCTGTATTACTGTACATCAAGCCTTGAAGAGCTTCCTGGCATTCCTCATTTACTAAGGGACTACCTGATACAGTATATCACTGTGCACATGTTTTCACTTGTTAGGCTTCAGAAACTAGGTAACGACATTGAGATTATAAACTGCAGAACCCTTTTAGAATTTTTTTTGTAAAAATCATTTTTCTTTCTTAATTGGATGTGCACTTGTCATTGAACTAACTAATGTAATGTTGCTACAGTATGTTCTGGAATTCTGACACGAGGTTGAGCTCATGTCTTTGGTATGTAGGCATCCAATTTAAAACGAATTGGGATTTCCTGCCCCCATGCCACATGGGGAAATAACCTTTGGGTTTTAGTGGGTTATGTCTTGGTTAAAGTTTAAATAAATGATGAGGTCAAAGGTTCTACTTTCAGTAATCTCAAGGGCTGGATTTGTCACTGGTTTCAGAACTTCTGTTAAAATAAAGAAACTGTAGAATTATTGCATACTGTGGCTCCATTGAGTTTAAATCTGTATGTATTGCTTTTAGTCTGCAATTGTCAAATAGGGACTGGAAAGAACTGTTTTAAAGAAGTCTATTCAGCTGGGCATGTATGTAACTTATGACTGTCTTTTTTCTCTTTTTTTTTTTTTTTAATTTATTTTTTTGGTGCTGCTTGCTCCACAGCTGCCAATGTCTTATTGTCGGAGCAGGGGGATGTTAAATTAGCAGATTTTGGTGTTGCGGGACAGCTAACAGACACACAGATAAAGAGGAATACATTTGTAGGCACGCCCTTCTGGATGGCTCCTGAAGTAATAAAGCAGTCCGCTTACGATTCCAAGGTAAGAGGTGATTCAGTGCTCCAAACAAAGGCAAACAACACAGTTCTGATGAAGTGATGATTGTTTATTTATAATCCAGGGGTCAAAACTGACCAACAGAAATAATGAGATACAGGCAATACACAATGATGTATACTGCTCTGTATATTTAATTCCCGAGGCAGTCCCAAACAATGTACACGGTATTCAAAACACATACACGGTCACCAGTCCTCACTGAGTGCAATAGTGTTCGTGCTGTAAATACAATTTATTGTGCTCCAGTGCAGTGATGTTCCAGGTAAGTGCTGGCCTCTGGCGACAGCTCCAAAACGTGTTAGCCGTCTAATAACAATTAGACAAAACAAACAAAACACTCAATACAGTACAATACGGGTCCTTCCGGGTTCAAAGCTTTAACCTAACGAAGGAACAGATTGCTAAGCCACATCCCCTTTGGTAGCAAGTGCAATCGCTTTTCCTCCAATCCGCAATTGACACATCGGCGACCATTTTGGGGCAATGACTTGCAGTATTGTGGCTCCACCCCCTTTCTAAGATGGCAGACTTCCAACCCTGGAATGAATTCTCAGGCGATCTGAGTCCAGGGCACTCTGTTCCCTTTACACAGCGCCCTCACAGGTCGGGAGGGAGATTTACCACCAAGAATCACTGTATTTCTGTCACAATCTGTCATCATCTTTTGTGTCATTCCTTTTTCTCTATCCATATGCGAACCTCAGTTCTGGTTCAGGTAACATTGGGGGGGAACATTGATTTATTTCAAAACTGTAGCTTGTGGGCATGGGCAGGCAGTTGACCCAGGGCAAGATAACATTGGCTCATAAATAATTCTTAATTCCAGATAACAGAAAGGAACTTTATTTACATTTATAGAGGGGGGATACAGTATGTATGTTACGGACATGTGCTCTCACTGAAGCTGAATAGCGCAGTGCCATTGTCAGGAAATAGTTTGCTTGGGCTTCATTTTGTACAGCAGCATGTACTCATTTTAAAGTTCAAAAGACAACCATGTGTCTGTCAGCCAGTGGAAAGGCACTTAAACATAAACTATGAAGTACCTGCTGTACAATGTTGAAGTGCAAATATCCAAGAGCAGACTGAAGCCTGCTTAATCAAAAATGCAGTAAAGTTCATGAAACATTGAAATGCATTAAAATTCCCACTGCTTAAAATAGCAACAACAACAACAACAACAAAATGATAGGCGAATCAAACCATTAACTGTTCCCCATTATCCGGGTTAGTTTGTCAGCAGGCTTGTGTCCAGTGTTTCTTTTGGTCCATGTCTCTTGACGGTTACAGTTTTAAGTCTTTTGTCAGAATGAGTTTTAATAATATGCAGTGTAAACAACAGAAATATGCTATATTATCAAATTGCAGAAAGAAGCAGATCAAAGTACTTCTTTAACACAATTCTTGCAAGTCAGTAATATTGAGTAGAGCGCAAAGTTTTTGGACAATTTTTTTTAACTCCGGTTACACTTGCAGCACAACGAGCCCCTGGATTTTGATTGAAAAGAAGTCTCGTATCTATGTGTAATCAAACATTGACATCACTGTTTATTTTGGGTGTTTTTGTCATTTTTTTAATAGGAAACATTCACTACACATATTTATAATTAAACAGATTTATAATTAAATATGTTTTTAGTATGACCAAATGTAAAGTAGCACTCTGGCAGTTAAAGAGGTTTGGACAGATGTGAACATGGGCTTTCAAGAATGAGCTTTTTACTGAAATACACCATAGCTATTGAGTGTACACTCAGCAGCTCTTTATTTTCATGAATTCACATTAATTCAACTGACCTTATAAAACTGCCACAGGACTGCACAAGTGCTGTGTGAAAGAGAAACAAGTGGTATATTTCTAAAATTTTGGGTGTTGTCTGCTCGGCTTACAAGATTTTGTGGTTTTCACAAAATGAAGCATGACAGAGAAACAGAGTAAAGCATCTATTTTGGTTTTGTTCTGTCTGTTACTGTTTCTTTATTTTTATATATAGTGTGTGTGTGTGTATATGTATTTATGTGTGTGTATATGTATGTGTGTGTGTGTGTGTATGTGTATATATATATATATATATATATATATATATATATATATATATATATATATATATATATATATATATATATACAGTACTGTGCAAAAGTTTTAGGCAGGTGTGAAAAATGCTGTAAAGTAAGAATGCTTTCAAAAATAGACATGTTAATAGATTATATTTATCAATTAACTAAATGCAAAAGTGAGTGAACAGAAGAAAATCTAAATCAAATCCATATTTGGTGTGACCACCCTTGCCTTCAAAACAGCATCAAGCATCAATTCTTCTAGGTACACTTGCACACAGTTTTTGAAGGAACTCGGCAGGTAGGTTGGCCCAAACATCTTGGAGAACTAACCACAGTTCTTCTGTGGATTTAGGCAGCCTCAGTTGCTTCTCTCTCTTCATGTAATCCCAGACAGACTTGATGATGTTGAGATCAGGGCTCTGTGGGGCCATACCATCACTTCCAGGACTCCTTGTTCTTCTTTACGCTGAAGATAGTTCTTAATGACTTTCGCTGTATGTTTGGGGTCGTTGTCATGCTGCAGAATAAATTTGGGGCCAATCAGATGCCTCCCTGATGGTATTGCATGATGGATAAATATCTGCCTGTACTTCTCAGCATTGAGGAGACCATTAATTCTGACCAAATCCCCAACTCCATTTGCAGAAATGCAGCCCCAGACTTGCAAGGAACCTCCACCATGCTTCACTGTTGCCTGCAGACACTCATTCGTACGCTCTCCAGCCCTTCGGCGAACAAACTGCCTTCTGCTACAGCCAAATATTTAAAATTTTGACTCATCAGTCCAGAGCACCTGCTGCCATTTTTCTGCACCCCAGTTCCTGTGTTTTCGTGCATAGTTGAGTCGCTGGCCTTGTTTCCACATCGGAGGTATGGCTTTTTGCCGCAAGTCTTCCATGAAGGCCACTTCTGACCAGACTTCTACGGACAGTAGATGGGTGTACCAGGGTCCCACTGTTTTCTGCCAGTTCTGAGCTGATGGCACTGCTGGACATCTTCCGATTGCGAAGGGAAGTAAGCATGATGTGTCTTTCATCTGCTGCAGTAAGTTTCCTTGGCCGACCACTGCGCTTCACGGTCCTCAACGCTGTCTGCTTTGTGCTTCTTCAAAAGAGCTTGGACAGCACATCTGGAAACCCCTGTCTGCCTTGAAATTTCTGCCTGGGAGAGACCTTGCTGATGCAGTATAACTACCTTGTGTCTTGTTGCTGTGCTCAGTCTTGCCATGGTGTATGACTTTTGACAGTAAACTGTCTTCAGCAACCTCACTTTGTTAGCTGAGTTTGGATGTTCCTCACCCTGTTTTATTCCTCCTACACAGCTGTTTCTGTTTCAGTTAATGATTGTGTTTCAACCTACATATTGAATTGATGATCATTAGCACCTGTTTGGTATAATTGTTTAATCATAGACCTGACTATATGCCTACAAAATCCCTGACTTTGTGCAAGTGTACCTAGAAGAATTGATGCTGTTTTGAAGGCAAAGGGTGGTCACACCAAATATGGATTTGATTTAGATTTTTCTTCTGTTCACTCACTTTGCATTTAGTTAATTGATAAATATAATCTATTAACATGTCTATTTTGAAAGCATTCTTACTTTACAGCATTTTTCACACCTGCCTAAATCTTTTGCACAGTATGTATGTATATATATATATATATATATATATATATATATATATATATATATATATATACACACAACGTTTCGATATGTTGCACATATCTTTCTCAAGGGAGCCTGTGTTTGAATCAAAACATTGGAGGTATTTATAGGTTTTTGACGGCATGACAACTACTTGTTATTGTTTACATTCAAATCTATGATTTATTCTTAAATGATGTAATGCTGTTCTATATATTGTGACATCATTTTACTTCTATCTTTGAATCTGTATTAATTCTAATTAACATTACTTTATATAAATTAATATTTTTATTATATCATGCAATGCTGGCTCTGAGGATCAGTCTAGATTTGGCCTCCCCAGTGCATCAGCATGCACAACTTTTGAACAAACTTTGTTTATTTATTTAAATGTTATATATCTATTGAAGTTAATTAGTTCATTCTTTTCTGTTGAGTCCCGCTGGCATAATCGTATTCAGTCTATTTATCCATTTACTTTCTTTTATTCTTCTATATGTCGCATTGTCTAATTTTAGCTGTTCTAATACTACAAACTTTACATCATTTATGTCATGTCCTTGACATAAAATTGCACACACACATTCATCATTCATTCCTCATTCATTCCTCATATTCACATCACTAAAGAAAGGGGCAAGAATGGAATAAGTTTGCTGTATAGCTGATTATCAAAAGCATGATGTTTGAATGGTTAAACTGCGCCTGTACATTGCCATGCATTTCTAATACATTTGTGAAATTAAGCATTCTGCTACAATTCTGCTGCTGCTCCTGCAGCTCATAACGCAAGACTGAATATATGAAGTTAGTAAAACTGCTAATGTATTTTCTCATATCTGTGATGGAGACTACTGGAGATACTGTCTTCAAATTTGGTTTGCTTCTCTGAGCTGTCCTGCAGTGTGTCAGAACGCCAGCTTTATTGCAGGGTAAATATCTAACATGACAGTGGAGACTGATCAAAAAAGGAATAGAAATGAAGAAAACAAGTGCCCGTGTGAGGGTCGACAACAAGCCCCCCAGAGATGCATGACGCAGCTGTCTCTGTTGTTCGCTCTGTTTGTTTTTGCTCTGGTAGAGCAGTGGGTCAGTACAGATCAACAGCACAGCCCCCTTTAAGAAATGATTGCTGTCGATTTTCTGTTATGGCAAAAAAATTAATAAAACTAAAGCAGTCTCACTATAAAATAGGTTTTGATACATTCTTGCGTAAGTTTAGGACAAATGTACAATTTAGAAAACCTGTTCAAGTGCTTATTATTATTATTATTATTATTATTATTATTATTATTATTATTATTATGATTTATTTCTTAGCAGACGCCCTTATCCAGGGCAACTTACAATTGTTACAAGATATCACATTATACACTATTTCACATGATACAGATATCACATTATTATTATTTATTTATTTATTTATTTATTTTTACATACAATTACCCATTTATACAGTTGGGTTTTTACTGGAGCAATCTAGGTAATGTACCTTGTTCAAGGGTACAGCAGTATTGTCCCCCACCTGGGACTGAACCCACGACCTTCTGGTCAAGAGTCCAGAGGCCTAACCACTACTCCACACTGCTGCCCTGCTGATTCCAGGAGTCCGAAAGGTCTATTTGGGAGACTGGCGCCACTTAATGGAGAGCATTATGTTGTCTTATTACTGTATTTAGGTACAGGCTTTACTTGTCTCACAGAACAGAGCAGACAGGAAAAATGAAAGGCCAACTATTCAAAAGTGACTCAACAGAAACAAGCATGTTTCAAGACTCATTTCAGGAAATAAACCAAAATACAAGATAGTTTTGGTGTTCACACCATCTTGATATATCTTTAAAAAACAATCTGTAGATCTGTCTGAAGTTTGCATTGTGGTAAATATACAGGACTACAGTTTTTCTTTTATCATGGTTTTCTGCATTAATATTGCAATCTGGTATAGTTGGGGAAATAACATATGTATTTGTATAGTTTAATTGAATATATATATATATATATATATATATATATATATATATATATATATATATATATATATATATATATATATATATATAATTATGTATTAATTGACACATTGTTTTTTGTTGTGTGGTCTATCTAAGTGTGGATGTTTAAGATGCTGATTCCAATTCTTTTTTAGGCTGACATGTGGTCATTAGGAATAACAGCGATTGAACTGGCAAAAGGGGAACCCCCTCATTCAGAACTGCACCCAATGAAGGTTTTATTCCTAATCCCAAAGAACAACCCACCTACACTGGAAGGAAACTACAGCAAACTTCTTAAAGAATTCATAGAGGCCTGCTTGAACAAAGAGCCCAGTTTTGTAAGTAGAGTACTACATTATTAGTTAGTGAGGTAGCAACTGAAATCTGGGTTGGTCTGTGTTAATACAGGGTGCATACAATATATTAACAAATTAGCTACATTTTAGCTTTAAAGGATTAATATACTGAATACTACTTGTTGAAAGGTGAAGACAGTGGGTGGTGCTATGCTTTTGTCTAGTATTTACAAAGAATTAAATGTTCTGCTCATTCAACAAAACCAAGTCTGTGTGTACGGCATACATAGCTTGTTTGCCAGACACCAGTATATTTGATTTAAACATCCATTTGCTGCCCTGGAGGGTGGCATACTTTCTTTTTACTTCTCCACACTGTTTATGTGAAATATTGCAGATTACACTAGTTGTATGACATTTTCCTTTTTTGTTTGCTGGTAGCTAAGCACATACACAAAAAGGTTTCCTAGTAAATGTAAAAAGGCTATTGAGAAGCAAGAGTCTCCGCATTGCTAAACTGCTTTAATCTGCAACAGAAGCTTAACATGCCCTTTTACCTCATTTCCTTTAGAGACCAACAGCAAAAGAGCTCTTGAAGCACAAATTTATTGTACGACACGCCAAGAAAACGTCCTACTTAACAGAGCTGATCGACCGGTACAAGAGGTGGAAAGCCGAACAGTCCCACGATGATTCGAGCTCAGACGAGTCAGATTCGTAAGTCCTGTTTTCAGCATCATATTCCTCCCACACCCCTGCCCTCCTGTCCCATTTCTACCCTGAGGCACACATACTACACAAATTGACTCATTCAGCAATGAGAGAATTATAATTTTTTTCTTTCTTCAAATAATGACTATCAAAAAGAATGATACAACAAGAGCAGGTTATCTTATGTAAACTAGCCCACATAGAATCATGTTTGGTTACACATAATGACAACTAGCTACTGTAGTACACAACATCCTAGTGTGCCTGGAATTCTTACATAAGTCATATTTCTATTCCTATTTCTTATTATATAACATCCCTGTGGGAAACAAACCTGAATTCTGTAACTCTGAAAGAGAATGGTGAGTGAGTGCTATTATAACATACAAGGTTAAAGCTCATCTTTACAGTTAAACTGTTGTCCTGTGTGTGATACAGTACGTGCCCTATTTAAATACCAACTGTTTCAGTAAATAAAAGTATGC
Organism: Acipenser oxyrinchus oxyrinchus; assembly: GCA_030684275.1. Taxonomy (NCBI): domain Eukaryota; kingdom Metazoa; phylum Chordata; class Actinopteri; order Acipenseriformes; family Acipenseridae; genus Acipenser; species Acipenser oxyrinchus. The sequence goes on along the minus strand of CM060253.1, from coordinate 38,666,793 downwards.
CTTTTTTCACTTGACTGCACCCAGTAGTACTGCCTTAAACACTACTCGAAAAAATGAAAGTAGCAACTTTTCAGTTATTTTTCACAATTTCAAGTGATCACTCTTTACGCACTGAAATGTAACATTTACATCATTTTATTATGTGAATAACACCAGTGACACGCATTTTCAAGGATTAAGTTCCAGACTTCTTGCTAGCCTGTCCGTAACCGCTGTAGTCTTGCATCAGAACAAACTCATCGCCAGTTGGACCAGTAAATGGTTTTACTGCAGGGTCCAAGACTGTGTCTTTATACTATAGAGCTGTAAATTCGCCCCTTGTAAGCACAATAAGATCCGTGCTGCTTTCAATCCCGATGCCTCCTGACATGTTGGTGCATCCCCTCAAACGGTCATATTCAGCGATGTTGAATACAGCAATCGTTCTACTCTGACTCTCATACCATCTATCATTAGTGGACATATTGTGTAGATCATTGCATTGTGTGGTTGGCCTCTCTCAACCTCCAGGACGTCCAGTGTACAAACCTGTGGTTTGATAAGGTATCCACAATCTGGAAACAATAGTAGGGGTCACAACAAATTGACCAGCTACATGTCTTTTTGTGTATCCCCTGTTCCAGCATTGGAACAGCTCTGCCAGTCTGGTCTTCACCTGCCACCACCTGGCATCTTTAGAAGCCATGATTCACAAACTAACAACAACAAACAATGTGTCACCTGAGCAGTCGTTTGACTACAGATCAAATCTGAAGTCTAAACTGACGCACCTGCTTTTAACAGGGAACGAACGGCTGGTGCGAAATGCATCTCAACAGCTGTTACAATTTATTGAAAAACACGCAAGTGAAGGCCTTAACAACTTTTTTGACTCTGTTCATGGTGTTTTTTTATTTCATTACTGTTTGATCTTTTGATTTACACATTCTGTATTGAAATTAAGTACTTATTGCATTGTGTTTTCCCTTGTTGCAAATGTAATACTAAGTGCCCTAATGTGCCACAAGAAATAACATACTGATATATACTATAACATAAAAGAAAGTGCTTCGGTATTGTAAAAATATGTAATTTGACAGGACTTCAAACAGTATCTTCTACACTGTTGCAGCTTCAGTTTGAGAAACAGCTCTGTGAAACCTGTGGTTTTTGATACAAGTTATTCTGAGGTTACTTGTCATTGGCTTTCTCTATTAGCTTACATTGTGCAGTTTATAAAACTTGCAAAAATAGTGAAGGGAAAGCAAGCTGACTTAATGTGTGAATGCATGATACAAAATAAGTTGTCTCATTTTTAAAAAGGGTGAATAGAAAATAAGAAACCTAACTTACTTGGGAAAGGTATCGCGTGGGTGTATAAATTTGGTCTTTGTTTATGTCTCTCTGTCTCTCTTTATGTGTATTTTCAGAGAACAAGATGGTCAGGCATCTGGTGGAAACGACCCTGGTGACTGGATCTTTAACACAATTAGGGAGAAAAAGGATCCCAAGAAACTGCAGAATGGAGCAGCCCATCTGGAGGAGTTTGAAAGGAACAAGGTGCTGTAGCAGACTAGATGCGCCTGTTCTCTTTGCAAGTCCATTTCCTTTACTTACCACCTATTTAAAAAAAAATACAAAAATCTCCTTTACTTTGACCACCAGTTCTGCTAGTGAAAGTGCACTTCCCATTTGTCTCCGCTTTTCAGTTATTCGTAAGGTAAACATGCAGTGCAAGTAGTGCTTTGACATTTTTGGGTGAAGCCATACAAGGAATTTAAATAAACACAGGAGGATACCAGACACATTCTCTTGAGCGTATGCCATGCTGTCTGCTATGTTGAGTGTTGTGGAGATTTCTCTCCCTGTGGCTAGTGTTAAGAAATGTATTTGTCAATCCGCTACCAGTTTTTTTTTTTTAATTGCTCCTATATCAGACATTTCATATCAAATTCCTTGGTAAAAATGAAACGGTACACTTCATTTTTTTTTAACATAATGTTTTTTGCATTTCTCTATATGAAAGACACACATTATGTAAAATGTTTGATTTTTAATGAGAGATGGACAGACATTTCCTTATCCCCAGATTCCTATACACTCAGTAATTAGCTAAACAATGTCCTAAACAAGTTGAATCACAATTGGGTAAGTGGTAGATGTACGTAATCAAAAAGCCTATTCCTAGCTTTATCAAAAGCACAGCTTATTCGCAGGGTTATTGAAAAGATGTGCAATCTCTATAAATGTATATAGAGGATGTGTGAAGAGGGGCTTGTATACAGCCACTTAATCCAGTAGAGCGTGTTTGTTAAATTATGTTTTGCATTATTGTTAAAGCAAAAAAGGTACCTATTTTTTGCTTGTGGTAGAAAACTTTCTGAACTATCCTTTGCATATATCACAGGTACAAGACATTCCAAAGAGGCCTTTGTCACAGAGCTTGTCTACGATTATTTCTCCATTGTTTGCTGAGGTACGTACTTTTCAAGGAGACGGATCTGCGAGTGCATGTCTGCTAAAGTGATGAACTGTAATATAATATAGCAGTTCATCTACTGATGCCTGGTGTGTTTCTGCCATATATATATATATATATATATATATATATATATATATATATATATATATATATATATATATATATATATATATATATATATATATATATATATATATATATATATATATAGGAGGCAGTGTGGTCCAGTGGTTAAAGTCCCAGGCTTGTAACGAGAAGGTCACAGGTTCAAATCCCACCTCTGCCACTGACTGACTCACTGTGTGATCCTGAGCAAGTCACTTAACCCCGTTGTGCTCCATCCTGCGGATGAGATGTTAAATCAGTGTCCTATTGTAAGTGACTCTGCATATAATGCACAGTTCACAGCCTACCTCTGTAAAGTTCTTTGTGATGGTGGTCCACTATGAAAGGCACTATATAAATATAAAATTATTATTTATTTTTTTATTTTTAAATTTTTTTAACTTACATACATTACAGCTGAAAGAGAAAAATGAAGCCAGTAGCGGTAAACCAGGAGCAGTAGAAGAGTTGCAGGAGGCTATTTTTCTAGCAGAGGAAGCATGTCCAGGAATCTCTGACTCTATGATATCTGAACTAGTACAGAGACTTCAAAGGTAAGCTAATGTCATAGGTGGGTATTGTTAAAATTGGTCCTCGGAGCAGGGGCGTATTTAGAATAAATGATTTCCATTACAAGAGAGTTGATGTTAAAACTTCATGCTGATTTGAACTTGGCTCTTGCCAAGATAAGCACCAACTAAGACGTAGCTTCACAGTAAACTAATGTGATCCATATGTGTTTCCATCCATTTGCGCTTCCTTCCATATGATGATGTAGATATCCTTCTGTCTGGTGTTGATGGCTGAAGTGTAATGCTGGATCCAGGGATCAGCTTATTGCCTCCCTAGTGCATCAGCACACACAACGGCTGCGATGCTGGCTCCGGGGATCAACCATAGTGCGGTCTCACCAGCACCATGCTTGACAAATTAGGGTGTTGGCTGGTACTATGCTTTTGTATTAATCATAATTTCATTTCAGTTCACTTTTTAATCCCAAACTATTTTCCTAAAGTAACCTCTGAAGTAAGACAGTAGTCAGTTAGGTTAAGTGAGGTGTATTATAGGGCAAGTGCCCAATTTTGGGGGGGTTCTCAACAGAATTTGAGAAGTATATTTTGGTGTCGGTACTAAACCTTCACGTTTATCTTAGCTAGATGAAACAGTGCAGAAATGTATTTATAGTTGCATCAAAACTGAGTTGCCATTTTTTTTTTGTTTGTTTATTTTAAGTTAAGCACTTAGGGATGGGTGAGGCTTAATGTAAATGAGCCTGAAGGGAGAGTCTGGCCCGAGTTGATTGGTAGTTTTGTTATATGTATTTTGTACAAAATTGGGAGCATCCAAACTTCGCTCCACATAATCCAAGCCATCCGAAATGAAACTTGCATTGTCGCCTACGCAGCCTTTATTGAAGAAACATTTCTAATAACGTCACTACTGTTGTTTTGTGTCATTCAGATTCTCATTTAGTGGAGCATCGTCTTCATCCCAGTGATGGCTTCCTGACTTGGACATGAAGAGGTGCTCCTATATACTGAAATAGCACACATGCCACAGTGAAGAGGCACTCTCCTTCAGGGGGACATTCTCCAGTGAGCAACAGCCAAGATGAAGTCTCTCAGAAGGGCCGTCATTCTTCAGCTGCTTAAAGCAAAAGATTCTTCTGTTTTTATTTTTAATTATTGTCGTAGTGCACATATTCAAGAAAAGAGCAGGTGGGGAGGAAGGTGGGTGAAAGATGTGTATGGAAGGAGAGATGGATTTGCCTTCCTCCTTTTGATATTTCCAGGTAATCACTTCCAGTCAGTCTTTGCAAGAAAGCAGATAATTGCAACTGGATTGTTGGCCAATTATTTATGACTGGACAAAGTAACCCTACCAAGATTCAACTGTAATATATTCTTCTGATAATGAAAAAGCGTTCACCATCAGCCCCAGACTTTTGAAGATGAGTCCTAGTGCTTGTACTCCCTCAGAGGCAAGATCAACCAACAAGGTAACCCATTTCTGAGTTGTGATAATCCACAGAAAACCTAGCAACAGAAAACCACAGGAAACCTAGCAAACTGGTTCCTGCTGCTTGAAACCATTTGACTGCTGGAAGTGTCTGGAATTTCTACAAGGTGTGTCTTTTGTGTTAAAGTACTCAATTGTATATTTGGGACTGTGCAAAGCAGATAGATCATTTTTTTGCGAAACCTCAGGTATCCTGCTTTAAGTCGATGACTCCTCTGGGAGACGGAGTATGTTCTGCTGGGTGTACAAATATGTATATAGGGTCATTTTTACTGATATTGAGAAACAGTGGAGTGTGCATAAAATAATCACTGTGTACAAAATGGCAAAGTGCTTCTGTAGATATTGTTAGTAGAGGTAAATATTTAAAAAAAACACAAAAAACAAATGGCCATAACTGAGCATTGCCTTGCCTCTATTACATGTACATTTTGGATATAATAGGCGATTTAGATTTTATTATTAATATTATTTCTGCGGTCTCCCATTTGAAGAAAAGTTGATACCCCACTTAACAAAACAAAATTATAATGTACATCAAGTAGTTTAACAGTTATTTTTCATTCATAGTCATGTTTCTTTATAAACAGCTTCTTTCTGGAGTTTGGTAATGAATATGGTGCTCTCCATCTCATACTGGTATACACACATGGGGTCCTATTCACAAAGATTTGAATTTGAGTCTTTTTATGAATAAGGTTTGATATTTATAAAACAAGATTAGGCTAGTGCTTTTAAACTGGCCAGCTGTAGTCTAGAACAGTTTCTTGAATAACAAACAGAAAAAAGCTTTGTGAGTAGGGCCCAGTTTCTGTGGATTGCTAAACTAGCTTTTTTTGAATAAAATGGAGAGCAAGTCCCTTATTCAAAAAAAATTAAGTCAGCCAAAACCAATACAATCTGAAGTGGAGGTAGCCATTTCTAAGGCATTTTAGGCCATGTTCTGTAATTATTCTGATACATGATTAGTACAATGAAAATGTATTTAATTTGACAATTAAACTTTCAAATAGAGACTTTTTTCTGCAAATGTTGCTGCTGACAATGGTGGTATGAGTGTGTAAACAAAAGCTTAAAGCTCAGTTTGTGGGTGGTGGGGTGCTTTTCATTCATACGAGAAAGATGATCCTTGTTCACAGCTGCAGCACTGGATACATTTCTGGTTTCTTGGGTTATTTTTTATTTATTTTTATTTTTTTGGCACCACCACCAACAACGAAAATAAATAAATAATTAAAATCACAGGGAATGTACATATTGTAAGACCAGCAATTGTGACTTTAAATTGCTCTCTAAAAAAAGTTGCATGTATTTTTACAGTGCATTCTTCTCATTGCTAATACGATGCAAAGGGTTATCATGTTTCAGTTTCTACACCATATGTTTAAATTCATGATCCAAGTCGGTACTAACCTTGCTACTTACAACATGTTAATGTGTACTGTAGTACCACTTGCTAAAAAGGTGAAATATTTCTTACGGTGTCTGATTACTGATGCAGTCATTTGTGCAAGCCATTGGTCTGTAAAGTTGGGAGGCTGATGGTGTTGCCCTGCCAAGGTTAATTAAGTCCAGTTTTTGGAGTTCTTGGTATGGCAATTTTCAATGCATGGAATAAAGGTTGTTGTGTGCTTTGTAGCATACTGCATATCTAGCGCAGCTGGGACGTGCACTTTTTTTACATCTTTAAAGGCTAGGCTTCTCACCACCATGGAGCATCAGCAACTGTCACAGCTTTAAGGATTTTGTCTAAACAGTTTATTTTTTTAGTTTTTTTTTTTATCAATTTAAAGGAAAAAAATAGTATACAAAAACATTTTGTGATACGGAATTTGGCATTTACTAATTATATTCTCCCTTTTTTCTTTTTATTAAGGTCCTTTTTTGTCGAATCAGAAAAATCTATTTTATTTGCATGTTTTCATTTTTAATTGGATGTCTGGGAAAAGAGTAGAATCTTCTTTGCTAGTACCTGGTGTTCCTAGTGCCAGTCAGTTACAATGATTTGCTTGCCTAAAGAGACAGGTGGTCAAGATGCTCCTTTCGCTTTACAATTAGGGTTCAGTTTTAATAGGCTTGTGAGCTTTCAAAAGGGTTTTCTTAGTTATGTGGAGAGTATTTGCCAGGTGCAGAAGGCTTGCCATGCACTGTTTGCTGTATGCCTAACAAGAATGCAAAAGACAGAGTCGTGAAATGCAAGGGTTTATTTCATTATTGACAATATCTTAACACGTTTGGACCCTGTTTTTGCTTTGGCAGCCATGTGCTAGTATGTAATCTCACATAGCTTTAGTTAAGAAGACATGCTGCACTGTATTGGGTGGTGCAGTTTGGTCAGGTAGTCATTTCTATGTTTTTGTGGGGCACCTTAGGCACTAAATAGTGCAACCTATCTTTTTCTTTGTATCTCAGTTTTTTAGAAGTCTTGCAAAAAGAAATGTTGATCATATTGTCTTCAGGTTTTTATTTTCAACAGCACGCAGCACTTTGCTGGAAGATAGGAGACACTGTGCTCTTTTGGTTTTATATTTTAATAACATTTCTAAGGCAAGTTATGTTTTAGCCCGCTTGTTATGGAAAGGTTTGTTTCCCCTCCTACCTTTAGTGTCCAGCTCTGTGAAGGTGTGTGTGTGTTAACAGGTGCATCATGCCTGTGTGATTGAATGACCAAGCATCTTCCTAGTTCGCACCTTCAGTATCTCCCAGATAAAGTGCCATGCTTTCTTTTACCCCTCATTTATTTTTTGTAATGTATTTTGCACCTTGTGGAGTCTGTCCAGTTGAGTTCTTAATCTCTGTGTTGCACTTTGTAAGAGTTTCTTTGATATTTTAAAAACTTGGTACTTGAGGCCATCATTGTGTGTTGTTATTTCTTACTGTTACTGCACTGTACCTTTGCAAAAAAGGCAATAAAGTAATGCGATCTTCAGGATATAGTCTTCAGCACAGGTATATTGTAGGGATGCATCAATAAAGATTTAAAGAAATCCAATATTTTTCTAACTGTGTAAAGAGCAAGTAATGCAGTAAAATATGGGCCTTTATGATGTTTATTATTAATGATGGGATACTTAATACAGATGCTAATTAAAAGTGTACATTTTGTTTTCTGTAACATTGCTGACAGTTTATAGTCCTGTATATAATCCTTGCTTATGTCATTAAACACCAAGGTATTGAACACCTTGTAAGCTTTCAAGTGATTACGAAAAATAAAATCTAATGCAAATTTATTGATGCCCTGAGTCTTGTATGTACATTTCAGGGGGCTGGGAGTTGCTTTTATGAAATACTTTGTCTATATTAGATGATTGGAAACCATGGCCAGAGAAAGGAACATGACCGTGTCAAATAGATGCTTCTTATAGACTGACCTGTTGGGTAAGTCCTACTGAAAGTAAGGTGCTCTCAATACAGGCTGAACCAGCACACAGGGTTTACTAAGTCTACAAAAGTAATTGCTTCAAGGCTATGGCAATTGACCTTATTTTCAGAAAAGATTTTGCTTCGCCCATCTCCAAACATTCCAAAACTACACACACTATTATAAGCAGGCTTGCTCTTTTTTGACATTTATTTTTTAGAGGGTAACAAAATATTGTAATAAATCACAAACCTTTTAGAGTAAGGTATTTATTTTTGAGCCAGCTCTGGTTTGTCTTTGAAACATTGTGGAGACTATTACTTGTGCAAAAGGTTGCATGGACTTTGCTTCCGATTTCATTTTTTTAAATTTTTGCTTTGACCAGCAACTGATCCAGCGTGGCAGGGCTGGAGATATCCAAGCTAAGAAATATCACAGCAAATGAAAAGGGTGTTAATCAAACCTGATGCTTTCCTGTTTACTTTGGATATCGGTATCTCCCCACTCATTCATGGCGTGTCGTCACCTCAGGTGGACATAAACGACTCACAATCTTGCAAAGTGGCAAAACCTGTTTTATAATTACCAGGTCTCACGGTGTTCCAATAAAGAACCCCAGTCAAATGCATACTCATAAAAGTGAGAGATTTAGAGTATTGTGGGCCCCAGAAAAATAACCATTGAACAGGAGCAAGCCTAATTTTAAGTAACTTCCATGAAAAAAACCTTATTCATAAGCAACAGAAACAATTGATCAGTACAGTTGATCTTGTGGCTGAGGTGAATGTGCCGGTAAGGAAACAAAATTATTGACACCCTGCACTTTATAAGAAGATAATTCAAAAACATGTTAAATACAATCATTTAGTGAACATTAGCCATCAATTAATATGACAAACAATATACACATTTTTCTGATAGGTTTAACAAACAATCTATAAAAAATAAAAAGCAATTTCAAATATTTGTTCATGACAAAAGTATTTGGCACCTTTACATTGTCTGTAAAATGTAACCGAACTAAATAACAAATATATTCATTGATTGAAAACCATTACACAGTAACTAAGCTGCATTATAAAGTCAATGACCAGAAAAAGAGGTAATAATTTCCAACATCTGCTGAAGAATGCTTTGGCAACACAGCATATGATGGTCAAGACAAAGGAGTTGGATTCCCGTTTGAGAAAATCCCTGGTTGCGAACTACTACAAAGGAAATGGCTACAGAAGTGTGTCAAAGAAATATGTAATACCACAATCCACAATCGGAGCAATAATCGAGAAGTACCACAAAACAAATTAAAGTGAAAAGCTTGAAAGAAGTGGACATCCAAAAAAAATTATGGGTACAGCAGGTAGGAGAATTGTCCAAGCAGCAATACAAATCCAAGATTACCAGCCAAGGACTTACTGAAAGATTTAGAAGCATTAAGCATAATAGTACATGATACTTAAATATAACTTTTCCCCAAAAATGGACCACAGTATGTTTGGAGAAAAAAGGGAAAGCCTTCAATGAAGAAAATCTTGTACCTAAAATTAAGTATATAGGTGGTTCAATTGGGTTGCATGTTGTCTGTGTGTGCGTACGTGCAGGGCTTGCATGTTGTGTGTGTGTGCGTGCAGGGGTTGCATGTTGTGTGTGTGCGTGTAGGGGGTTGCATTGTGTGTGTGCGTGCAGGGGTTGCATGTTGTGTGTGTGTGCATGCGTGCAGGGGGTTGCATTGTGTGTGTGCGTGCAGGGGGTTGCATTGTATGTGTGTGTGTGCGTGCAGGGGTTGCATGTTGTGTGTGTGCGTGCGTGCGGGCAGGGGTTGCATGTTGTGTGTGTGTGTGTGCGTGCGTGCAGGGGGTTGCATTGTGTGTGTGCGTGCAGGGGGTTGCATTGTGTGTGCGTGCAGGGTTGCATGTTGTGTGTGTGTGCGTGCGTGCAGGGGTTGCATTGTGTGTGTGTGCGTGCAGGGGTTGCATTGTGTGTGTGCGTGCGTGCAGGGGGTTGCATTGTGTGTGTGTGCGTGCAGGGGGTTGCATTGTGTGTGTGTGCGTGCAGGGGATTGCATTGTGTGAATGTGTGTGTAGGGGAATTGGGGTGCAGGTTTGGCATGAAGGACGTGGGGGCGGGGGGAGCGAGGGGATATTAGGGGGGGTGTGAAAAAGACCAGGAGAATTGGATAAAGCAGGAGTGACGGAGAAGGGTGTGTGTGGGGGGAGATAGAGAGATAGAGCAGAAAAGACAAAAGAAAACAAACACTAATTGCAATCATTTTAGACTCCCAGTTCCCTTCCCTCACTTTATGATTTTATTTTATTAATTGCTGCACAAAAATAAACAGCTTGAACCTTCATTACTCACGGCTTCAGTCTCATTTCTGTCCCAGAAGAACCCGAAAATGCTGGACTCAACAGACCGCCTCTTGCGGACGCAGGGAGCCCTGGGTGACCTGGGCAGTCAAGACCCTGATGCCAGCGCAGACCCCTGTGTCGTTTTCAGGACTTCGTTGGTCCACTCAGGGACGAGGGACTTTAAGGGGGGAGCTGTGTAACGACCCTGGGTCTGCTGTAACCGTGTGACCCAGGGTCAACAGTTCAGCATTGTCAGAGACAGGAGAATCGCCACCAATCAGGGGCTTAGCTTGCCACGCGAATGGTACCCAGTTGTAACGTTGGTACAAACCAAGGGACAATATAAATATAAATTTGACCCATCATGATGCATGTCTCTGTACATGTGGTTGGATTGTGATGCTGCACAGTATTTTGTATCACCTGACCTTCAGTCACAACAGTTATTAGAAAAACTTGGCATCTGTAAGTATTGGCCCTGAACTGTACGTATACATTAATCCATTGATAAGACTATGTTGGAGGTAAAGGGGTGTTTTGAGTGTACATAGAAGCATTAGAAATCCATATTCAGTAGAGACAGTATTCACCACTAGATGGCACACATTATGGTATTTAGGAGTATATCACATCCAGATGAGTCTATCAGTACAGGTGAGTATTGTAATGGGTTGTTGAAGGCATGGAAGTGATAGAACTGAAGTTTCATGTGTCAAGGTTCTCTGAACAGTATTTTGGTCTTAGTCAGAAAAGAAATCTGTCAACATAATCTTAGAAGCTTCAAAATGTAGAACTTATCACTTATTTGCACAGAACACGTAATAGTACACGTAGCAAAGTGATCCATATTTAGTTCCTTTCAGTCCACAATTTGTAATTTCATCTTGCTGCATTTAATTATAAAATAAAAAATCCCCATCAGTATTCAAATGACTAGAAACAGCATCAAATTGAGCCGTTTCAAAACATTTTCATGGTTATAAATACTAGAGGCATACAGTATAGTTTAGTGTAGTGTAGTATAGGTTAGTAATAACAATATGGGGAGGAAGTCTTTCAAATTTCAGGTAGTTGACTGAATGCAGTGCTTTGTATTAGTTTGACCAAAATGCTGAAATGTTTTAGTTGTTCGATAAAATGCCTGATTTGACAGAGGGACTAACATGACCAGTCCAATGCTTCTCTTAATATTAAAGAAAATTCTAGAAATCCTATAACCTAGGGGCCTATATTGTAAACAGTGTGGCAGATCTCAAAACTAAAAACTTTACACCACTGCATGCAATATAGAACTGCAAGTATTTTAACTTTATTAAGATGTTATTTGGATACAAAGGAAAACAACCTGAAAGACAAATATTTTACATTTTATTACCGTTTGTCTCATTTGTTATTAATCTAATAATAGCCCTACAAGTCCCGGCTAGTGCAGCATCCTGATTCTACCTCTAGGGAGCAGCATACACACACATTACATGCACTACACAAATAAGAAGCAGTATTGTACTTTCATATACAAAATATTTAATAACCAAAATGTATTCTATTAAAAAAAAAAAGTAAAACTCTGCTCAAATTGTGGAGTATCATAACAGTGTTTTTTACTGGTAACTTTCTGTAAATTTTCCAGTTTATGGTATTTATTTCTGTAAATGTACAGGTATCCATTTGCTGAAAAACAGTTACACTGCTGCAGTCTAGGTTTCATACCTATATTCCTTAAAATGTCCATTTTCAAGTGTAACATAAGGAGTCACTGACTGATCAAACCACTGCAGAAAACGGCTGCAGAGGGTTCTGTAATCAGAAAGCTGTATCGACCAAAACAGTGGACAGGAAATATTTTCACCAAGCCATGATGGATGGGGTGCTGTTTATGGGAAACAACCCCCTCTGTAATGAAGTGTCAAAACCCTGTGTGTACTTTATAGCTGATTAATTTATTTTTATTCACTGAAAATGTTTAGCAGAAAAACCCTGAGCTTTTGACCCCTGTAAAATTCCTATTGACATGAACCATTGTTTTTGAAATTGAAATAAGCCTCTTCCTGTCACAGGTTGATTTGGCACTGCAAAAATGTAGATGGGTGCACTTAATTAAATCTGGGCTGAGTGACTGAGTGGATTGGCAATGAGATTTAAAGCTACTGACCTCCCGGTCACTTGTTTAATTTAGGCTCAGGTTAAGCAGTCAGTTTGATCAACCTAATCAATCTATATCTTGGAAAGGCCATAGCTGGATAAGACTGTAAAATATTCTTAAATGACATCAACCACAATTTTAGGGGTAATCCTAGCATATCCACAGAGAAGTGGATGCTGTAATCCAGGGCTATTCCCCAGTGTTCTAGAAAAAATCCAGGGGTGGTTTATCATGGCAAGGTTGAGGTTTAAGTACGAGCTGCACAGGCTACCATAGGGTAATAAATTTAAAAACTAAAATAAACACATATATACATATTTGTATGTTAGATTAGTTTACTGGTATTCTGATGGAGTTATCTTTCCTATTTTATAAGACCAGTCTGCCGTTTGGATTCTACTGGAAGAGCCCAAGTTGTGTAACCACAGATAATGAATTCTATGTGCATGGAGATTGATCTACCCTTACACAATGAATGTGATTTCCAATATTGGAAACTGCGGGTGGAACTGATTATTTAACTTTACTTTCATGCTATGATGTAATTCCCAATATACTTTTGCCATGAGCAGGACATCTGCATATCAAAGTAATACCCTTGGAATACAGAGGTGTTTTTTTTCTGCTTCTGGAAGATTTTTTCTCATTGAAAAAATGGAACAACCTTTACAAAAGATCACAGTTATACATGTGTCCACACATCTGAAACCTAAAGGTGCAACAAACAAATTAGAAATGTGTTTAATAACACAAATTTCAGAAGGCATTTCACGACGTGCAATTCATATTGTGTGTGCATAATTTATATGTCTGTCTTATTTTTGCAGATTTATAATATAGAAATGTTATGAGGGACCTGCCGTTAGTCCTTTGGGTGAGCTGTGGCTGCAATCAATCTGTTCAGACATTCCTCAGAATATCAGTCTAGGAGCCTTGGAAGCTTCAATTTTATACACCCAGCACCTGGGTGCCAAAGCTAGACACTTGATGAAACATACATTTGATTAAGTGGGGGGAGAATGCAATGGATATCCTCCTAGTGGATGAGGAGTTAATAATACTGACATCAGCATAAGACACATACTTGCCTCTTGACTACAAAGCTTTGAATGCTAAGATGTTTGTCTGTGAGGTCAGTGGTTCATGTCCAGCCCTTGCCTCCCCATTCAATGGACTGGAATGCCAAGCCATTACAATATAGAACCTTTATAAAAGCAATTTTATAAAGGTAAGCCAGCACCATCTAGTGCACAAAAATAAACGTTATACTTTGTACCTGTACACTCGATCAGGAATATGGAGGGCTGTTTCCAAATTATATTTAAAGGGTATAATTAAATGATTGAGTACTTTAGGACGTGGTTGAAGGTTTAATTGGTTCCATTTAACAATTAAGGAATTGGTTAGAATAAAGACCTGAACTGGTAGTGCCAGTGTTGCCTACCGCTACACCATGTGGCACTGGCTTTTACTTTTATAAAGACACTTTGGCTAATATCTCTAATGTTACATATGTCTGAAGAGCAGCTTTTGACCTCAGGTCAAACCAACTGTGAGTAAGTGTAATAAGAACCAGTCAGAATTTTACGAATACAGTACATTAATATTAGTCATAACTAGCATATTGTTCATGAAATCTTATGAACAAATTTCAACTATATACAGACTCCTAAATGAAACAATCTAATGACAATTTGAAATCGAACCCTTACATTGTAATGACTAACTACAATGACTTGCAATGAGCAACAGCTGAGTTAACAAAAAAGTATTGGTTTTAGTCATTAAAACATTCATACAGCACAGAATAAGATTACTAAAATAAAACTATTAGTTCAGGAACACAAACAAATGCATTTATACTACTGTAACAGTAAGCATCAACAATGCACAAAAATAACCACTCAGAAATCTGATGTTTTCTTTTGTGTATTTTCATCTATTATGGAAATTATCCAATTTTGCCTTCTTGTAGTTCAGACAATGGCTGGCAGTAGGCCAAAGTATCTGACTGTATCAACGGTTCAGGGACAAGGGTGTTCGTTTGAAAAGAAGTTTATGATTCAACTCAATATTCCCTTTAGAAATTATAGAGGAGGAATCAAATGTTCAATGCCATCAGTTTGTCTACATCCATGAGTTAAATCATAAACTGAGGTTGAATATAAATGTGCATGATTATGTTAAATAATTAACAGTAGTAAATGTTCTAAAGAAGAGGTCAAAAAAATGTAACTTGTGTAACGGCTTATAAAATGCCAGGAAGATATTCATTGCTCTGTTTTCTTTTCTTATAATTTGACAGCTCCAGGTGAACACTTGAGGAAACCTGGGGTCAGTTTCATGAAGCAGCTAGATAGCAACAACATTCAACAGTAACCATCTTCTTTCAACATGTTTCACAAACTAATATTTAAAGACAGAATGGTACAGCTTTCCGGAAATTAATTCATCTAGTCCAGTGACTGGGGGGTCGTGGAATGGTTTTAGGGGGGTTGTGAATCAACCACATCACTAACAAACCTGTACTGTATGATTTGGCTACAATGCATTGTAGCAAGTCTTTTAAAGATAAGAACACTAGAGTATGTCTTTATTGTTAAACAATTCCATGTGTATTCAATACAAATCTAGATATTTTAATCATTTATCAGTTAGAAAATATATCTCGCCTCTGAGACTAAAGTCACTTCAAAAGGGGTCCCAACTAGACAACTAGATATAGTTTGAGGACCACTGATCTAAATAATAAAATCATGTTTTCTTTTGTGTATTTTCATCTATAACATTAAACTCTGTTAGCAGACTGCTACCAATAGTAGAAGTGGTTTGTGAAACTGGATCCATGTCCTCACATGAAAAGTAAAACTTCAGGATTGACAGGCATCAAGGACTGATAAAAAAAAAAACTTTATTTCAACAATATACATCTCATTTTCAGGAATGCCTGTCCACATCTGGGAAGTGAAATAGAAGACTTTGGAAAATTGGCAAATTGAATTTAACCAGGCCAGGGCACCATATTGTAATCTTCTGAACTTTTTGAAAAGATTGCCATGAGATCTGTAGGAAGTAGAAATTGCGATGTCTTATCTGAAGACAGTATCAGCCTCTCCGAACTCCCAACTGGGGAAGTGGTCCAGGTCCACTTCTTAGCTTGGTGGGCCTCCAGGGAATCCCATGCTCTGCTGATCCAGCAAAACCACTTCATAAAGATTCACTGGAGGTCTATAATCCAAGTACTGACCTATCCAAACTTTGCTTAGATACTGAGATTTTATTGAGATCAGAATAGACTTGGCATGGCTGGAAACACAATACAATCTCAATATACTATGAGGTGTCTGGAAATGAATCAATGTGTCCAAATGGTGTCCCTGTCGAATAAACAGATGGTGAATGGTTTCCACTATTCCCCTACATGGGTGATAATAAGAACATTGCAGAGAATTACAGATGGTATTATGGCGTTGAGGTGGCTGTCCCGGTAGCTAGGCGAAGAGAGAAGGCAAGCTCCTGTCACTGTTTGCATGATTATTACAGGCTAATTGAATGATGAATGAGTCCATGTTGTCTCTAGTGAGCACATTTCCATGAATAAGCTCCAAAGAGTAAAATAATCCTTTAATAGATTACATTTTTTTATATCACAAAGCATTTCTTCAGCCAGCCCCATTCGTGATTACATTTATTAAATGGATACCCATTACAGCAGTTATAGATGCTGTCCCCATGGACTTTGCAGAAGTTCCAGACCCATGAGAAGTAAATGTGCTACTCCGTTGCATCACATTGGTGTTTGCTGGCAAGATCACTGCCATTGCTTTGTCATTAACATGTCTGAAAAGTTAAAATTTAAATTTTAGAATGGCTTTTCACAACTAAAACCAACACAAATGTTAAAAGTATTCTGTATGCATGACTTTGGTCTTGTTTTATAAAATAAATGAAGGAAAGAATGTAAGAGCTCATCCATTATCATTTTCTTTCTGCTGAACTCCCCTTGGTGTTCCTATAGCTGCACCCTGTCTAGAAATTGTGTAACTTATTTCACATTCCTTATACAAATTGGGTAACTTATTCACTATTTAATTTGCAAATTACCCATTTAAGCAATAATGAATTCTACTGAAAACAGCTTAACTTGTGATTTATTTAGAGGTTGTTTATTTGTAAGTTGATTTACCCAACTTGCTTTTAAATACAAATGCTTATGTTTATATTCCTGTTGATATATATACCTTTTGTTATAAGTAGAACAACGAATCAATGGTGGACAGCTTTTTACTGCTCTTGTGCAATTTTTATACTCTGAATAAAGTTTGTATAAAGAGGGGCAGATTGAAATGACTTTCTTTGAAAACGAATGCAGGAATACAATGATTCTCAAGCATCTTTAAGTTTAATATTCACAAAACTGTTCAAGACTGCTGGTGGTGGTTTAATAAAAAAGGCTAGGAAATATTTTAGTATATTAAACTGTATTTAGTTCATCAGAGACTTTAAATAATGCAAGTCTATTCTTTGTGAAAAGCTTCTAGCACCAGAGTTTGTCAAGCACCACAGGGTAAAGTATATAAAAACACATTCTTATGACTTCAGACCACTTATTCACATTTCACAAAAAAAGAATAAAAAATAACTGATGAATGCTGTAGTTTTTGAGGTGGGTAGTGTATTTCAGGTCTCTGGATTAATCCTCTGGATTACCAGAGGACCGGACATTTTCAACCCTCACAGCTCATTCTCCTTCTTCTCTTATATAGAAAGCTTAAATTAAGAAGAAGAAGAAGAAGAAGAAGAAGAAGAAGAAGAAGAAGAAGAAGAAGAAGAAGAAGAAGAACTCAATATGGTAACTCATGGTAACATGATTCATGTTAGAAATACTGCATAAAAACCTCCAATGTTCTATAAGAATAATATATTATATCAGAACACAGAACAGACAACTGTACATGACAAATACATGGTGCAACTGCTAGCTACTGGTAGCTCTTGTAAGAATCTTCCAGGTCCAGATTAAAATACATGAGCTAATAGCATTGCTTTAAGGAGTGTTCCTCTTTGCATTATGCGTCATGCTAATTTCAATTAACCCAGCCTGCTATTTTTGCCCACCCCCTGGAAGACCTTGGGGGAAATTCTCCTCATTTGCTCAAACTGACATTCTTATTCATAAAGCCATTCTCCATTCACATCTCTCTGACGTCCATATGCCCCTGACCAGTGACGAAAGCTGGTCCTTTAAAAGACATCTTTAAAAAATTACGAATGACCGGGGGATAAAATTGTACACCTGATGCTCTCCATGTACACTAGAAGTCTTCTGGATTTGGAATATTTCGACTTCTACTTTATAGTGTCCTGCGTTCTTAGGCAAGTCTCCAAGAACTCGTTCCAAAGGTAGGGTGAAATAGCCAGCAAGGATTGCGTGTTGGGCTAATATTGTGTTTCTATTGCTTTTCCGTTGGTTTTGCTACCACATAAATATATAGTTTTTGTACTATTATTTTAATGCAAAATATGTATTATTTGTGTTACGAATTTAGAAGACATGTTAAAAACGTCTAGGTTAAAATAATACAGCAGTTAAAATAATTGCGTAAAATGACCGGCGTCAACGTGGATTTGATTGCATTTGCGTATCGGATATTCTTCCCCATCTTATTCAGTAAATTGTCTTTTTCTTGCAGCATTTCTTACACACTAAATTAAAAGTTAATGTTGCTCAACAGCATTTTGACTATTACAATACAATTAAAGAAGCAGATAGTGCTTCCAAAAGAGCGCAAGTCGGGAAAATACATAAACCAGGAAAATCAAACCGCTCTGTATACTGTGCTTGAGTTGTCTTGACTCCTCAAGAATAAGCAATTACTATTAAATTATCCTCTCGCTAATACACTTTAACAAACTGTAAAACCTTAACGATTGAAATCAGCACCGCGCACATATGGAGTAAGTCTGCAAATTGTCAAAAAGAGGAGCTTTGGAATACAATCTGAATAAAAGCTATAATGAAATACAAATAACTTGTTCTGAAAAAAAAACAGTCAGTATTAACGCTGGCGCTGTCCTACTTTTTTTTTCAATTTGCAGATGTGTAATGCATTATTTGCTTCTCTCCGCAGGTTCTCAATCTGCGCAGGCAGTTTGGTCTCCATTTGAAGATGGCAATCCACGTGGAAGGGCTGATAGCAATAATTCTGTTCTATCTACTCATTCTGTTTGTTGGAATATGGGCTGCGTGGAAAAACAAAAACTCCGGTATGGCAGCAGGGACAGATCGCAGTGAAACAATCATGGTTGGCGGGAGAGATATAGGGTTATTTGTTGGGGGATTTACAATGACAGGTAAGTCCCAGCTTGGGTTATATCTCAACTTTTCTCTGCTATATTATTATTATTATTATTATTATTATTATTATTATTATTATTATTATTATTATTATTATTATTATTTAATACATACTAATCGATACAATTGTAAACAATTGTGAAAAGGGTTTGTTTTACACTTTTACATTTAGCTATTATTCTACATGCATTGTTTGGTAAATCATACGGGAATTTCAACTGATTGACTCAATAACAAACAAACTTTTATGACACATTATGTATTTATTATTTTTTACAAATAATAATTAAAATAACTAATACAGATTTTGTGTTTCGTGTGTATTCAACGAATGCAGATAAAACTATTAGTGAGTTTAATAAATATTTCACGGTTTTTTCCATTGCAAATATGTACAGTTTATTAGCTTAATTAATGTCATACAAATGGTAAACGCCAATAAAAAACACCCACAACAAGCTACATCGTTTTTTTTTCCCATGTATATGTCTGGTCTCCATAATACAATGCATAGTGGAGCTACAGTATATGTCGTTGTTTGGAGATTTTTAAAGCTCACTCTAAATATGTATTTCAGCTACATGGGTCGGCGGAGGATATATCAATGGGACTGCAGAATATGTATATTTACCTGGGTTTGGACTAGCCTGGGCTCAAGCTCCATTCGGATACGCGCTTAGCCTGATAGTAGGTATGAAGAACATTCTCTCTGTTTGCACACTATTTACATAATGTGTTACGAAGAACAGACATTTCAACTGGAAACTCTTGTATGAGATCCAGTAACCTAGCACTAGACATGCCTGTACAAATGGAATCATGCACAATTCAGTCTTCCACACTCTCCGCATGTTTAAGAATCGAGCTAGTTTTTATGAAAGTAAGAAAAAAACACGTGTTGATGTTAGCCAAAAGAAATGGAAAGACATGATTAGAAGATAAGTAGACCAATGATGTGGTGCGTTGATGTGGCAAACTTACTTTCAAATCACCCTGTATATAATGCCTCAATACGTTTATGTGTTGCTTACAATTGATGTTAAATGTGAAATATAGAATTTTCATTTTATTTTAATGTTAAAAAACACAATTATAAACAGTAGCACTGCTGTTTTATTAGTGTATGTCATCTGTAAACATAATGACAGTATATGAAGTGTGAAGTGTAAACAGAAATAAACAACCAGTCATTAATACTATAATCTCATGACTAGTTTGGGCTATTCTTTTGGACAGACTCGTGTACTAGTGGTTCAAATGAGTCTCTTTACATGAAACGTTTTTGTTTGTTTGTTTGTTTGTTTGTTTTTTAATCCGGAAAGAAAAAAACATATTACCTGTAAAAAAAAAATATATACTGTACGCTGACAAACCAAAATCGTAAGAAAATTAAATCAATTTTATTAAATATTTTATACACACATTGAAGACAATATTGCTAGATTCCCACTATTAAAAGTATATCGTGTAATGCAAATACAGTAAAGTCTAAGCCAGTAAGACCTTCTTTGACATGGACGCAGTGTTGCATTCATAACATCGTAATAAAGGCTAAATAGAACTGTCTAACTACTGTGTGGGCGTAATCCTTCTTAATCAAGCCGACATAACATGCAGACATGTTGTTTGTAACCAATCAAACTATCTGTGAGTCTTACTGTACACATTGAGATCAATGAAATAATATACTTTAGTAGCCTACTAATACTGTAAAAAATAAATAAATGATGACAACACATTAGATTAAAAAATATAATGAACAGCCTCATAATGATTATGAGGATTATGCATGTCGTTTTAATGTTATATGTAGCCTAGCGAAGGTGTTCTGAAGCGTTGCCGTTTTAAGTTGAATTATTAAGCATTTGGTTTTACAGTGGTACTTGGATCATTTGAAGTCTTAACTGTATATTTTCCTCGTATCTATAGGTGGTATGTTTTTTGCTAAACCAATGCGCTCCAGGGGCTACGTTACCATGCTGGACCCGTTTCAGCAGATCTACGGTAAAAGAATGGGCGGACTACTCTTCATCCCCGCTCTCATGGGAGAGATCTTCTGGTCCGCAGCTATCCTGTCAGCACTAGGTAAGCGAAGTGGAAACGAGGGTGTCATCTCGAATGAACAGTGATCAATTTATCGTGATCGAAGAAAAGAAAAACGGAAAAAAACCCTTCCCTCTACTACTGTACATCACTCCAATTTCCAGTAGTCTAATAGCAGATTATAGTAAACAATAAACAGTTTCCGGGTTTTTTTCACATAACAGGAAAATGTCACAAAATCTAAATATTTTGTTTTAGTTTCACTCATGTATCTTGGTAATAGTCAGTGCTTGGGGGAAACTGTAATGGCACCTTGGCAAGGTCCCTAGGAAATGCTACATCATTTTCATAAGGTGTGATGATATCATCCCCAAGTGACATGTCCCCTCAGTTCAAGTATATTTAAATCGTTTTTGTGAGCCAACTACATCAAAATGAAACAGTTGTATTGTGTTTATATTGCAATGTGTGCCAATATTTACTGAACGGTACCTTAAGAAGTCTTCTAAGCAATGATAATTATGGGGAATCTGATATAAAGTAGAGAATTGGATTTTTTGGTGCTGATCACATTTGAAAAGGTTTTCAATGAGCTCTTCCAGTTTAAAAAGTCGCCTGTTCAATATAATTTAATAAATGAAAGTTTGCCTAATCTGCATAAACATGTAAATCCTTGCAGCTGTCAGCATTTATATTGAGAACAACATTGCAATTCCAGAAAGATTTAATATTAATATTTGAATTAGCATATAATATAATATATAACCAGTGCATATAAATTAGTTAATTTAATCACCTATTTATTATATAGTGTAAAAAAAGCAACTTTTTTTTCCACCTGTGGAAAATAAAATGTTTTAAAGGTACAATTTGTAATTTATCCTAACAGTAGTGATTTATTTTTTATAGTACTGAAATAACAAAATGAAAACTTTTGTCCGGTCCCAAAGCATTGTAACTATTAAACGTGAAATGTGACAGCCCTCCAGGAATTGAGTTGCCTGCCTCTGGTCTACAGCACCACATGGTCGGTACTTTTTAAAGCAGGCTATTGGAGTTTGAATTTATAAAAATAAATATGTGCACTCGAAATTCTCAGCAGATTCTGCTGGTAGCAATGGAAAAATCCACTGCAGTGGCTCTTCTCTTGTGTTGAGTGGGCACAAACTGGCCTTGCAATGCTTATTGATTAGACATTCCACACAGGGAAAATGCTAGGCTGGAAGAATCATCTCACACTTTAAATATATACAGTGGAACCAAATATATTCAGACACAAAGTTCTATGTATTAGAGGTTCAACAGTGTATAGTTCTCAGCAAGACTCTGCTCTAAAGCACACACTGGGTTTATTAAACTAATTGGTGTCAATTGAATAAACTGTCGAGCTATTTGTGTAGCGTATTTAACGGTACTGACCAATAAAATATGTATTTAAACTGCAACACGAAGGAAAGAGACAGAAACACTTCCTCATACATTTATTTGTGTCATCTTGGTTATCCATAAAGTCCATCTTCAATTATCAACTCAAAGGTATGCAGTTTTCCCCATGGAGTCTATGAAGGGCAATATTGTCAACTATAAATTGACATACATTTCCAGAAATTAAAATTTTCAAGCAAAACAAAACAGGCCTTATTGACGGGAGTTCATTTCGGCATGCTGTCAGTTATGTGAGGAATTCCCTATTGTATGTTATTCATTTAAAATTGTAAAGTGTTGATTTCTAAGAGCATCTTTGTTTTTAATCTTTTTAGCAGATTCGGTTGCCACACCAAAATTGTTTTACATAAAACGTCCCGATGTGAATAGTTTTTTTAAATGCAGAGGTACAACCTTCATATAAATCTTGTGGATTGTTTCCCTAGGTGCAACTTTGAGTGTGATAGTGGACATGAATATCAACACCTCAGTCATTGTCTCTGCTCTCATAGCAATCTTTTACACTCTGGTTGGAGGGTTGTATTCTGTTGCCTATACAGATGTGGTTCAGCTGTTCTGCATTTTCTTGGGGCTGGTATGTATATTTGTCACTGGTTTTGCATGTATTGAGTGAATGCATTTGCTTTGTATGTGTTATTAATTGCCAATTACAACCATGATGTATCATCAGTTGCACATGGAGGAAACACTTCCCCATAAATTGGTCTTTTTTCATTTGCAGTGGGTCAGTGTGCCTTTTGCATTGTCCAATCCAGCCGTGTCAGATATAGGAGTGACCGCTTATAAATATATTCATCAAGAGCCGTGGTTGGGATCCATCAACTCATCAGATATATACATGTGGCTGGACAACTTCTTTTTATTAGTAAGTAGAAGTCAGATTATTTGAATACATGTTTTTTTTCAGGTGGTTTTGACATTTTTACTAAAAATGATCATAAAAAAGCGATAAAAGTCCCTGTGTATAGATATACAGTATGCATTGTTAAACGTTACGGACTGCTATCTGGCTCTCTTTTATAAAGCATGATTATAGAGTTGCATACGTATGTTCTCAAACCATGTATACATTTAAAATGGCTTTTTCTTTTTAGATGTTGGGGGGGATTCCCTGGCAGGTGTATTTTCAGCGGGTTCTTTCTGCCTCTTCAGCTACCTATGCTCAAGTACTGTCCTTCCTGGCTGCGTTCGGCTGTTTAGTGATGGCTGTGCCATCTGTTCTTATTGGCGCAATAGGTGCCTCTACAGGTAAACATTGATTATTATTATTATTATTATTATTATTATTATTATTATTATTATTATTATTATTATTATTATTATTATTAGTAGTAATAGTAGTAGTAGTAGTATTATTACAAGGTTCTTACAGGTGATGACTTTCATGGAGGGTGTGTGGTAGGACTTACTGATCTGGCGAGCGAACATTGACAACTTGTCATGCACCAACAATAATCTTTTTCTCAGCAAGGCTGGCAAGATTTTTATAGCAGAATATGAAAGGGCTGTCCAGACTCTTTTTTGTTGCTTGTGCAATGGTGGGAGAAATGTATACAGGTAGAAAGAGGGTTTATAAAATGGCTTGGAGGAACCCAGCCCTTTGATAAGCCAATGCCCTAGTTTCCATTTCTTAACTATCTCATTGCCATTTTCCATCATGTCTCACACACCCGAGGCGTGTGGTATTACACAAACGGTCGCTCACAATGTCAAGTGTTATTGCTAATCATTCATGTTTTACTGCTTGTGTTGGTTTTGTCTCTAGTACAGTAGCATTACTCCATTTGATTTTACATGTTGAACCTCATAAATAATTAAATAAGGTAAGAAAACACATAGAAGGCATAAAACATGGGTTATTTCATCTTTTGGTAACAGACTGGAATCAGACTTCGTATGGGCCTGTGCAGCCGAAGATGAAGGAGGAGTCGGACATGATTCTGCCAATAGTACTCCAGCATCTTTGCCCCTCATATATTTCCTTTTTTGGTCTTGGGGCTGTGTCAGCTGCAGTGATGTCATCTGCCGATTCATCAATCCTATCTGCAAGCTCCATGTTTGCCCGTAACATCTACCAGCTTGCATTTAGACAAACGGTAAATTGGAAAAAATGCACTCCCATGTTGATCAAGACAGGCTGATTCATGCCAAAATCTCCCACTTTCAACATGATAGCATAGGGAGAATACTGAATACTATCAACGGTAATTAGTGTAATTTCCAAATACAAAGCAAATTCGACACGCTTATTTTAATGTCACATTTTTGACTAATAATGTTTGAAATTCAGACTTTCTGTATATTGTGACATATAAAAAATATGATTTTATTATGGTAAATTTGCAGGCTTTTACCGAGGCAATTTCACACATACATATTTTAATGCAACAATACATATTTTAATGCAACAATTAATGGGTTGTGCCAAAAGGGGGCTGGGCTGCTATAATTGGAAGTCCACATGGTCATATTAAAGTGGGTGTGACCTCAAAACCAAAAGCACATGTTTTTACACAACTTTGGATGTTTGCATTACCCACTTTTAATGAGGCCACATCCACTTCTGGTTTGATCCTGCCCATTTCCTTATCACCCCTCCCTGAAGCCTTACCTCAGCCATTTTCTCACACATATGTGAGAAAGAAAAAAAAGGGGTTTTAATTAGTAGTTTCAACCTTATCTCAACCATCTTATCTTATTGATTTTCTGTGTAAAGAATGCTGCTTAACAAAAACAAAACTACCCTGTATTATTTAAGTCAATCATTTTGCATTATGTTTTATAATGTGTCTTTTTGTTTACGTGCTTTTCGTAGGCATCTGATAGAGAGATCGTGTGGGTAATGAGGATTACCATTTTCGTGTTTGGAGCCGTGGCAACGGCCATGGCCCTGTTAACTGGAACAGTGTACGGCCTGTGGTATTTGAGCTCAGATCTCGTCTACGTCATCATCTTCCCTCAGCTGTTGAGCGTGCTCTTCGTTAAGGGAACAAACACATATGGGTCAGTGGCGGGATATATATTTGGTTTACTGTTGAGGATCAGTGGAGGAGAACCATATCTTAAACTCCCCCCCTTCATTTACTATCCCGGCTGGACCGAACAGATCAAAGAACATCCTCTAACAGGAGCAGTAGAACACATCATTGTTCAGAAATTCCCATTCAAAACTATATCGATGTTGTCCTCTTTTTTGGCCAACGTGGCATTCTCCTACCTATTTAAGTATCTTTTTGAAAGTGGTTCACTGGCTCCTAAATATGACTTCTTCGATGCTGTTTTGACAAAGCACAGCAAAGAAAACATGGATAAAACCACGTTGGTAAACAGTGACAATATCGTACTGTCTGAATTAGCACCTGTCAAACCAAGACATAGCATTACGGTTGCTGCTGGATTCGTAAACAAGGAAGCTTTAAGTGATGAGGATACTAGCCCAAATTCGTCAAACAATGAACATGACTGATGCTTCTTCATGGCTCTGTAGCCTTAATGGAACAGCCTTAATGAAACATACTGTACAGTGAAGAAGGGTTTCAGCCAATTAACCATTGTGTTTGGATCTGGATATTCAGTTTTAATTGCTGCTATATAATGAATAGGCAATGAAAGCATACCAACTTAATTAATTAATAATTTGAACCACAGCCATCTATTAAAAAGAGCTGTAGGATGAACTCTAGTGCAATATTAGACTGGAAGGTAATAATAGCCACCATCATGTTTGGATACATTGACTTCCATTTAAATAGGTATGTGCAGTTTTTTTTCTTTTCTTTAATATTTGCTGCAGGGAATCTGGAACAATGGAGCAATAATAATGTGTTAATTTCTACCAACACATTCACAAGCAATAGATTAACGACTAACAAAAAGGACTGTACCTAATGTACAGTAACAACATGAACTAACCTGAACGTAATTCACTAAGGATTATTCGGTGTGTTTAACATTAATGCCCCTGTTATATAATAACTGCTATTGTAAGTATACAAATATTCTACTTAGCTTTGCGGGAACCACACATTAAACAGCAATTTAGACCACAAATCCTACTGAGGAGTAGATTGATAACAAACTACTGTGCCATTTTATTGCACTATTTCCCTGTTTTATGGCGCTATTTAATCAAACTTCTAGATATACTATTGGTCAAAATGTTAACAGTTAAAAAGTTAACAGACAAAACTGTTTAAGATCTTCATTTAAAATGTCTAAACAGTGGCTCTAGTTTAACTGAATGCTGCTCGCAGGGAAAGATAATGGCTGCTGTATGTTTTAACTGAATCACTCCCTTATGTCC
The DNA here is from genome assembly GCA_030684275.1 of Acipenser oxyrinchus oxyrinchus. NCBI lineage: Eukaryota > Metazoa > Chordata > Actinopteri > Acipenseriformes > Acipenseridae > Acipenser > Acipenser oxyrinchus. The sequence continues at coordinate 38,640,206 of CM060253.1, read as the reverse complement.
ACTGACTGTAAGTACCACACCAATCTCTCCTCTATGGATACAAGCCCTTCCAGAGCAGTGGAATAACCGTTTCATTCCAGTCCATTCTTCTTTTTTTTGTCAGTGTCCGGCTCTTTGTTTTTCTATTACTATGGTTGGAATTTCACTTTGCATATTGTACAGTTGTGGAGTTATATTAATATTTTTTGCTATTTCAGGGCTATTGAGTTGAGAATAGTTAATAATAATGGCCACAGTGTAATGGACACCTGTGCTGTGGATCACAATCTAGTGTACAGCTTGCACAAACGTCATTACTATAACTTATACAATACATAAGTAAAATACAAATGTTATATTTGTTCCTTGCCTATTTTTTCATAAACCTTTAATGCAGAATACATATTTCTACCAATGAGAAATCTTTTTCCAAAGATGACACTTTCTATGTAGCGATAAATCTAAATATTATTATCTACTCTATAAACTTGAATTTGTGCTAAAAGCAAGTGCATTCCAAAACCCATTGAGACGATTCCTTGCGCTTCCCGATGTCCTGAGAAGTGTAAGCACCCTTTGGAGCCGCGCCGGTTAGGTCACAAGCTGAGTCCCAGGGCAGGAGCACAGTATGCATCTTCAAATCAAAATATAATTTTTATATTATTAGGGAAAATAGAATTGTTACCTATGATTGCATTGAGCCAGCAGTACAAATGTGTTATTGGTGCCAAAAGCTTCATCAGTATTTTTCAAAACAATAGCATGGATAGCTTTCAGGTTTATGAAGAGCCATGGAGACTTGTGAGTTTTTATTATTTGTTTGGTTGAATAAGAATTGTTTTCTTTTGTGGGAAAAAAAAATCATTCAATATATTACCGTTTGCAACAAGTTTTTAATAGTTAATTTTTGTATTCACTAGTCAGTGTATATCAAACCTGAATATCGTGTAAATTTCATAGACAAAGCGCCTTAATCATATCCTTTGGGGGTCCTCGTCTGATATTATGCAAGGTCAAAATGAGATGTGTCAGGCACATAACCATACTTGTATATGAATGAACTTGAATGTGAGTCTTCTAATGAGAAAACAAACTTCAAACACATTTGGATAATGTAGTATTTTCAGTTTGTATATTGTTTGGCAATCATGTAATCATGAGTTTATGATTTGATAAAAACACAAGTTCAGTTTGACTTGGACCATTTCAAGATGACATGTTCCACTATAGTTATAGGTGTAGCAAGAACATGATAGTTCTGCCTGCAGTTTGGCAGGCAAGTACAGTATTTGTGATTATATGTTGTAAATGACAATGTATATTTTTGTCTGTGTCATATATATTATATAGAAATCTACGAAAAAAAATTAAAACAAGAATATATATATATATCATATCCACGTACAGTACATGTTTCAAATGCAATAGTACTGTTTTTACATGTGCCAGTGGAAATTCGTAAATAGTGTACAGCTCCTCAGTTATGTAAGTTCCATCTACAGAAATATATTTATTTATGAGGTGTTCATATAAAAATTGGTGTTTAAAAAGTGATGTCATTTGAATAAATTCTATTATTTAAAAACAGGCTGTTTTGTGTATGATTTTTGCTGTTTGAAAGAGGTTAAAATGAGAATGATGTATATAGTAGGCTTCCTATAAACATCGCTACACATCTTTTTGTTAAATATATTTTAGCTGAGTTTGTATTTTGAAGGCTATATAGCCTAAAGAGTAATATTTAAAATATACACTTTAGTATTTAGTAATTATCCATTGTAGTATTATCATAAGTAATTATCCATTGTAACTTAACTCCCACATCTGCCAAATACATAATATTCAACCCTAGGCTAAAGCCGTCGGCCAAATAAATAAATAAATAAATAATATTCATACTGAGAAATCAGGCGATTTTCTTTTCATCATTTGACAGCGATCATGGAGCAGCTCATGATTTCCAATATTTCCTCATACAGGGGCTGTACTTTGTGTCCAAAACATGTTTTCCTTTCCTCTTCGTAAACATTAGCAAGTGATCACTTATCCAGAAATGTAATGACTTCCTGAGAGACTAGTGATGGAAAGTCATTCTTGATAGCACTAATGATTCTCCGATATTAGAAACAGAAATAGATCTTACTCTGTCTTATCAATATTAATTTATTTTACCATGACACTATAAATGGTTAGCAAAGTGCAGACTACCAATCTTCAAGAATAATCATTTGCAAAGAAAAAGTGTTAAAACAAATGTTAAATATAAATGTTACAATAGCAAGAATGCCCTTTTTGAACAAACCTCAGGATTGTACAACATTTTTTTAAACCTTTTACTCCTTAACCTTAAATATTCCTACCTCAGAGCTGTATTTAACAGTGCCAACATCATTTTTACTTTAAAACAAAACATGAGTTACATGCCAATAGAGCTGAAAAGTGCCAATGGAGCGCAAAGAAATTCTGATGTCAACACCAGGACTATAATTCTGTTTGTAGTATGGACATTTTAAGAAGAATAAATTATGAGTTCCAATTCTGTTTCATGTAACAAAACACCAACACCTAGGCTTACTAGATTGATAAATCTCTGACACTTGCTACAGTTATTACACTCTGAGTAAGTTTCTGATTGCTGCTGCTCTCCACATGTCTACTATGAGATGAAATACTTCGCTGGTCAATCATTTTGAGCAGACAACATGTGAAGCTGAAATGGAGGGTGAACTAAAGCCTGCCCTCATCAATTTTGATCTCTTGAATGCCAAACCATGATCTAAAATCTTAAATTCAAGGTCATTCATCGGGGCAGCAGTATACCAAACACACACTTGTCTTGATTTCTGATGTTCAATATATGTAGTATGCTGACTTACATTTTAAGCAATAGTCTGACAACAAGGCTGGTTGTCATCAAGAAAATTTGAGGATGTTTATTAATGTTAATAGAAGATCAGTTTGCTTTACTCAAGAAAATATATATTTTATGCAATAGGCTGACAACCGAGGCATGTGAGCAACAAGACAATGATGTGAGGATGCTTGTTATAGCAAATCAAATAATTCTTTGATGAGACTGGTCTATCTCACAATGAATTCACAAATGATCTGTTGTTTGAAGTTGCATTTGGTGCAGACTGGTGTGTCTCACAATGAATGTCACAAACAGTTTGTATTATTTTCACGCTGTATTTTCTGCACACAGGAGTGGCTTCAGTCAAACATACCAGGACCCGAGTTATTTCCATATTTCACAGTGCATTTAATCAATAACATTTACCATGAGAAGTGGGCACTGTTTTTGACTGAATCCAAACATAGCAATGCTGCAGCTAAAATAAAAACATTACAAATGTGTTTTAACATAGTACACTTATGACTTGATGCAGGCAAACCTTTCAGTAGATCAGAGGCTTCAGTTACACTAGTCCAACTTTATCCTTCACTTTGTATTTGTCAGCAAACCTTGTCATTATATCAATGGATTCAATGATCCAGTATCCACAAATAACCTCCCCCTGCAGCAAGCTGGTGTTGTGATAGCCGTCCCCAGAGCCCTCTACTTAATCCTTTACCTTATTCTGTCTAAATGATTAGTAATGACGTAAGCACACGTTCAAGAAAGCAACTCATTAAAAAACAGCCTTCAAAATCCCATCTAAGAGTCTGGACCTGAATAAATACAATTAAACATCTCTGGTTCATGTAACCAGGAGAGTACCTATTGAGATTAAAGGCTCCTTTACAAACCTCAAGACAACACAAACTGCAGCAGTCACAACCAAAAGCAGTACAGCTTACAGATCCTCATAGACAGATAATAAAATTACACATTAAAACAAAACAAGCTACAAATAACTGGCACATGAAGGTAAGCAGATAAAAAACATAGCGGGACAATGGGAGAGTGTGACTCCTGTAAATAAACTTTCATAGGCAACCTTTTATGGGATTGTGAAATCCTACATTCAGTCTTTAACCTTCTGTAATTCCTTAGATGCCTGTAAAAAGGTTGAGAGGGACCCTCAGTTCAAAAATATAAGGCCTTAGAATTTATAAAAATCCCCAAAAGTGCACAGAAAGCTGACCTAAATTTTATAACACATAGTAGCAGGTATATTTTCTGTAGAAAAATAAAATAAAATAAAAAGAGTGATATTGAACATAATAGGTGACAGACTATAAAGCTTTTATCCAATCCAATGGTACCCCTGTAAGCTTTTCTTAAGTGCATTAGTAGACAAGGGCCCAATAGGCTGTAACCAGAAATGATACGTGTATTAAAAGCATTGATAGTATGCATAGACCTGACAGTCTGCATTACTACAAATTTCCAGAGATGGACTTTAAACACTGACTGGCAAAGAGTCTGAAGAACGGCTCCCTTAGGGGTTTTAAGAAGCAGGGCACTTAACAGACTCATTATTTACAGTAGCAGAATAGCAGCCCAAGGCAAACAAGTTAGAGTAAAACAGGATTTTATTTGTAAGGTTTCCGGGGCCTATTTTTTACCATTATAAGATGACATTACGGAGTTCATAAAACACTCATAAAATAGTACATCCATTTCAATTTTGAACTGATAGGGGATGATGCCAGTGATTAACTTCATGAAACAGTGTACACAGGTGAATCACCTTGACAATCATATTCATCATTTAACAGCGTTCATGGATCAGCTCATGATTTCCAATATTTCCTCATACAGGGGCTGTACTTTGTGTCCAAAACATGTTTTCCTTTCCTCTTCGTAAACATTAGCAAGTGATCACTTATCCAGAAATGTAATGACTTCCTGAGAGACTAGTGATGGAAAGTCATTCTTGATAGCACTAATGATTCTCCGATATTAGAAACAGAAATAGATCTTACTCTGTCTTATCAATATTAATTTATTTTACCATGGCTCTCTAAACAGTTAGAAAAGAGTACTGATCTTCAAGCATAATAATTTGCAAAGAAACAGTAGCATGTTACAATCTCTTGTAGTAGATGAGCATTTGTTATTTTGGTGGAATACAGTGCTACAGATCTCAAAGTGGTATTGCTGATTCTTTTTGTACATTCACTTATTGTAAGCTCTTCAACACTGTAAGCTATGAATGTTTTGACCACTTCTACATACATACTATACAATAATAATGGAGATAAAGGATTGAAAGCGGGCATGACCTTTGAGATAATGAGCTTGGCCTTTTTCGTACAAACAGGCCATACATTTTTAATGCCCAGAAGTTAAAATCTCTGTTTACTGAACCAGGGATCTTGTTCAAAGGAAAGCTTCAAATGTTGAAATGGACGATTTACAAAAATTCGAACGAGGAGACAAGAGCCTATTTGATGTTTCTAATATTTACTCACATTGCCAATACCTAAGTGATTCACATTATTAGGAGTCCTGAGGTCAAGGTAAACCAAACAATGACTTGTAGCATCTTTAAATACAGGCAATGAAATGCTATGATGGGGAGGATTTCTTAGTACAATAAACATATCTGTATTGCATTAGGAAATATATAGTTTTGTTCCATTATACAGTCATCACGTAAACCTAATGCCTTGTACAGCTCTGTATCCAGCAGGCAAAGCAAATTCATTTCCTCTATATTTGATGCTGTTGTGACAGGAGTTTTAACCTGTGTGGATTTGTACATTGCCACAAGGCACGTAATATAGAGGGTCTGCACTTTTTTCCCACTAACCCTTTCCATCAATCTTTGTCAGTAGATTTGGGAGTAAGACCAGATAGCTGGTAATACATGCCAGCTATACTGTAAAAGTCTCTGTATTAAAATTACTGCATACAATTACCATATTACTAAGCATTTCTCAAAAAATTGAAACAAGTGCATCTACTGACTTTTATCAGGGAGCAACTGCTACTGCCTGAAAGAATATGCTAATCCTGGAATTTCAGCCAAAAATGTAAAGAAACCACCAAGCTTTGGGATAGATCGGAGTTGCCCGAAGCAGTTCATAATATTGAAAAAGTACTGAAAGTTATTTGAAGTAATCCGTAATGGAAACGGCACAGCAAGGTCCTACACAAGAGGGGCGGAAGCAGTGAGGGCCCTTTGAAACACAAAGCATTATTATTGTTATTATTATTCTTATTATTATTAGGTGACAAATAAAGGGGGCTTTATGCCAAAGAAGATCCAGACTATTACTGTACTTCACCTCTGTATTCTGTCATCTCTAGTATTCTTAATCTTCACATGATGGTTAACGTAGCATTTGTGGATTCACCTTCAAAGGTGTAGTGTCATTTTTCTTTTAAATGTATTGTTTGTGAAATACAAATATTATTATTATTATTATTATTATTATTATTATTATTATTATTATTATTATTATTATTATTATTATTTATTTCTTAGCAGACAGCCTTATCCAGGGCGACTTACAGTCGTAAACAAATACATTTCAAGAATCACAGTACAAGTAATAATACAATTAAGAGCAAGATAAATACAATGACTTTGGTTCAAGCAAGTACAAGTGTGACAAAATACGATTCAATAATACAGCAGATAACAGTGTCAGTGATAGTTACATCAGGATATAATTAAATACAAAATAATACAGATTAAACACTTGGCAGATTTCAGTACTCTAAAGTACAGGATTAAATGCAGTAAAATAGGGAGCAGATAAGAGCAAGTAAAGCACATTTAAGGAAGGGTGATAAGTGACCCAGGGGAAAAATAGAGGAGTTCTACAGGTGCTTTCTGAAGAGGTGAGTCTTGAGGAGGCACCGGAATGTGGTCAGGGATTGGGCAGTCCTGACATCTGTAGGAAGGTCATTTCACCACTGCGGGGCGAGGGAGGAGAAGGAGCGGGCTCTGGAGGCAGGGGAGCGTAAAGGAGGTAAAGCCAGTCTTCAAGTGCAGGCGGAGTGGAGAGGTCGAGTGGGGGTGTAAGGAGAGATGAGGGTCTGGAGGTAGCTGGGTGCAGTCTGGTCAAGGCATCTGTAGGCTAGTACAAGAGTCTTGAACTGGATGCGAGCGGTGATCGGGAGCCAGTGGAGTGAGCGGAGTAGCCGAGTTGCATGGGAGAAGCGAAGCAGAGAGAACACCAGGCGAGCAGCGGAGTTCTGGATGAGCTGCAGCGGACTGGTGGTGGACACAGGGAGGCCAGCCAGGAGGGAGTTGCAGTAGTCTAGGCGGGAGAGTACCAAGGCCTGGACCAGGAGCTGGGTGGCGTAGTTGGTGAGGAAGGGTCAGATTCTTCAGATGTTGCTCAGGAAGAATCGGCAAGTGCGTGCCAGAGTGGAGATGTGCTGGGAATAAGAGAGGCAGGGGTCCAGGGTGACTCCGAGGTTCTTAGCGGAGGAAGAGGGAGAGAGTGTGGTAGATTCCAGAGGAACAGAGATAGAGGGATCAGAGGAGGGGGAGGAGGAGGAGGAGGAGGGAAAGAAAAGGAGGTCAGATTTAGAGAGGTTGAGTTTGAGGTGATGCGAGTGCATCCAGGAGGAGATAGCTGACAGACAGGTAGAGATACGGGAGGGGATGGTGGAGTCAGAGGTGGGGAAGGAGAGGAAAATCTGAGCATCATCAGCATAGAAATGGTATGAGAAACCATAGGATGCGATGAGGGGGCCTAGGGAGCGGGTGTAGAGAGAGAACAGGAGAGGACCCTTGGGGGACTCCTGTTGAGAGAGGGCGAGGTGTGGAGGTTACTCCACGCCAGGTTACCTGTAAGTGCGGTTGGAGAGGTAGGAGGAGAACCAGGCCAGAGCAGTGCCAGAGATTCCCAGGTCAGCGAGAGAGGATAGTAGAATAGAGTGATCGACAGTGTCAAAGGCAGCAGAGAGGTCGAGGAGAATTAGGACAGAGGAGAGAGAGGCAGCTCGGGCAGAGTTTAGTGAGTTGGTGACAGACAGGAGGGCGGTTTCAGTGGAGTGAGCAGAGTGGAAGCCAGACTGGAGAGGGTCGAGCAGAGAGTGGTTGGACAGGAAAGCAGAGAGCTGGCGGTGTACAGTCCGCTCAAGGGTTTTGGAGAGGAAGGGTAGGAGGGAGACAGGATGGTAGCTCTAGAGGGAGGTGGGGTCGAGGGTAGCAGGCAGTGGTGGATAATATTTTTATTTTATTTTAAACAGGGATGCTACATCCCAACACTATACAAGGGTTAAGGTGAAACTTGTTGCATTTCCGATATGGCTTCTCCTTGCTGTTATGAACGTTAGGCATTCCACAAACTGCTTGAAAATGGTCCATCATGGGCAAGGCTATCATGTGTTCTGGTCTGCCTCTCTGTGGTAAGTGGTAGAGCTTTCAATTCAATTATCCTTCGACCACTAGCTTAGCTGACATGTGTCCCCCCTACATAGATCAATCAATTTTCCTCCACAGTCTGCCTTACTTTCTCAACAGTTGATGCCTTACAGAAGAAAACCATACAGCAGAAGCAAATGAGCCATGACGATGTTGATCGATCTCCTTCCCTTTTAATTTGATACAAAAGCCAGGTAGCACTCCTTTACTCATCATTAAACAACAAAAAACATATCGTTTAGGTCCAGCGTTGTGTTAATAATAATAACTTCTAATCAGCAAAATTCTTCTAGTTGTTTGTTATTTGTTTTGGCCAACGTGCCATTTTGTTTGATGAAAGTGTTTTCGTTTCTATTTATTTGATTTATTTTAATAAACACGCTCAACTGAGCTTGAACCCGCGGTATATTTCCTTGTCTGGTGACGTCACCCTCCCAGCCATCCTGCCACAATGACGTTGTTTAGAATAGAGCCCATCTCCCACATGAAGCTCTTGTAACAGGTACTTGTGTAATACATTGCCGTTACGGATTCTGTCCCGTCAGTGCTATGAGACGAAGTTAAAAGCTCTACGACCACGAATGCCCAGCCTCTGCCCTGTTACACTTGTTACACTTAGCTAAGTAATAAATAACTTCACATCTTGGGTGCAGAATTTCTAAGCATTGAAAACATATTTACCTTGTCAACAGGGTGTGTCTAATATTGGGAAGTTATTATTTCGCATAAAGTAGACTTACAAATACAATAATTGTTTTTCTTGGTTTCTACTTTCTTCATCAGTTTCTTTGTACCAATAACTGGAGGCTTCAATTAATATCATGTCTTTCTGTTCCAGATCTTGTGCACTATGGGAGTTAATCGTATAGTACGCTATATCACTGTGGCAAAGTAGACACAATTTAACCAGTGCTCCCTTAGAAATGTGCATTAATTGGTACTTTGCGAACTATATCAATTCCTAAGGACTGGCCCATCATTGCCAAGAAATGATTCCCGTCAGCAATGATGCTGCTTTTTTGGGGTTACTGAGGAGCAGCTCCTTGTTCTTAAGAATTATAATAAAAAGCCTACAGAACTTACAGCAGCTCAAATTTTAATCACTGCCAGTGTTTTAAAATATTACGGTCAATATATTGAAACTTGCATATTGTTTTAGTTGAAATATATATTTTATCATAACTTGGTCCTGCATTCATAACTATTTAACACTCAACAATGCTAAATTCAGAAATACAAAAACATAATCAATTCAAGGACAAAAGTTTTGACTACAAGTCTTTCTCAATGTCTTGAAGACATTGAGGTGTTTACTAAGCTTCCATTTGAAATCTTCTTCACACAGTATCATTTGATGTTGTTATAAAACAGAAGGCTTCCCTGTTTTACTGCGAGATATGTCCCTACACTGTATATCTGCCTTTTTAGTTATTCTCAGTGGAAACCCACAGTGAAATGGCAACATGGGGAACATGATTGATGTTGATCTGCAGGGCATCTTACCACCTATTTAGCAGTATTGATTTTCCTCACTCTGGTTTTTATCACAAAACCTTGATCTTTGAAATCCTTCTTTTTGACTAAAATGGTTCTGGTAATGGGACAGCTGGTCTTCAAACACTAGGGAAATAAAAAAAATACAGGCACCATTAGCAAGGCATGACAGTTTAACTGTCTGTGAGACTCTGCAAATGTCATAATACAGTATTTTCATTTACTTCAGCTGAATTTTAGGTTTCTCAAATGCTGAATATGTCAAGGCATAACAAAGACATGTAGTACTATGGTATATGGACAGATCACAGATTTACAGTGATTACCACACCCAACTATTTACTTTTATTCAGGTCCTCATTCAAAAAAGGGACACCATTATACACTGATTGTGTCCACCCATCCATCAGTCTGTCATAATATACCGGGTGATCACAATAACTTTCATCATAGACTCCTAACCTCCTACAGACACTAGGATTGCATTTGGTTATAATCCAATAAACTTTTGATTTTATATAAATATTTTAAACCTGTACCTGCACTCATTTATATTCTTATCTAAAGCAGTCCAGAATCATTGCATCATCACTTATGACGTATCCACATGAACAAACTGTAGAGAGTAGTCAGAATTTACTCAAGTTATGCAGGGGTCTGTAACAGAACGGAGAACGGGGTCTCCCCCTCTGCCCCTGTGCAGGTTATTGTTTTGTATTTGTTTGTTTTTTGTATTTATGTATAAATATAGCGGCTGAGCCGTGTTTTGTTATTGTATTTAAAGCCGTGTTATTGTTTAGTTTGTATTTACTTAAAATGTATGACGGTGAAGCGCCATATGTTTTGTTTATTTAAAATGTGTTCTGGCAGAGGCGAGAGTGGGTACTCGTCCTCTGCCAGGAATAATTAAAAAACCTCTTGCAGAAGGTGTCCATCTCCCGAATTAATTAAGTAATTAATTTGTTGCTAAATCTGGAGATGGTCACCTGCATATAAACCTGCAGCACTCTCAGTTCCGGGTGAGTGTTCAGAGGAGGACCTAGAGCGAGGAGCGGAGCGAGAGAGTAAATTTAAAAAGAAAAAACGAAACCTAATAATCTATGAACAGTGAAGGCGATTTGCCCAGCCTGACCTCGATCATTTATTTATTGTTTGTGTTAGTGATTTTGTTTTGTTTAAATATTTATTTTGCTCTGTGAGCACAGAGTTTTCTGTTTGAATATTTTATTTATTTTTTGTATTTGAATAAACGACGCCGCAGCGTCTTTTTGCCTGCAGTACTGCCTCAGTGTGTTTGTTCCTGCTGCCGGCCTGACGTTACCACTTGTCCACCCTGTCACAGTCTATAGTAAACCTAAGTGTTTAATAGACGTAACAGACTACTTCCCAAATTAAAAAGCCTGGGGAAGTCAGTTATGGGGTCATTTGAAGTCAGTTATGGGGTCAACATGTAAAACCAAAAATAACATGCATTCATATTGTATCACTGTCGCCATTGTTAGCCTTTCTTTCTTTACAATGCCTGACACCATGGCAACAACTGCAACGCGTGTGAAAAATTGCCTAGTGGAATTGTTATATTTGAAACCATGTAAAAATTTTATTTATGGTTCTGAAGTAATATAGCATGTAAAATACATTGATAAGACCTTATAGAACAGCAGTTTGATACTAGTTGCACAATGTAGTAACACTATTTCCAATGCTTTATTCTTAGGAGGTAATATTTTTGTGGGGTCACCAAATTTATGGTGGGGTTCAATACTTTATTGTGGGGTAGCCAGGTCTCTCTACATCCACTAGTCAGCAGACAAGAGCCTCAACAGCTGTTTTTGGCACAAATACCATTACTACTGAACTGAATCCATTATCCTTGTGGCAGCATGTATTGAACCCAGTAAGTAAAAGGGCACTATCTTTCAAGTAACCTTATTCAGCTTGTTTTCACTAACAGATATTGATTCCTTCGAATACTGTACTGTGTTGCTGGATTTCCAGGATCAGAAACCAGACCTCACTACCTGTAAGATTAAAAATAATGATTATTTAAAACATAAACATAGGACATGGGTTTCTTCATAAAGCCTGATGTCCTTTTGTTTCATGCAGATTTGAAATCAGTAATCCAGCACATACTGTAATCTAGAACATTATAGGAGAAACTAGTAAATGACACAACCTGCACTACTTGTGCCCTCTGTTTCTCACCATAGAAAAACGATTTCTCAAAAGAACACAGGTGTTTGAATTGGATTGTCTGGAGTGCAATGATACAGTGGCATAACTAGGTGAACAACCAGTTTATTGATACAGGCTGCTAAACACCACAAATGCAGAGAGGGGTATGAGGAAATGTGCATAATAAAACCAATGCATTTTGCATTGGTGCAACAAGTGATAAAATTGAGATGTCAAGCAAAGTTTAATTTTCAGTTAAAAGTCATATTTGATTTTTTTTTTTCAACAAAAAAGTATTAAATCTGTAGAGATGATTTGTTTCCACCTGAGGGAATGTTTGGGAATAGCACCTTATTTTGGTTCTTCTTCACTTTTTGCAATTCAAAATAGGCTCTTAATGTGTGCCATCATATTGCAGTGTATCTTGTGTTTGATTTCACTTAGCTTTACTTAACTTTGCTAAGATTGTATCACAGTAACCCACAGTAAACCTGTATAAGGAGGTAGCTGAGGCTCAGGTGGTTATTTCATGGGTCTTGTAACAGCGTTACAGATAATCATCATGGATCATGGTGGCTGAACTTCACTGACCTTAGCAACAGACTCCCGAGCTTCCCACTCAAACAGCTGATTTATTGATTGCTCATCAAGCAGCCTCTCCGGGACTTCCATTAACTGCTGTTCCTTGTTAGAGGGAAATATCTTGGTCTTAAATATCCACAGTTGTCCTGGAAATATCCTCATGAAGGGCCCAGCCTGAGAGGGAGCCGGTAAGATATGAACACTACGGCCTCATTTATTCAAAGGGCTCAAGTAGAGTTGAGACAACATCCTTTTCATTTTACACAGAGATACATCATTTCAACAGAACTACAAGTTTTCTAAAAAAAAATGACAGGCTAAAAAAATAACATTTTTACTATTCAGCAGTTTGGTGTAACTGCCACAAGTAACATATGATTTGTAAACATTTGAAAATACTATAACATGTTGGTTATACTCCTGCCTCAACATTCACATTGCTGAGTTTGACATCCCTTACCTTATCCTGTGCACGTTTACTTGTATTGTCATCAAATTTGATAGAAAAAACCAACTGGGAAATCACTATGAAGAAAAATCTAAAGATGCTCAATTGATGCCGAAATGAGATGTTTTTAGTAGGAAAGGATAAAGGTGGAGTGGTCGATCCCTATCGTGTACTGGAAAGGTACTTCAATCCTTCAAGAGGTGATTCTAAAAGCTGCTATTTTAGCATAATTAATATATAGATGTTTACAAGGAAGCTGAGAGGGTAAAAATATGCCGGTTTTTAAAGGACATATCAATATGTTTGTAAGATCCCCAAATCCTCTGAAGAGGTGTTGGTAATATGTATGGTTAACTAATGGTCTTTTTTAAACATTTGTATGTGATCAATGTAATCTCGTTTGAGAGAGAGAGAGAGAGAGAGAGAGAGAGAGAGAGAGAGAGAGAGAGAGAGAGAGAGAGAGAGAGAGAGAGATTTTAGTTATTAAACATTTAGCAACCATGTTCTGGTTCAAAAGAAATGTGCAGAGGAAAAATCTTTACCTGTTTTATTATTTTCTATAAACCACACCACAAAACTGTTTTCATAACTCAGACAAAATTATGACAAATGTATCTTATCCCTAGAAAGTGAGGTTCCCTTTCAATTCAAAGCCAACCACCAAAACATTACGTATGGGATATGCCTGCCTATTGGTAGGTATTCACTGAGCTGTCTATAACAAAGCTGCCGATAGGCCTCTTCCTGGATGACATCCTTGGTCCCGCCTACCGAGGGGTTAAAACCATCATTCCACGGAAGCCATTTCTCTTTTTGCCTCTCGAGATGGTAAGGTAAGACCTCTGTGTTGAACTGAGCGTTTTGTGAAAAATAACTTTTCTGAGTCGACTGCAGTTCCCCTGCATTCGTGCTGAAAGCTGGCTTGCCTCTTTCCTGGAATCAGTGGCTTGTCTAACCAGGGTTACAGTAAGTAACCTAATGTTTTCTACTACTGTTTTCACACTGGTCTGTAATACAGTCTAGACTTGTCTTCATACTAGAGGAAAACTGGGGAGCGAGTTCACCTAACTCCTGAATTTACTACTCCTACCCTAGGGGTAATTTCTCTTGCATAGTTTGTTTATTAACAGTAAAAAAAAAAAATAGGCGAAAATAGCTTGGACCCTAAGGGGTTAATGCACTGTCCGTATTCAATATGTAGGTGTGTAGTTATGCATTAACTAGTCAGGAAATACAACATTTTGAGTCAAAGGATAAAGGGTACTGTGTGTGAAAACAGTATAAGAAAGCATCAGCGATGCTAAATATAGACGGGCCCTTAACATTTATTCACAAGAAGAACAATACAGAGAAAAAAGAGGGAAAAAATGCAAGACAAGTAACTAAGAGTTTCTATCCTATAATATTTTTAAAGCTGACAGATTGTCATTTCTTCTTTAGTAAACTGACAGCCCGGAGTCTGGTCACGGAAACGATAATAGAATTACGAGGAACTGCAATGAACTCTAGTGACCTTGAAAAATAAATGACATTGCATAGCAGGCAAGAAGACTGGCCATCTTTTAAATTGATTTACTTAATGCATAAACTGCACTGGGGTTGCAGTCCTTGGAGCACACTTCAAATGTTTGGTTACATTGTGTGTGTAATAAATCTAGCAATTCTAGCACAGTGACTCACTAGGAATACAACGATATAACTCTTGTCTCTGATTGACAGGACTGTTCATGGTACCATTCTTAGCATCAGTATCAGTCTGTGCCAATTCATGTGAGGGTAACAGGACTTACTCTTTGCTAGGCTGCTGTAATAAGCTATTTCACCTGTTAGTTGCTGAACCACACCAGTTCAGGTCCATTCCTGCTCACATATTCTCACATGAGAGCCTTTTAGGGGCGCTTGTGCATTGCAGCATTATGATTCAGAAACGAACCGGATGTGGATGGGAACAAAAGGAAGTGTAAGAGCGCAACCAGTTTTTTAATTTTAATTTTATTTTACACAACTTGTGTTTTTCAGTGCTGCCTATTTTCTATAAGCATTTATGGTTCTGGTCAAACCCATCCACTGGTTAATTATGCATTTTTACCCTTGTGTTTTCTGTTTCTGTAAACATACAACCATACTATACAGCTTCCCTTAAACCCAAGTACGTCAATTACTATTCTTCTAGTTTACAATTTAAAAGGTTGTGAATACATTAAATTACAATAGATGTAAAAATGTCTGCAATTTTCATTACCTGCTTGTGGCAAAGTGGTTTGTAGTGCACAGGTGTAGAGGTGATGCAGTGATTAGAAACAACAGTTCAATGGTGAAAACAAAGCTTTATTAAATTGCTTTAAATAATAATACTATAATGCCCATAAAGCGAAGCTTAGTTTTGGGTATTGCTAATAAACCCGAGGATAAGGAACTTAGATTACGTATGGGTGTGTAATGTATAAGCAATTCAGCAATGTAACATGAAGCTAAACCGCTCAGAGCCTTATAGTTTAACAACAGTATTTTAAAATCAGTCCTGCTCTCAACCGGCAACCAGTGCAAAGAAGCAAGAACCGGTGTAATATGGGCACTCATTTTAGTGCCAGTTAAAATGCAAGCCTCGGAGTTCTGAATATATTGTAGCCTGCTAATAACAGCCTTGGAGACACCTGCCAACAATACGTTGCAATAATCAAGCCAGGAAGAAACAAACTAGCCTGAACTAGCCTTTCTGCATCAGGCACAGACAACATAGGATGCAGACAAGCAATGTCAAAAAAGGATACCTTGGTGACGTTGTGGATATGTGACTCGAAAGTAAGGCTAGGGTCAAAGACCACACCAGGATTCCTAACTACAGAGCTAGATTTAACTTCAAGCCCATCGATCATTATGCTAAAAGAGTCAACATTTCTAAGTTGTCGAGGAGAGCCAAGTAGCATTACTTCGGTTTTATCGCTATTTAATTGTAGGAAGTTTTGCCGCATCCAAGTTTTAATCTGTCAGACAATTATCAAGAGCCGAAATGGCCACATTTGTATCTGGTGTAGTCTGAAAATATAATTGTGTCTCATCTGCATATGAGTGAAAACTCACACCATGACGATGTATGATCTGTCCAAGTGGCAGCATACAGATATTAAAAAGAGTCCTAAAATAGAGCCCTGTGGAACACCTGTAGATACCGGGCTAGGGTCAGATGTATAGCCACCCATAGAAACACACTGCCTATGATCTGACAAGTATGATCGGAACCACTGTAAGACAATGCCAGTAATACCCACACAACATTCCAAGTGGTTCTTTAGAATGGCGTGGTTTACGGTATCGAATGCAGCACTAAGGTCTAATAGGACCAGAATGGTCAGTGCACCCGAGTCAGCGTCCATGAACAGATCATTAACAACCTTAACAAGGGCTGTTTCAGTCTTGATCTAAAACCTGACTGCAAAGGTTCATAAATATTGCATTTCGATAAATGACTCAGCTGCTAAGCCACTACGTGTTCTAGGATTTTAGACAGAAAGGGCAGATTAGAAATGGGCCTATAATTACAGTCAAGGTTTGGTTTTTTTAACAAAGGAGTCACAACGGCATATTTAAATGCTGGTGGAACTACTCCAGAACTCAGTGACTTGTTGATGATATCAGTCACCACCAGGCTGAGAACATCCCCCGATATACCTTCAGTCCCGCCCACTTTGGATCACGTCTCCTCCAATCCATGACTGACACATCGCCTACCGTATTAGGGCGATGAATTCTGGTATTGTGGCTTCACCCCCTTCCTGGATAGCCGACTTCCAACTGACCCTGGAACGAACTATCAAACCATACAGTCCGGGGCACACTGTTCCTGTTACACAGCTCCCTCACAGGTCGGGAGGGAGATTTTTGACTCGGATTCATTTGCTCAATTTTTTTTTTATTTTCAACCATCTACCACCTACTGTTCTGAACTGTAAAGAATATTGATCCGTGCATGAATTACATTATTTTAAAGCAAATGTCAACTTAATGATCTTTGATTACATCAATATCATGAATGAATTTAGTGGCTTGAAGGGGTTTCGCACAAACACCTGTCGTAATCATCTTTGATTTAACATGTCTGTGTTCAACTCATCAACTCATCTGCTGTATTCTAAAATGGGTCTGTTCCCATTGCAGTTGAAAGTCTCACTTTGCCTCTCTGCTTTTCAAATGTAGACATGGTGATGGTCCAAGATACTTACAGTGAACATGTTAGCATGTGAAGTTAAAGAGCATTATATTTGAAGGAATATTGCATGAAAATTGAATATACCTTTAAATGGGAACAAAGATCTCCTGATCTCCTGAATTCTGGAATCAGTTCCCGCTTGACAATTGAAATGCAGCTTCACTGGGTACATTTAAACATTTAAAGACAATTACGTTCTTGCTTAGAGTATATGCAGTCACTGACTGAAGAAAATGTGTGTGAGAATCGATCATGTTAAATGTATATTTGTCTACTTTGTTTCCTGGGTCTCTCTTGAAAAACAAGCTGGATGTGCCAACTTAATAAGGTTTTTCTCGTATGTGTAAAAATGTTTAATAAAAATAAAAATAAAAGAAACTTATTTTAGTGACTGTTGTTACTTACTGGAAGTTGTATTTTTCAGTACTGTAAGTTAAAATGTATTGCATCTACCAATCTGCAATCTGCAATCTTACAATCAACCAGCACTCTCTTTGTTTTTGCCACAGTGTATAAACTCCTACAAGCCTATCTACATGTCATGGTAATTTTAGAGTGTCATTTTAAAAAAAACAACACAGAGTGCAAGAAAATTTTGCCAAGTAATATTGTTTCTGTAAAAGTTGATGTGATGGCTCATGGTGACAGTGATACCTTTTATAACTCCAATGAATCACACTGTGCTATTCTCTCTATCTCTATCAAACTGGCCACAGTTTAGCTGACAACAGAGAATGAGGTTGTCTCATGGGAAGCAGTCATAGTCTAGTTGAAGCTGCCACTGTTGTGACAACTCCCTAGTGGAAGTTGTCAGTTTGAATTCTTGCCATCAGGAAAAGAGCCTACAAGACAGCAGTGTCTGAATCAACATGTATTGTATTCCATTTTAGTTTCTGTTTTGCCTGGTTAATAAACAAGCCTTAAAAACATAAGCCCCCTATTATGTTTTTTGTAGATTTCCTGGACATTTCGTTCACAATAACTCTGGTAGAATGTATTACTGCTACATTAGAGTAAATTATAATGAACCTCCCATGAATCTACTCTGCATTTCCCCAAAATTACATTACTACTTCTGCTACATGAAGAACTACATATGTATACAGTAAGTTCAAATTCTCTGCTCACTGCAGCCTACATGTTGCTTGCAGACATTATTCAGCACCCCCGAGGATATCCTTATCCTTCAATGATTTTAGAAAAAAAAAACCTTCAGCACAATTGATCGTAATACACTACTGTGTAAACTGGAAACAATTAGAAGTGTGTTAAGTGTTATTTATATTGATGAGAGAATGTAAAAATGGATTATATTTGGAATGACCTGAAACTGATACCTGTGCTTTTCTTAGTTACAATAAAGATGCTTAATCATTTTAAACCAGTAACATGCTTAATATACTGGTGAGACTACTTTTTATTGGGTGGTACTCAACATTGTGCATCAGTTTCACAAAAATGCAACAACGTCCCTCCTTCTACAGAGTGCTTCAACAAGTTGCTCAGACAAATAGAAAAAGACACTTGTCAAATGCTTGTCGATTCAAAACGTTTCTTTACTTTCAGTTTTTAATTCCAATCAGTGAGAGCTTTCATTTTATACTACATGTTGTGCACTGATGATTTTAAACAATAAAGAGCAACACAAATTCATCACGGCGGGCTGTTGTTATGAGCTTAAAGAACCTTGTTAAATTAATGAACTATCACTGATTAAGACACCTTGTCAAAATTTGTATTTACAGTTTTTTACCAAATATTTTTCTTTCAGTTTTTACCTAATATTTGAAATACAATTGCTGTGGCCTTATGAATATTGGTGTCTTGAATTGCAAACAAAGGAATAACAGTATATAGCAATATCATTTTTAATGACATATACAAATGATAGAAAGCTTTGGTTATATTTCAAGTAAATACTGTAAAAGGTGTGTTATGACTATATAACATTATTACAGTAAAACATGTATATTATATCTGCTCCTGGTCATTCTGCTTCTGCTGCTTGTGATTCAATGTGTCATTGACCCCCAGTACAGTCACTCTGCCCAATACACGGATCACCCGTTGCTGATAATGATTTCATGAATGCATTCAATGCTGTCTGAAAAGGTTATTTTTGTTCTGAATCCGAATACAGATGTGGCTTTGTGCTCGGCCCTAGTTTACTCCAATCTCAAGGAAACTGAGCAGAGGGAGGTTATTAGGTGAATAACATGTCTGCCCTCTGCTCCATGATCTCAGAGTAGACAGGGCAATCAGGACATATTCATACTTCAGCCTCTTGGCACCTGAAGTCGGTGTGGCCCAAACTGGAGACTTACACTTAAAACACACGTAAAACAGATGTTTCCAACTGTATTATGATTAAAAACGAAGTGACCATGCAACCAAATATATTAAATGGACTATCTGTTCTTCCGATAAATGCATTTCTTAGTGTTTTTGAAAAGGCTTGGTAGAAGAGCATTTTCGCCATTGGGGGAAAAAAATGTCTCATTACTTTTTATTTAATCATGAAAAGTCGCTGACTCTGTATAATTGAAAAGATTACAGGATTCAGGGTAGGCTAAGAAGCTGTTTACCAGAAATTGTTTTTGACGCAGTCAGGTTGCATTTAAGATAGCCATATAACAAGCAACATAAGCCTCCCATTAGGTAATCATGACACTGATTTTTAATAACGCACAGTGGTTTTATTCACCTTTTAGATGTTCAAAGGCCTTGAAATTAAATTATATGTTTAGTTATAGGGCTAAAGTTCATTGAACTGTGTCAGTCTACATGTTAGGACTGAACATTTGTGGCTGCTATTGAAATGCGCCTAAATGTAGACTATTTCAATAAAAATAGAAATATATACTTGAGTGTCTGTTCTCAACAAAAGACCCATTGCAGTGACACTATTGTTTTTATTAATAATGTCCCAATAAGAAAGTATAACACATTGGCCCCCAATTCAGTAATTGCTTAGAAATGATCTAATTTATCATTGGATTGCATTATTTTCCTGTACTATTAGATCTCTGTTTTTTTTTCCTGCAAACTGTTTATATATAAATACTATCTGTATTACAATAATCCATCCAATGGGAAATATGATTAAACAGCAGCACAGCATTATAGTAATTGTAGCTAACAAAATAGTTTTATAACATTTCTTCACCATGCATATTTGTGTATGTAAAAAAACTGTTTGGAAGCCATGGTTTTTGACAATGTTGTACTTCCTGGGTCATTTCACCTAGATAGTGAAATGGTCCCCACCCCTTCACTGGTTTCTTACTTGTCAATAACCAATCAGCTGCTATAGACTGACATGCTCTCAGCCAGTAGCATGCTTTGACCCAGAAGACAGTGACCCAGGGAGGGCAAGTACAAACAGACAACCCAAAAAAGGCATAGAAACTTAACCCTAAAGTAGTTCCAGTTAGCATGTTTTCAAATTTAAATACACGTGTGCTATAACATGTGTTTCTTTTAAAACTGTACATTTGAGACATATGCAGCCAATGGAAGTGCAAAATGGCTAAGATTCACAGAATTATTTTGTTAGCTACAATTTCAGGGAAAGCTGCTGTGGAGTTTCAAAAGTCCACTCCTCAATAATGATTTCAATTGAATCAGAGGAGATGGCTCACAAAATAAGTGGTTGCCTGTTAACTAGCCCTAAAATGGTCCCACTAATAAGAACAGATATGACACTGTGCTGGGTTTGAGGAATGGGTATTGTTCCTATTACTGTCAAATCCTATACTTACTAACTGGGTTAGTATTGTTGAAATACCTTTCATAACAAGAACATGGTTGGATTTTCAAGAATTATTATCATAAATAAATAAATACATCAATACAAATAAGAAAACAATCATCTCACACCGTACATTTTGATGAAACCATATCAAAGAATAAAGAAGCAGGGTCCAAATGCTCGCACTTTCAATTTCAGCCGACAGCAGGGCTTACACATATTTATGAGATCCAGATCTTGGAGCAGAGCCCTCTGTAATGCAATTGCAGCTCATCTAATTGAGAAATGGAAGAGGGGGAGGGATGAAAAATATTTGCACATGCAGGCCTTTTCTGAAGACCAGCTCTGATGTAGCCCATTTGTATCAATACAGGAAGCCATGGCAGCAAATTTGATTTATAGACTACATAAGGATAAACTAATTTAATCCTCTGTAAATCCAGTCATTGAGCTTGTCCCTTACATCCAGCCATAGGGACAAAACACGCAAATGGACTGGAATGAAGGAGAGAAATCAACAGGCACTCGGTTCTTACAGATGATTTTAATACAGCTCTTTAATAACTTAACGTACATTTTCAGATTACTATGATTGTATCATGCTTATTCTATGCCTTTACAGTGCAATGGTTTACTACTGTATGTTTTTTTTGTGTGTTTGTTACATTATTATGCTCTTACCATTTTATTACAGTTTAGTGAAACAGCAGCACCCTGTGTATTAGGAATAGAGATAATTTGCAATAATGACCAGTCACTGTACACAGCTCCTTTTTTAGGTTCTGAAAACAAAAACAAAAAATAGTGTTATTTAGTGAAGTATTCTTTTTTTGAAGTACAACAATCTAATTAAGTGGAAGCCTGTCTTGCTGCAGCTGAGGAAAGAGTTAAACGAGCAGCCCTTCTAGCACAAGACAACTGTGAGCCGTTTGACTGCTCTGGAGCCTCTAGGCTCTTGTGCATCAAGGAAAATACTGTAACCTGCAGTAAGAAGAAGCCAATGTCTGTGTACGGGTTATATGGGTTATATCAACACTCACACTGTGAAAACCAACCTCAGCTGGTTCAATTCACCTAGTGCTTATATTCACTAACACGCAGACATGCTGTAACCATACAGTATGTTATATTTTTACTGTATAACACTCACTGTTTCATAAGTCCTGTATGATTCTACGATGAACTACAAAAGCTTCAAACACAAAAACAAGCACAAATCTAGAAAGCTAATGCAGTGTTCTTACAATTGTGATTTTTTTTTCTTTCCCTCTGGCAGCTCTGCAAACAAAGGATTTTCCAAGGGAATAAGAATCAAGCCTTGCACAGTGTTTTAGAGATGCATTTGTCTAGGGATGAATAGTATTGATGGAAAGAAAAGAAAGTGTACAGTTCACAGTATCAAGTGAGATTGGTGTTGGTGCCAGCGGATCATCGTTTCAGCACTCCGATGCAAATTCTGTAGTCTCACGTTAATGAACCAATAGTCATTGCGACATGATGTTTCCTGCAAAAACAAAGATAAATTCCTGAACTGGGTATTAAATCGTGATGCTCTAGATGGTTCAGGGGTCAGAGTTGCTCAAACAGTAAGATTTGAATTTTTGGTGCTGAAGGTCTTTTAGTTCCTCCCACTGTAGTGGTATAAGGAAGTTCTACCTTCCTACCTTAAGAAAACGTGAGGCACACCTCTCATATCTTTCATATGTGCAAAAGCATTGATGACCAGTGGTGAGGACAGCTTTTCCTTTAAACAGAATTTGAATGTGGCCACTATATGATTTGAGCTCCTTCGCAGGATTTACAGAGGCATATGTTTCAAATATGTTATCTTACAAGTTTTCTGGCCATTTGAACAAAGGGAAATGTTCATTAAATGATATAAATGTGCAAGTCAAATTATATCAATTAAATAACATAATGTTTTTTTATTTAATTGATTGAGCTCCAAGAAACTGGAAAAACAATATGCATATGCATAATGGTGATACATTTTCACATTAAACAACATAAGAACTTAAGAAAAGGCATGAACGAGAAAAGGCCATTTGGCCCACTAAACTTGTCCAGTTTCTAGTAGCTGATTGCTCTCAGAATTTTGTCAAATTGGATCTTAAAGAATCCAAGTGATTCTGCTTTAACAAACATGACTAGTAAGCCCAGTCCATACACTCACCACTCTCTCTGTGAAGAAGTGTCTGCTTCCTTCTGTCCTAAGTCTATCTCCACTTGTTTTACACCTGTCTCCTCTGGTCCTGGTTTCTATATGGTGCTTAAAGCATTGGTTTGGGTTAACTATGCCAACTCCTTTAAAATTTTAAAGACTTCAGTCATGTTCCCTCTAGTTCGTCTTTGTTCCAGGCCAATAGATTCAGTTCTTTCAGCCTGTATTTGTAGCTCAGCACTTTAAGCCCTGGGATTAGTCTGTTTGCTTTACTTTGGACCTTCTCCAGGGCCACAATGACCCATTGGTGCTGTGGTGACCAAACTTGGACACAGTACTTTAAGGGTGCTCTAAAAACATGTTTAACGCATTAGAAATAAGCTTTACATTGAAGAGACTATTCCAAGCTTAATTATTATTTATTTATTAGCAGACACCCTTATCCAGGGCAACTTACAATTGTTACAAGATATCACATTATTTTTTACATACAATTACCCATTTATACAGCTGGGTTTTTACTGGAGCAATCTAGGTAAAGTACCTTGCTCAAGGGTACAGCAGCAGTGTCCCCACCTGGGATTAGACCCACGACCCTCTGGTCAAGAGTCCAGAGCCCTAACCACTACTCCACACTCCACACTGCCGCCCTAATTAGAAGAAGTGGGCCTTTACATTTGTATTCTTGAAAATGGTAGCAATGGAAGCCATCACTGAATATATTTTTGGAAATCACATAAAACATGTCCTAACAAATCACTGTCATCATGTCATGATTTCAGTGGAGAAAAAGGTGAATAAGAAC
Organism: Acipenser oxyrinchus oxyrinchus; assembly: GCA_030684275.1. Classification (NCBI taxonomy): domain Eukaryota; kingdom Metazoa; phylum Chordata; class Actinopteri; order Acipenseriformes; family Acipenseridae; genus Acipenser; species Acipenser oxyrinchus. Next base: position 38,616,325 of record CM060253.1, on the reverse strand, counting down.
TAAAATGAAGAAAGCAGGGCTGATTAATACAGTAACAAGGCCATTTTCTGCAGTAAAAAAAGAAATCATTTCACTGCGTCTCATGTGTAATTAAAGCAGCCCAGATGTTATGGCTTTCGAGGAGCAGTAAAAATGGAATCACTTTAAGTGCCCAGCCAGCGGTGACTAAAGAAGGGGAGGTACTTCAACAGGCTGGCTTTTTAATTATTTTAAGTGAAAGAAGGTCGGATATGAAGGACATCGATCCACGTTTTATAAATAACTCTTTTTGTGGGGAACGGGCCAATCCAATCAGTATATGCTATTGGTTGAGTGCCAGCAGGTCCCAAGCTCATTCATGAAACACTTTAATGTGCCTCTGTTCCACGTCACTGAACGTTATTTGTATCCTTGGCGCAAGTGAGTGAACATGAAGAGAATCTTATACAATATGTTCAACCTTAAAATAATATGTTTTTTTAAAATACTAAAAATACAGGGTTAAATCTTATTTTTCTTTCTGCTCGTATTACAAAAATCTTGTACAAAATTAGTATGCCAACATATTTTATTTTTATTATTATAAAAGAGAAAATATTGTCTTGGAAAACAAACAAACAAAATCAATACGTTATAATGTTGGAGTTGTCATCCTGTTTTTCTTCAATTGTAATTAAGAAGTTTATTCAGTAAATTGAATTTATGGAAAGCCGTTCAATTGAAGCATTAAAAATAAGTATTTTGTTCATCTTTGTCACATGGTGCAGATATCTTTTTCTAGTCAATGGCTGAAGTGTTGTCTTATTGCTTTGCAGTTTTATAAATGCTGCATTTTGTTTTGAATTTCCTTGTATTTTTCTGAGAGTCTCAATTGAAGCATATGACATATTAAGTAACAGAATATACTAAAGCAGCAGTCTGCAGCGTGTGTGTTCCTTCTTTAACTCAGAGCATTTACTTTTTCTGAAAGGCCTAAATGACAAAACATCAAATCAATACAGATCTCCTTAACCCAATAACTGGGCCTAAATATATTATTCATGGCTCATTAAATTACTGACTTGAACAGATTACTGGATGGCTCAGCAGTTTTTTCTTATCAAAATTACTCAAGACTGCGTCCAAGTGGCTGGTTTATATGTCTATCTTGTAATTTTCTTTAATCTCCATGACTATCTTGGTGAACAGCAGCTGGAATCCTTCACCCCTTTTGGCATCTGGTACTCAGAGCTTCTCCATGGCTGTAACACTAACTGTTTTTCCAACCTTAATATTACTCACTGAACAACACATGCAATTACATTACAGTATGTAACTAAATCTAGTCAATGTTATAACATCAATCAATGTTATTAAACAAGCAAGAAAGAATTTCGTTGCAGATAGGGCCAGTCTTGTAATAAAGCTAAAGATTTGATGACTGCCTGTTTATTTTTAATTTAAAGTACTGTACAACTCATGGTTTGTAATAAACTTTCCAGTAGTTGACTGAGTTGAATAATATAACGTCTATCTGTCCTGCAAATGGCACTCAGCTCTTTCTTAGTCTCCTCAGTCTCAGTCTACTTCTTGTATAACATTAAAGACTGAGCTTACACTGACTGGGTAAGATACCCTATGGTTGAAAAAAGTAATTTCTGTGTGTTGTATATTTCCTATGTTATCTGCAGGAAATGAATACTGTACAGGATAAGATTAATATTTCATGCAAAATGCATAGATAACCCTAAATGAAAAGTTTAATTAAACAAGGAAAGGGGACATTAAAAAGGCATTGCAGCTAACTAAATTGTACAATTAAATCCAAATCTTACCAATGCCATATAGGTAGATGATTGCTATAATGCTTCTCTCTTAGCAGCCATATGGCCAAAAAAGTGTATCAACATTTGTTAAGCTACCAATGCAGTTTCCATAAACTACAGGCATGGTGGTGCTTTCATGTTTCCCAGGGCGCTCGTTCTTGCCATTATCAATGTGTATCCAGATCCCTTTAAACTTAGACATCTGGATAACTGCTCCAGTGAACAAAAGAGTGCCCTCCACCTAATGAACTAGCATGTGAATGAATGAGACTGCTGTGAAAAGATCACATTATGATATGAGTGTGTTGGTTCAGGTTGTTAACCTTCAGATAACTGGGAGTTACAGAATTTGTTTTTGTTTTGTTGTTTTATGTGAAAGAAAAGTGCCCGGTGCATTATTTCAGTTGTCTAATTTTGTTACGATACAGAAACAAAAAATAAGCCAAAAGTCTGAACACTCATCCCTTGCAAGACAAATATACTGTAGACCCAGAGAAATTTGTGCAAAATGTATGTGATATTTAAAAATTCCTCAGAAAAACTACTCCCTGCCCTAATCTGTGCAACCATTTAACATCCAGAGATTTGGGTTCAACACACACCCATTTTGTGTTCTACACAGAAGGTTTTCATTATAAAATAAAATTGAGAGTTTCAATTCAGCATATTGTCTTCAAAATACTTTCATGAAGCTGCTTCTTCCTCTCATCTTATATTGAAGATGATACCTGTAGTCTGTTTGCTGTGTTGTTATCTGCTATATGTAGACCCCAAAATGCTAATTGATATACAGTAACAAGATGAAGACTGTTTACAGAACTTGAATGTTGGATTATGAACTATGTAGTCAGCGGTGGCTGAAAACATGAATGTGTCACATATAGATGGCAAGCACTAGACAGAACCGGTGTAGTTATAAAGTGGTACATCATCATAATGTGGTACGCCTGCCAACACTTGACCCGTGTAATGTTAGAAAGTGGTACGCTGACGCTTTGCATGTGGTACGCTGTGAGATTTTGGTACAGGTGCAATCATTTGCGATGTGATGTGTTTTCCTATTATCAAAGAGAGGTAGATTTTACCATTAATTATTCTTTTTTTTTGCAAACCATTAACTATACATTATTTTTTTTGCAAACTTAAACTGGAAACAGACAATCAATTTCTCTAAAAAGAAAAAAAAAATAATTCACGATGAACAACATAAAATGAGAAGTCACGGCAAAGTTGCACAAGTAAAAAACCCAATGTATTACATATGATAAATATTTTCATACTGTTTTCTTAATTGTGGAAAAAATATGATAAATTCCATTTAAAAAGAGGAAAAAGACCGAAAACAGCATAACGTGTCAGATTTGAATGGGCACTTCCTTGCTTTCTAAACAAAGTTGTTTAGAAGTTGTTTAGGCATGCGTGAGCAAGCGCAGTGCGCTGTGTATCACTTTTTATCCGCGTACCTGAAAATAACACTACCCCAGAACTTTGTGTCACTGATAGGTACCCCAGAACTTTGTGTCACTGATAGGTATCTCAAAGCCAAAAAATACAATAAATACCCTTTTCCGTCACATGGCAAACAACATTTGTTTAAATGAGCTGAATGTGGTGGCTCCTGACATTTTTGACAGATGAGGCACTTTTTTTAGTAGACAAAATATGACAAGGGCAGCAGTAAGAAAACAGGGGCACAGACATTACTACGGCAACACGTCTTTAACACTAGTTCCGTAGAATGCTTGAAGTGCTCTGTTGGTTTGCATGTGGGATAACATTACATTTCAAGTGATCCAACTATGTGTTAATCATGTAATTACAATTGTTCTGCAAATTCCTTAATAAATTCCTGATTTGAGCAATCTGTGAGCTGGCAATACTGATGAAGGCATCAGCCATTGTTTTTTTTTTCAAATGGACAATAAAAATCTAATTAAGCAGCGTGAAGCACATATCTTATTGCAGCAAAAACACAGACAATACAAACTTGCTGGATTTTGTATTAAAACAAGGTTTCATTTGAAAATAATGATGGTAACACTGCTGTTTAAGTACATTTTTACTCCACCAAGGCAAATGTATACTTAATGCAAATGCCAGATGCTACACACTGAGTTTATTAAACATTTCATGCATAGGCATATTTGTGAAACATGATTTGGTCTTACAGCTTCCGAAATTCATCCATCACATATAGCATAACGATACAATTCTATTAATATTAAATGAGAGTCTGGGTGATTTTATAATGTGTATTCTGTAGCTTAACACATAATAATAAATCAGCAAGATTATGTTTTTTATTTATTTATTTATTAATTTAACTCTTTTGTGAATACAAATTAGTTTGGTTGTGGTCTGATTTATGGTCATAATGGTTGCATTCTCTGTTATGTTTTCTGTGCATTTACCAATAACATGTACAGAACATGCAACAAAGTAGTGGTAAAAAGAAATGTAGAGATCAATTTCTTTATAGATCAGGGCTAGCAAAGCATGCTGTAGTTTATGTAGCGAGCATAGATTGCTCAATATTGTTCTGGCACAGGACAAGTGGTGGGGAACACATTAAACCCAATAAAATGCCTATGGGGGTGCTGCTTAAGCCTATGCATGAATTGAAGCCTTAATTCCCACTCCTTTAAGACCCCGGTGAAGAGGAGATGAAGGCAGTATCAGCCTGTTAAAACTCAGTATGCACATCATTGCTAAGGCCCTGCACTGGTCAGGGAACAGAGAGCTTGATAGATGTTGATCTGGGGACTGTCTCTAGCAGTGACAGTGGCAGATACTTTCCTGCTGGCTCAGGCATTGCTCCTGTTGACCCCACACTGTCACTCTCAAAGGAAGACTGACTGCTTATAGCCATGATGGACAGCAATGAACTGCTGATATCACATGATTGATTACACAGTGTGTGTGTGTACAGCTACTTCACATATATCCTTAAGAGTGAATTTCAGTTCATTATTGTCACAGCAGCACAGTAGGTGAAATGAACACACTGGAATGACTTCTCACCTTACACAAACCCCACCCTTATAAAAGTTTACCATAGTATGAGCATAGCACGTAAGAAAGCATGATAAAGAATAGGTGAGCATTGTAAAGAATAACGAGGTATGGGAAAGCATATTGATAAACATGGCAAACTTAGGTAAACTATGGTAAATGCATAGTATAACCATGAGAAAAGCATGAGAAAAAATAGCATGGTGAACTTTTATAAGGGCAGATAAAACTTTTTTTTTTTTTTAGTACTAGGCTCTGAATGGAAGCCCTTCTTCCGTAATACAAAAAAAAAAAAGACACATTTTTCCAAAACTGTTTTCAGCACTAATACTCCCTCCCATTGTTCATATCTAATACTGATCCTCAAACTGCATCACATCAACCCAATTAACTAACACAAATTATGGGTCTTAATTTAAACAAGGGATCTACCCTGGATCAGTAGAATTACAAGCTGAGAAGGTGATTGGGACATGTCCTATTTCAGGATTCAAACACAGTCCATACTAAGTGATACTAACTAGTTTTTTCATGAGTTGCCAACATTTGCACCTAAAATGGTAGCTTTTTGTGGGTATGTTATGTTACAGCATATTACTGAATTAGAAAGAAGGAATCCTGGCTGTCTTTACCGTACTACATCACATAGGGCATTTTTTAAATATATCTTGAATCCCTGCCAACAAGTAATCATGCTGATGGAGTCATTTGTGTTGAGTGCCCATCCAGGAAGTGCCCAAGTGAGCAATGGTGCTTAATTGCTTGCAAAAGAATGATATAATCCCCAATGCCAATTAACTGGTGTTAAAGCTGTACTTTGCTTTAACAATACATAAATGCAATCATGGTACCTTTTACCATGGCGTCTGCTAAGAAATAAATAATAATAATAAATATTTTTTTAATGCATGCAGTGGTGTAAACTTGCTAAACCGCCTAATTTATTCAAAGCCCTGTGCAATTATTATATTATTATTAGTTTATTTAGCAGACGCCTTTATCCAAGGTGACTTACAGAGACGAGGGTGTGAACTATGCATCAGCTGCAGAGTCACTTACAACTACGTCTCACCCGAAAGACGGAGCACAAGGAGGTTAAATGACTTGCTCAGGGTCACACAATGACTCAGTGGCTGAGGTGGGATTTGAACCGGGGACCTCCTGGTTACAAGCCCTTTTCTTTAACCACTGGACCACACAGCCTCTATCGAACTCTTATTTATAGTTCTTAGCTCCACCCTATGTCATATAAGGTAGTTGAATTAGAAAAAGAATGTGGGTGAGTAGCACAAGTAGTTAGGTCCTATAGTAAAACCAATCAGTAAAAGCCTTATTTCAAACACAAACTATAAATCTGCTATTTAACAGGACATGCTATTCTTTGTCCATGCAGTATGTAACAATTATTTGTGTGCAGACAGGATTTACCTAAAGATATATAATGAACTACTAGTGGTTTCTATTTTTATCAATTAAACAAGCTCTTTAATTCCTGAAGTGCATCACTGATATATTTTAAAACAAGATTGAATCAATGAGATGGTGCATCTGTTCATCATTGCTAAACGGAAATATCTAACAAGCCAGAGTCTTGAGAATATTCCTCATGATAAATGTTCCAGTTGAGGTAAACATTTACGTGCATTGTGTTTAAGTAAACCTTGCAAATGGATATGCACTCTAGTATTATTTATGACTGTGCCTCACTGCTTGTGTCAGAGGTTACAAGACTGATGTTCCAAATTACTTCTGCAAGATATAGTGTGTTGATGCAAGTACCCTACAACAAAATGATCTGGAAGGTAGTTCATTTTACTTTGGCAGGCTTGGAGAGCTGCATAATCAAATGGCCAGTGTAATTGTTTTCTTTTTCATTATTGCAACTATGCTTCAATAGCCCACAGATAAGGGCAAATATGTAATCAATTAAACAAAAAACAAAACATTAAATAAATTACAATAAACAGATGAACAGTAGTCAATTAAATTGTTGTCAAACATGGTTTAATTGTTCGATATGGTTGGGCGATCAAGGGCATTTTGATGTTTGACAATGGCATGAACTGCACCTTGTGGGGGTGAAGATTTTCAGCAATGAAGAGTATGATGGGTACAATATTTTACAACTGTGTGTTAATGCAGATTTGTTGTCCTCCTCTATAGTTCACTTCATCAGAGCTTTTAAAAAGTTTGTTTTATAGTATTAACCAATAATAATAATAATAATAATAATAATAATAATAATAATAATAATAATAATAATAATAATAATAACACTGGTAAGTTTTCAATTTAGGCTCCTGTTTGATTGGCCTTCATTCTAAAAGGTAACTATTGAACTCACTTAAGACTAAGAAATTGAACAGTTCAATAGAGAGAAAGAAAGAGAATGACAGTGAAAGACATCTTTTGAGTTGTTTTTATGTTTTTAAAGTACCAACCTTTTGTATTACAAAGTCCTACTTGGGCTTCCTTTAATTTATACCCTGTGGATATATTTTACTCAACAGACAATTGATAGTCTTATTATGCTAAGACTCCTGTTATGCTTGTACATATTCAAGTAACTATTAAGCATGTGTTCCAAAACTATTGGGTATAAAACTGTAAAAACATGATTTGCTGAATATGTATGCTAAATCTCCTGTGTAGGTTATTGAAATCCTCAACCACACCTCACAATTTCAGTTAACCATATTGAAATTTAAATAAATCATTCACCTCCAGATAAGAGCCTTCTATTGATAAAGATGATACCAGGTTTATATCACATCTATTGAAGCCATTGGCCCAACTGCATGAACCTGTCAGCTCCTTTTAGAATCAAGGCCCCTTGGAAACTTCAAACACATTTCTATCAGATACAAAAATGAGGACTTATAAAGTACATGCACCAATGGCTTCAGTTGGCTTTAATTTGTTTAAACCTTTCTAAAGAACCAATTTTATGTACACCTCATCATAGTACTGTGTGTATTTATAATAATAAAGCTACACCTTTACATTAAAAAAAAAAGACACTAACAAATTATATCAGTCCGCACTAGGATGAAAAATAATACCTATATACATTAGACAAAAAAAGAGGAAAATTAATTAATGGTCCGTTAGAGGAGGCATAGTGTCCTGTTCCATTATGTCCCCTCTATTGTGCTAAAACGATCCAGAAAACAGAACAGTATTTTATGAGCTGCAAGCTGAATTTGTGCCAGAAGACCCATTAGCCATGATTGAAGGTGAGGCTACGAAGATTAAATCCTAAAACGAAGGTGAAGAGTGGCATCCTTCTCCTGTGAACTCATCAGCCACACTGAGTAATGGGACAGAGCTGAAGAGGTAGATGAGAAAATTGTCACAGCAAAATCAACCTAAGACTACAGCAGATTAATTGATACCGCATAGTGTGTCAGAGCCTATAAGCAGTAATATTTTACATGCATCTGTGCTGTCAGTGCTAAAAATACAACATTACTTATGCTGCATAATAACTTAATCTCAAAATTGGATGGCAGTACCCATGTAATTTAAATTTTAATCCAGTCTTGCTAATCCATCTGTCCTACCAAAACAAGTCAAATGATCAATGAGATGAGTAATATCTACTGTATGCCTTGTGAGCAAACCAATTGATCACATATTATGATAATCAAACCATGCAGTACCGGTAGTGCTAAATTAACGTAGTATCAAAATTATATAAAATGTTATTTGGATATTTTGAAAATCAGATCATGCAACATCAGGTTGAAGTGCTAATGCCTGGATAATTACTGTGAACTAGGATAATTTACCAGTGTGGCTGAATAATTAAAGAGCAGGCTGTTTCATGGGTGGGTAAATGGTTTTTTTTTGCCACAAACACATGTTTTGCCTTCATTAAAGTAAAAAAAGTAAATTATAAATAGGGTTTCTGATTTTAGGTTTTAACTGATAAACACCGATAAAACCCCCGATACAAGAAATTGGTGTATAGCCAAAAAAACACCGGAAAAACAGTGGAAAAACAGTGGAAAAACACCGGAAAAACACTGGAAAAACACCGGAAAAACACCGGAAAAACATTGGAAAAACACCGGAAAAACACTGGAAAAACACCGGAAAAACACCGGAAAAACATTGGAAAAACACCTGAAAACACCGAAAAACACCGAAAAACACCGGAAAAACATTGGAAAAACAGTGGAAAAACAGTGGAAAAACACCGGAAAAACACCGGAAAAACACCGGAAAAACATTGGAAATGGTTAATCGATTCATGTTGATCACCCCCTTCCCATTAAAAAATAAAACCCCGCATTCCTGACTTGTATCTATCCAAATAAAGCTGAAACACTAATGTATAACAATATAGAACGTCTGTACATCACTGAAACACTGCGTTTAAAAAACCCCAACTGTACAGCTGAAACTCGTCTTCTTTAATATTAGCATCACAAGGGTATCCATGTATTATAAAAAATAAGTGATTTCCAGGAAAACAATTTCATCTCGGGTTTCTGTGACAGTTTATAAATTACAGTATGTATATATATATATATATATATATATATATATATATATATATATATATATATATATATATATATAAACATGAATGGGCTGCAGTGCATTACGAGAACATATTTAATCAAGGGGTTATGTGAGAGATGTGAGAGCAGAACCCCTAGATGTGTGAATGTGTTTATATTTTCTTGTTGACTAGTTGAATTTGTGAGACAAACATTTTTTGCTTGAGCTAATCTTGATTGACAAAGAAAGTCATATTGCACGGTTAACCATGCAACACGATTTGGTGTCACAAGTGCAATATGACTTCTTTAGTATGGGTCACAGTGTAAATATAGCTCCTATCCATGTAATATATATATACAGTACTGTGCAAAAGTTTTAGGCAGGTGTGAAAAAATGCTGCAAAGTAAGAATGCTTTCAAAAATAGACATGTTAATAGATTATATTTATCAATTAACTAAATGCAGAAGAAAGTGAGTGAACAGAAGAAAAATCTAAATCAAATCCATATTTGGTGTGACCACCCTTTGCCTTCAAAACAGCATCAATTCTTCTAGGTACACTTGCACAAAGTCAGGGATTTTGTAGGCATATAGTCAGGTGTATGATTAAACAATTATACCAAACAGGTGCTAATGATCATCAATTCAATATGTAGGTTGAAACACAATCATTAACTGAAACAGAAACAGCTGTGTAGGAGGAATAAAACTGGGTGAGGAACAGCCAAACTCAGCTAACAAGGTGAGGTTGCTGAAGACAGTTTACTGTCAAAAGTCATACACCATGGCAAGACTGAGCACAGCAACAAGACACAAGGTAGTTATACTGCATCAGCAAGGTCTCTCCCAGGCAGAAATTTCAAGGCAGACAGGGGTTTCCAGATGTGCTGTCCAAGCTCTTTGAAGAAGCACAAAGAAACGGGCAACGTTGAGGACCGTAGACGCAGTGGTCGGCCAAGGAAACTTACTGCAGCAGATGAAAGACACATCATGCTTACTTCCCTTCGCAATCGGAAGATGTCCAGCAGTGCCATCAGCTCAGAACTAGCAGAAAACAGTGGGACCCTGGTACACCCATCTACTGTCCAGAGAAGTCTGGTCAGAAGTGGCCTTCATGGAAGACTTGCGCCAGAAAGCCATACATCCGGCGTGGAAACAAGGCCAAGTGACTCAACTATGCACAAAACACAGGAACTGGGGTGCAGAAAAATGGCAGCAGGTGCTCTAGACTGATGAGTCAAAATTTGAAATATTTGGCTGTAGCAGAAGGCAGTTTGTTCACGGAAGGGCTGGAGAGCGTGCACGAATGAGTGTCTGCAGGCAACAGTGAAGCATGGTGGAGGTTCCTTGCAAGTTTGGGGCTGCATTTCTGCAAATGGAGTTGGGGATTTGGTCAGAATTAATGGTCTCCTCAATGCTGAGAAGTACAGGCAGATACTTATCCATCATGCAATACCATCAGGGAGGCATCTGATTGGCCCCAAATTTATTCTGCAGCATGACAACGACCCCAAACATACAGCGAAAGTCATTAAGAACTATCTTTAGCGTAAAGAAGAACAAAGAGTCCTGGAAGTGATGGTATGGCCCCCACAGAGCCCTGATCTCAACATCATCGAGTCTGTCTGGGATTACATGAAGAGAGAGAAGCAACTGATGCAGCCTAAATCCACAGAAGAACTGTGGTTAGTTCTCCAAGATGTTTGGGCCAACCTACCTGCCGAGTTCCTTCAAAAACTGTGTGCAAGTGTACCTAGAAGAATTGATGCTTGATGCTGTTTTGAAAGCAAAGGGTGGTCACACCAAATATGGATTTGATTTAGATTTTTCTTCTGTTCACTCACTTTGCATTTAGTTAATTGATGAATATAATCTATTAACATGTCTATTTTTGAAAGCATTCTTACTTTACAGCATTTTTTCACACCTGCCTAAAACTTTTGCACAGTACTGTATATATATATATATATATATATATATATATATATATATATATATATATATATATATATATATATATATGGATGTACACATAAGGTTAAATGATTTTCAGGACGTTTTGGACTGCTCATCCCCTATGCACTTAGGTCACACTTTCCATTTTTTTGTATATGGAAAACAGTTTATTCAGTTGTCATGAAACTTGGTATTGACACTATTAAGCATTTGGTTATTGAGAATATCAGAGACTGGATATATATGAGGTGTCTTCTTTCCATACATCTTTACGTAACATTTATATTTTTGCATACTTCTGGAAAATGCGATTGATCATTTGTATTCTATAATATTCTGTATCTAGTGTTGATATTTGACTCATTTTGAATTTACAGCCGTGGCAGTGGATGTATGTTACTGACATTGAACTCACATGCAATTGTTACATTTTAACCTGACTGGATTGCTGTAAATCTTTGGCATCAGAAGAGGATACTCTATAGAACAAATGTATTATGTTGACAAGCATGCAAGACAGATTTGTTATCACTATTGACACAGCAGGGTTTATAGGCCTTACTGTAGTAAACGAACCATATTAAACAGCTGTGACCCTCTGCACCTTTGTATGATTAAAGTACACACACTTGTGTCTAAATGCCATGCTTTATGGCTAGTTGCTAAACAGGAGAAGCACTGAAGCACTGAAGCATTAAACAAGACATCTTGTACTGTGAATACAAGTTATAGGTATGTATAAAAGGTAAGGCAGCTGCTGGATATTATGCACAAACTAAAGCCATCCTTAAAAAATGACAAAGAACAGTTTGCCACAATAAGAAATACATTTCCAAGTCTGGAAATCTGGAAACAGATTGTGTCAACCGGGATCTTGAAAGTGCAGTAGATTTTGAATAGCGTGCTTATCTATTTATGAGGTTAGCAGTAAGTCTGGTTGGAGGATTGTACCAATTTTCATTTCACTTCACATTTGAAAACATAGGTATTAAAGGGTGTGGCGGAGTGTCCCGCCCCATTATTATTATTTGTATTATTGTTTGCGGCGCGGATAACAGCGCCGCGTATTTATTATTATTTATATTTAAAAACCTTGTGAGGATGCATGACTGATCAGCTACTGATTATTTAACTAGCTGACAGTCATGCATCCTTACCAAACGATGCAGACTGTGGCGAGGGTAATAAGATAATTAACAGCTAGTTAACCCCTCGGCCAGAGTATAAGAACCTGCAGCTGTCTGTTCTGCGTTGGTGGAGTTTTGGAGTAGAGAGCGGAGGCGGAGGCGGAGAGCGGAGAGCGGAGAGACGACATAAAACAATTGCTAAAACGTGCTGGTTTAGCCAGCACGCCACTTACTTGTTTGTCTGTTTATTCGTTTGGCCCTCGTGCCCTTTGGTTTGTGTTTTGTTGTTTTGTTTAAATCTTTTGTTTTGTTTAATTATTAATAAAATCAACTGAACGCCGTTGCGTTCAGTTTCGCCCGCCCATCCATTGTTGTGGTTTCAGTTTCTTCCTGGTCCGTGACGTCATCAATTCACCACTGCGAGCCAGCTTGCCACAAAGGGGTATGAAGTATTTGTTTACAGATTTGTACAGACTACCCTGTGATATTGCTCTTGTTTTAACTGAAGGGTAAGTTGTTGTTACCGTATACAGTTATGGATGTCTCCATATCATAATATTAGTCTGGACAATATTACATAGTAAACCAAATATTATGCTTACTTCCATATGTTAACAACAGCAGAGGCAGACATTTCACTAATGAACTGTTACAAAGACACAAGCACTCAACTTTTACATCAACATAAACTCTTAGTCCCAGTAAGCACCATATATTTTTTTTCTTTTAGTTTTATAGTGTAGCACTGGTTCTGGTTATGTTTCGCATTAGATTGCATTTGTATTATAGATTTGTTTTGGGCATCTGTTTACATGGATCAGAAAAGTGTGCTAAAATGACATGTCTTTCAAATTGTTTCTCCTGGCTGTCTGGTTTATTGAGTATGGGTAGAAAATAGATTTCATCTCTGGGCAAAAGGTATTTAAGTTCAGAATAACTGTTTAATGAACTTTCCCTTTCTTTATTAAAATGTACACTCTCTAGGAATGCGGAACATCCATTAAAAAGAAAACACGTTACTTATTATCTAAGCTCCAACTCGACAGCCAATTGAATCCAGAGGAAAAAAAAAAGCCAGAGTGAATAAATCACGTAGGAAGGCTGAATCACTCCAGAGTTTTCCCTAATCAAGCCTGTATGATAAATGCAGAGGGCTGCAGGTTCTGTCAGCCTTTCTAATGAAGAAATGTCTCCCTGCTGACAGCACAGCATCCCTATTTTTACCTCTCACTGACAGTTTTTTAGCATCCCTTGTGGTCATCAAATGTCGTTATTCAGGAGCTGGATGCAGAACAGAATTGAACACTATAACAGCACACTTACTTGAACTTGGAATGCACAGAATGGCTAGTGGAACAGCCATTTATTTGCACTATATCTGTGGTTTGATAACATTGTTCTCATGCAAAACCTACTTTTTAGCCCAATATTTATTTATTTATTTATTTATTTATTTAGCAGACGCCTTTATCCAAGGCGACTTACAGAGACTAGGGTGTGTAAACTTATGCATTAGCTGCAGAGTCACTTACAACTACGTCTCACCCGAAAGACGGAGCACAAGGAGGTTAAGTGACTTGCTCAGGGTCACACAATGAGCCAGTGGCTGAGGTGGGATTTGAACCGGGGACCTCCTGGTTATAATAGTACAGTTTGGTGAAAGTTCATAAAATCTAAAATACCAAACTGGCCTTTTTTTATTAAAACAAGTTTTTAGGCATGGACAACAGAACAAGTGCAAATTGACAATGTGTAATTGTAGGCGATTATATATTGGTCAATAGGCCCCAAATTGCAGTGTAAAATAGGATTTTAGGATACATAGAATAGTTGCATTCAATAAATAATCAAAAAACAAATATAGGATAAGACACCTGTTTCCACTTGAACAATGCACCTGGGACTGCAGGCTCCTACCCATTGCTATAAGAAACAAAGGCAAGTAGACAAATGCTTTGGCTTGTGCCTTCATACTTTAAACTGATGAAGTTTTACATTGTATTTAATCTACAGTATTTGTAACACATGTTTAGCAATGCAAATGTAATTGTTAAATCCATACTTTATATCACTCTTCCAAAGCCTGGAACCACATGCACACCAATAATGTCAGAACGTAGTTTAGCTTGTTACTACAGACCATTCTATTTATGGTAAATGGTATGAAGAGATGTCACCATTTTAGATACACTTTCACCATGACAGTTTGACATATTTTAGTGTCATCTGTGGTTATTTAAGGCTGAAACAATTGCTGGTCGTTATTCTAGAATCGTATTACAGTAAAGTAGGGAGTCATCTTTGTATAAAAAGATTAAAACTTAGCAAGATTATTTGTTAAACCTGTACAAAGAAAAATACGGGAAAAAACGCAATTATGATATTCTGATACTTACCCATAAGGACTGGTAAGGATGCCCCTTTCTTGTCATAAAATTCTTTCTGAGATTACAGCTAAAAAGTGTTTTTGGATATAGAAGCTTTAGAGTACTTTTTTTTTGGACAAAATACATGAATAAACATTCACATTTTCTTGTTTTGTTTTTTTTTAATTACTTTTATATGATTTTATATTGTATATATAATTTCAATAAAGTAGAATTGATTTAGTATTTATACTTTGGTATTTATTTAAAAATGTCACATACATTATTTAATTACAGTGGTTTCAAACATTTAGTAAAATAATGTTTTAAATCCTTACACTGTAGATTGAAAGCAGACCAGACTATCATTGTGCAGGGGTCTGGTGACGCCACTAGTTGTACAGAATAGACCCACCTCTTTCCAAAACTGTGTGAATAGAAAATCATATCAATAAAAGGAAATCCATTCATCCTCAATAGGAGGGTTACAGTTACTGAGGAAAGGAGGTTGAAAGACGAGACCAAAGACAGACATCAAACCAGGACCACAATCTGTTTTCAGTGTTATTTCACATGTCACAGAAAAACCAGCACAGTAACAAAAAGACCCATCAATTATTGAGCTGGTGGATTAAGAGACTGACAGCATCAGAGGGGTCTGTCCTCTCAAACCAGCAGGAAGAAGCTATTTTTTGTTCTTTGTTTTTTTAATGTCTGCATGTTTTAAGGGATGGCAGCTGGGCAGTCCTCCTGTCACAACGACAGTTGCAAAAATGCATACTAAGTAGTACACTATGCCATTCCCTTTCATTGGGATTCAAAATCTTGTAATCATGTAACATGACATAGTGCATTTTGGATAAATATACTTATAACTTGAGGATATACCTAGTATACCTGGAGACATCAGTCTCCATCCATTCAGATTGCTATACCCTTGTACACTCAATGCACCCTGCTGCTATCAATTTAGTCAACTTTAACTTACTGTGAACATGTATTTTTATTTTATATATTTTTTTTATTTGGTGCATACGTATAATTACCTATATGGCAACAATATCCTGGGAGACAGTCAGCATGGTTTTAGGAAAGGGAGATCGTGTCTAACTAACCTGCTTGACTTTTTTGAGGATGCAACATTGACAATGGATAATTGCAAAGCATACAACAGAAAGCTTTTGACAAAGTCCCGCATAAAAGATTAATTCTGAAAATGAACGCAGTAGGGATTCAAGGAAATGCATGCACATGGATTAGGGAGTGGTTAACATGTAGAAAACAGAAAGTACTGATTAGAGGAGAAACCTCAAAATGGAGCGAGGTAACCAGTGGTGTACCACAGGGATCAGTATTAGGTTCTCTGCTATTCCTAATCTACATTAATGATTTAGATTCTGGTATAGTAAGCAAACTTGTTAAATTTGCAGACGACACAAAAATAGGAGGAGTGGCAACACTGTTGCATCAGCAAAGGTCATTCAAAATGATCTAGACAGCATTCAGAACTGGGCAGACACAAGGCAAATGACATTTAATAGAGAAAAGTGTAAAGTATTGCATGCAGGCAATAAAAATGTGCATTATAAATATCATATGGGAGATACTGAAATTGAATAAGGAAATTATGAAAAAGACCTAGGAGTTTATGTTGACTCAGAAATGTCTTCATCTAGACAATGTGGGGAAGCTATAAAAAAGGCAAAGATGCTCGGATATATTGTGAGAAGTGTTGAATTTAAATCAAGGGAAGTAATGTTAAAACTTTACAATGCATTAGTAAGACCTCACCTAGAATATTGTGTTCAGTTCTGGTCACCTCGTTACAAAAAGGATATTGCTGCTCTAGAAAGAGTGCAAAGAAGAGCAACCAGAATTATCCTGGGTTTAAAAGGCATGTCGTATGCAGACAGGCTAAAATAATTGAATCTATTCAGTCTTGAACAAAGAAGACTACGCAGCGAACTGATTCAAACATTCAAAATCCTAAAAGGTATAGACAATGTCGACCCAGGGGACTTTGACCTGAAAAAAGAAACAAGGACCAGGGGTCACAAATGGAGATTAGATAAAGGGGCATTCAGAACAGAAAATAGGAGGCACTTTTTTACAGAGAATTGTGAGGGTCTGGAACCAACTCCCACAGTAATGTTGTTGAAGCTGACACCCTGGGATCCTTCAAGAAGCTGCTTGATGAGATTCTGGGATCAATAAGCTACTAACAACCAAACGAGCAAGATGGGCTGAAATGCCTCCTCTCCTTTGTAAACTTTCTTATGTTCTTATGTTCTAATATTTGACCTGAAGTACTCTTAAATACGCATTATCTGCATACATATCTTTAAGTTACATTACTGTAATTACTTATAGCAATATTTGTATTATTTATGATTTATTAAATATAAATTAAGAGTTAATGAAATAATAATAATAATAATAATAATATCTATATTTTTATATAGCGCCTTTCATAGTGGACCACCGTCACAAAGCGCTTTACAGAGGTAGGCTGTGAACTGTGCATTATATGCAGAGTCACTTACAATAGGACATAGGACACCTAAAGATCATGAGTACAGAGATTGTTATTATCTGACTGAAATTGTGATTTGTTCCTTTTAAAAAACCCAAAAAAATTGCTTTGAGCCTAACGATTTTTGCCGTAGAGGTAGTCCCGGCTGGCAGGTTTTACAAGAAAACAAAATGGGTTTCATTACGATTTAATGGGAAGTTATTAAAACATTAAATTAATCTGATGCTGAAGACCAGAAGTGATCTTGTCAAGTCTCCCAAGAGATATATTCATACCATCATACCATCCGTCTGATCTGAGACTTGATTAAGTACAGCAGCTATTGTATCAAAATAGTGGTCACAGAGGTTCATCTCCCTGAGTGTTATATTAAGAATTCCAAAGTCATGACTGATTCATGATTTATGGGCTTAATTGATGTAAAAAAAAAAAACCATCAGAAATACTGTCAATCTTTTGTTTACCTTGAAACTGGAAGCCTGTTGTTTCTAGAAGGTCACCATTGGAAATGTCAGTGGTTCCAAAGGATATTCAGTATTTTCATTTATTTTTCTTTCTTCTTAAGAATAGGACCACTCAGCCCAATCAAATTCAGGTTCCCTAAGTAGTTTATGGCCCTTTGTTAAAACTTACATAATGGGTAACTTGTCTTCCTTCTAAAGGTTAAAGTTGAACGTTTAAGTTAATTCAATCATAGTCAAGCATATTAGTTTTCACAATACACTACTTATGAATGAAACTGAAAAAATACAGGTCATACTGTCTCATGTAAATGATGCTATATTCAACCACTCACACGTTTTTAATGTCACACAGGAATGCTCATTGAAAGGCCAGGCTCTGTTCCTGATGAGCAGTCAGTTTAATTTTCATGAATATTGATTTATTGTGTTCTTCCAAAACTGGTCAGGTAACGTAGATTTTTCATAGACAATTGAACCCCATTTTGCTAGAATCAGTTTTCAAAGTAATAGAAGAAACAATATATTAAAAATCCTCATATTAACAAAAGTTAAGTTTATGTACTATAGTGAGAATATGAAGAATACATTCTAGATTCCACTTTAACTGAATCAGAATACATATTGCTCCCCATTCTCGAATGTATTGCATGAATTTTAATTTCTGAAAAAGTTAGTTGAATAAGAACTGGATTATAAATAACAAGGAGAAAAACAAAGGCTATGTTTACAACAAAGGTAGCACGGTATAACAGTAGCAAATCCACTTGACCCTGCTTGGAACTCCCATTCTGGAAGCCAAAAGTCATTGTAAACATTGCCATTGTACGGTATCAGCAGAAAATAACAAAAGTGTAGGTATGAGCACTTTTGAGTTGTTTCTTAATTTAAAGACATTGCAGGGAAAACAATTGGACCAATAACTGAAAATACAGAAAAAACAACAAAAACACAGAAAATACAGAAAAAACAACAACAATCAGAAGCAAACTCCAATTACGTATTTCAGTTGAGGAAGATGGTAACAAGACTTTTAACCCAAAGCAATTTTAACAATCACACAGCAAGAGGGCAATTATTTTCCTGGATGGCTTCAAAATCCTGATTACTGTCAAACATTCAAGGAAAATGTCAAGAATCATCCATAATTAATATAGCAGACAGCAATCTTTTTTTTTTCTGCACCGAAGGCCAAGTCAGGCCAGTTCCCTGACTATCTTCACCACAAACTGGCATTTTTTTAAGCCCTAATGAAATAATGAACACAAGATTGTGAAGAACCTTTCTTGTACTGCTGAAGAACATGATGGGATAATGGAACATCTCTTTGTATGGATTTATCAATTATATCTTCAACTCAATCAAAATGTATAGCTAATAAGTTAGCAGAAACAGTAAACATGTGAAACACTGAAATTAGGAATGTACATTTTGACATTGCACTTTGTTGGATGTTCATTATCAGATTAAAGCATTCATTAAAATATATATATATACAGTACTGTCCACAGCTAAGCCTTACATCACTTCACTTCACCAGAAATGTTCTTGCCTGTTGCTGTTTATTCTGAAAAGAGACTTACAATTTAAATTACATAGAAAAGGAAGCATCTTACTAGGAGATGCAAACATATTTCTTGATTATACATCTGGCTTTAACATGACAGCAGCAAAAATGTGTTTATTGAAGGCAAGAGTAGAGATAGCAGTAAGAAGACCCAAACTAGATTGATTGGCATGCCATTGCTATTTGTTATATTTCAGCTGTGTGCTATCAGAAGAGCAATTGATTGATGGGTTTCTAAAAATGATTTCTGAATACACAACACAATCTGAATTGAACCCTTAAAACTTTTTTTTCTACTGATGGATGGTCTTATGTGAACCAGACATGCAAGTTATGGCATCTGGATACCTTTAAGATGAACTTGTGCATACATCACAGCATCTGTGCTCAGTGGAGCAGTGATGCAGGACCATAAAACTGCTCTGTGTCAAAATAAAAACTGCCAGTTTAGGAAGATCTGTCAGCACGACCTGCCGTTGATGTCAAAGCAGACAAGTTCAGTATTCAAGGACTACAGTATAACTGGGTGTGTGATGAATACTGAAGAAGGTTGTTGAATATTAGATCATTTCTGTCTTTATCTGATGCTGAAAAAGTAATCCATGCTTTTATTTCATGTAGACTGGACTACTGTAATGCTCTTTTTTCTGGACTTACTAGCCAAGCTTTATTAAGGCTGCAGCTTGTGCAAAATGCAGCTGCAAGGGTCCTTACTAAAACCAAAAGGAGAGCACATATAACTCCTGTACTTGCTTCTCTGCACTGGCTTCCAGTGAAATATCGAATTGATTTTAAAATTCTATTGCTTACATTTAAAGCACTAAATGGAATGGCACCAGATTACCTCTTAGAGTTGTTGTCTCTTTATCAGCCTCGGCGTGCATTGAGGTCGACTAATAGTGGCCTCCTCTGTATTCCGAGGGTGAGGCTCAGGAGGAAAGTAGAGGTTGCTTTTTGTGTTCGTGCTCCGCAGCTGTGGAATTCTCTCCCCGACCATGTCAGAGGTTCACCTACAGTAGCTACTTTTAAATCTAGGCTTAAGACCTATTTTTATAATTTAGCTTTTTGATTTTATATATTGTTGTTTCTAGTTGTTTTAAATTGTGTCTTTTTTCTCTTTTTGCGATATATGATATATATTTTTTTTATTATTATTATTATTTTTAACCTGTTTAACTTATTCATCAATTTATGTCGTTTTATTAACTTTGATTTTAATTTTTGTGTTCTGTTACCTTCTTTTTTGTTTTTTGTGCAGCGCCTTGAACCTTGTGGTATGAAAGGCGCTCTATAAATAAAGATTATTATTATTATTATTATAATATCATTGTTGTTTTTTGTATTTTGTTCCAGTAAAGTTATCAGCAAATATAACAAATAATATGCTGATATTGCCAAAGTAAATAGTGTTTCACCTGCTTGCAATTAATTTGTATAAACTTGTACTTTTAACCCACGTTATGATATACTGTATTTAGGCCATGTTGATTATCATGAAAACTTTTGCATAACTTGGCATATAATCAAAATTGACTATAAAGGTTTACCTAACATAAATGTAGCAGACTTAACACCCAATATAAATGTAGCAGACATATAAATGTTGCCAAGTGAACATATAAAACTGCTCCTATCAGTCTTGAAAATGTCATTGCTACATTTGAATTAAACATGCTGTTTATATATTATCATATACTGTAATGTAATCCCTATATTTTGTCAATTTCCAGGCGGCAGGACAGCTTTAACGGCCAAAGCTGTTTATCGACAGGAAGGCGACCCAGAGGCAGGAAGCTGCAGTATGAACCCTGAACCCTGAACTAAACAAAGCCTCTGGTTCCCTTTTTATACCATGTGACTGGGGCTTGATTGATGATCAATTATTCAATCAGGACCTAGCCACATTCCACACCTGGATTTGGCAGGGATGGAACTGACCCCCTCCCTGCAAACTTTAATTAAATATTTAAACTTTACTAAAACTAAACAAAAACACACTATTTACATGTGGAGGGCTTCTGCCCTGCCACACTATAAAAGTCTAGTTACATTGGTGATGGCTGGCTTGTTAGTGAGTTTATATCTAATTGTGCTTCACATGTTCAAAACTAGTGATTCATGTTTGTTTTCTTTTTTTAAAAGGACTTGTCTTCAAAGATCATATATACTGTTATCCAATCTTACTGTAGGACAAGCTCTCAATTAAGACCATTTTACTTAGGGATTCAACTGTAAACATGAATTTATAACTCTACTGTTAGCTGGATATACTTTAAAAAAAAAAAAAAACAGTTGCAGCAAATTATTTTCTTTTAGTTACTGAAAATGGTATGGTACTGAAACAACTGAATTAAAAAGCACACACACAAACAATACAATATCAATTCAAAGCAGCCTTATAAATGTAATAAAGTTGGTAACATACTGCCTAATAACAATAACCAAGACCCACATCAGTAAGATAAGACTTCTGTGTCATGTCCTACTGCATCATGACATTACATATATATTTAGCTAACAATAGTTTTGACTACAATAAAATATCCCTAGCTTCATATGTGTTTGCAAGAAGAAAGATGTAGTTAAGAATGGCAGCTGATAAGGAAGAAAAAAAATGTGCCGATGCAAAAAAAAAAGATGATTGTTTTATCTTCACTTTAGAGTCTATTAAATGTGTTATCATTTGTCTTGGCAGACCTCAGCATGCAACCTGATTTTGATCACATTACATCTTCAATTTGCATTCCTCTAACCAACTACAGTATATCAGGTATTACTGTGAAAAAAAAAACAATATAAAGGGTAATAAAAGCTATTCTAGGCTATATATATATATATATACAGTACTGTGCAAAAGTTTTAGGCAGGTGTGAAAAAATGCTGTAAAGTAAGAATGCTTTCAAAAACAGACATGTTAATAGATTATATTTATCAATTAACTAAATGCAAAGTGAGTGAACAGAAGAAAAATCTACATCAAATCAATATTTGGTGTGACCACACTTTGCCTTCAAAACAGCATCAAGCATCAATTCTTCTAGGTACACTTGCACACAGTTTTTGAAGGAACTCGGCAGGTAGGTTGGCCCAAACATCTTGGAGAACTAACCACAGTTCTTCTGTGGATTTAGGCAGCCTCAGTTGCTTCTCTCTCTTCATGTAATCCCAGACAGACTCGATGATGTTGAGATCAGGGCTCTGTGGGGGCCATACCATCACTTCCAGGACTCCTTGTTCTTCTTTACGCTGAAGATAGTTCTTAATGACTTTCGCTGTATGTTTGGGGTCGTTGTCATGCTGCAGAATAAATTTGAGGCCAATCAGATGCCTCCCTGATGGTATTGCATGATGGATAAGTATCTGCCTGTACTTCTCAGCATTGAGGAGACCATTAATTCTGACCAAATCCCCAACTCCATTTGCAGAAATGCAGCCCCAAACTTGCAAGGAACCTCCACCATGCTTCACTGTTGCCTGCAGACACTCATTCGTATCGCTCTCCAGCCCTTCGCGAACAAACTGCCTTCTGCTACAGCCAAATATTTCAAATTTTGACTCATCAGTCCAGAGCACCTGCTGCCATTTTTCTGCACCCCAGTTCCTGTGTTTTCATGCATAGTTGAGTCGCTTGGCCTTGTTTCCACGTCGGAGGTATGGCTTTTTGGCCGCAAGTCTTCAATGAAGGCCACTTCTGACCAGACTTCTCAGGACAGTAGATGGGTGTACCAGGGTCCCACTGTTTTCTGCCAGTTCTGAGCTGATGGCACTGCTGGACATCTTCCGATTGCGAAGGGAAGTAAGCATGATGTGTCTTTCATCTGCTGCAGTAAATTTCTTTGGCCGACCACTGCGTCTACGGTCCTCAACGTTGACCGTTTCTTTGTGCTTCTTCAAAAGAGCTTGGACAGCACATCTGGAAACCCCTGTCTGCCTTGAAATTTCTGCCTGGGAGAGACCTTGCTGATGCAGTATAACTACCTTGTGTCTTTTTGCTGTGCTCAGTCTTGCCATGGTGTATGACTTTTGACAGTAAACTGTCTTCAGCAACCTCACCTTGTTAGCTGAGTTTGGCTGTTCCTCACCCAGTTTTATTCCTCCTACACAGCTGTTTCTGTTTCAGCTAATGATTGTGTTTCAACCTACATATTGAATTGATGATCATTAGCACCTGTTTGGTATAATTGTTTAATCATACACCTGACTATATGCCTACAAAATCCCTGACTTTGTGCAAGTGTACCTAGAAGAATTGATACTGTTTTGAAGGCAAAGGGTGGTCACACCAAATATGGATTTGATTTAGATTTTTCTTCTGTTCACTCACTTTGCATTTAGTTAATTGATAAATATAATCTATTAACATGTCTATTTTTGAAAGCATTCTTACTTTACAGCATTTTTCACACCTGCCTAAAACTTTTGCACAGTACTGTATATATATATATATATATATATATATATATATATATATATATATATATATATATATATATATATATATATGTGTGTGATTTACAACAGTTCACTTCCCTTTAAAAATCTGTGGAATCAAAATATTGCTGTTAGGTAACACTGTACAAGTACTTCATGTTGAAAGAAATTGAAAGTACTTCATGTTAATCACATTTGCTGTGCTAACTGGTTTTACAGTGAAACAAGGCGTGGCACTGTGTCAGTGAGAGCTGTAAAAGGCACAGGGTTTCATTTATTGTGGACTACAGATTAATTTTTCTTTCTAGATTCATAGTGTGGAATAATCTTAACCCTGTCCTTTTTATATATAAAATAACACTCATTATTAAATTGCATATAAAAGTATGTAAATATATAACCAATAACCATTTTTAAATAAATTGTTGTCATTTCTTTAAGCTATGAAGTTATAACACATTACTAAGAACTATTTATCTGATGAAAAGGCTATCTCATTAACCAGTCATCTAGCAGGAAGTTCCTGAGACTTGGACTGTTTTTTTCATTTTTTTTTTTTATTTGCTATTTCTAATGCAAACCTTTTAAGCTAGCAATACATCCGCTGTATCTTTTGTTGTGAGTCATATGCAACAGCCAGAACCAATTTGTGCTCATTCTATTATGGCCATAAAATGAATGCATCAATCTTTAAAAAAAAAAACAACAACTATGACCTTTTATTCGAAGTCACTGCTGCCACAATAGACCTTGATGCTGCAGTGTTTTCATGCCTGTATTCTTATAAAATCTGTGGAATATATTAGAGAAGCTGGAGAATCTAATTAAGTTCTGCCACCTGACTATTCATGCAAACAGGGATACCTGTGTCTTCCAGAAAAACAGGAAATATTAATAACTTAATCAAAAATAGAGGTACTGTACTGTATTATTGAAAATACCAGCTTGCTTGAAGAGAGTAAAATATTTGCCTGCAAGCATAGCATCAAACTGGAAATTGGTGTTCTGCTGAGATTACTTGAATTGATTTGCTACTAAATGTATTTCTATATTAATGGATTCTTTATTAGTCTTCCAGGCTTTTTTTATATATAGTTGCATGATTTTATCACACCAAAAGTCGAGGTGGCCAGCCTCGGGTTCAGGGTATCTAAATGATATACTGTATGTGCTGTTGTGACTAGGCTAGTGGTGGGTAGTTCTAAGTACTGGCAGTGGCAAGTCCGTGCTGCGGTCAGCATATTTTTATGTGGTGGCCTGAAGGTTATTAACAAATGGGTAAACAAACTGGCAAGCTGCTGGAGAGCTGCCTACTCCTTCCACTGTAAAAAAGGAAGCGGTTGTGTGTGTAGTAATAACTGTGACTAATAATTATTCCTCAGGTGTGAGTTGAAGTGTCCAGTCTTGTGAGTATGTTGAGGATACTAGAAATAAATCCTTGATTGTTTAATAGACTCCAGACATAAAAGCTGGTGTAACAGGGACAACGTACAGTACCATCACTGGCTTCTTGGACGCATGCATGCATCTGCTGGAAAGAGCAAGGCGCTCCGCTTGTGACGTGCTATCAACTGAGTTTTGTTTACAGGGTAGTGAAGATTCCTGGAGCAGGTCCTCCCTTTTTAGTGGGAGCTCTGCTCAACCACCTATAGGCAGCTTTACTGTATTAGCTGGGTTTTCCCACTGTGTTTTATTTAGCATTTTTGTCTTTCTTATGTTTACAAACCGTACACACAGTTTGTGTATACACGCCCGTAAGTTTTACCATCTCTGGTACAGTCACATGGTTTCGTCATAGGTTTTACCATTGCTGGTACCCTAGCGGGAGCAACTTATAATTACACCGAGAAATAATTGTAAATAAATCTTGGGCACCTGTGTGGCATTGAAAAGGTAGTCATTTAGTCTCTCCCATTCTGTCAGTGGATTCCCACAACCACAGTGGGACACATTCAGGGATGTAGGTAGGCTGTATGAATTTGCATAGTAAGCTGTTCAAGTACTGACTATCAAGCAATTTACCAGCAAATCTGACAGCCAGTATTTAGTATTTATAGCCATCCTTATATCTACATTTGTATTATTTCCAATTTTACATTGAACACATACAATATTCAATTACATTGGTTTACAATGCATCTGGGCTATAAAAGATCCTGTTGCATTCAGCATGTCTTTAAGCATTTTGAAAACAAATTTTGTGTCTATTTGCTCCAGATAAGCAAGCAGCTAAGTACACACCCTTTAAGTAGAAATACAGCAAGGGGTTGAATTGAGTTTTTTGTTCCCATATTACTGTATATAAGTAAAATGCAGAAAATGAAGGTGCATATTGTTTAGAAATATTGTAATATTACAATTTACAAATTACTTGCATTAGTAACACAGACTGGCAAAATATAAGATTGGTCTGGTTCTTTATCAGAGACATGGTATCCATTTATCAGTGGCAGATATTTATAGTATATTGAGTGAAGATCATGTAAACAAATGGTGATGACAATCTTATAGGAAAAACTATTTCTGTAATAAATTCAATTATGAAAACACACATTTGTTTCTGACAAAGATGATTTTACCACAAACACATTTTTCTGATTTATTTTTAATGAATATAGCAGTTCCATGTGCTACTTATAGATTTACTTGCAAGAAAACATAACCTTTTTATTTGCAGTACAGTGACTGGCCCAAAAAACAGAGAATGGAAGTCAATGTATACAGATGTATGTGGTCCTGTGGCAAGTTATGTGACCCACTAGATCATAAACTGTAGGAGACTTGTGTGACAAGGAACAGACATGCAATGTTCCTATTTAACATAGTACAGTAAGTTGTAGCTCAACAACTGTACAAAAAATGATGCACTTGGGAGAAAATATATCTCAAGAATTCCGGAGTTAACAGATCTTCTTGACATTGAACGGCTTCTCTCATTATTTAATGCAAACTCTCCCATCCCTTTGTTTTATTACTCACAGTTATATATTTGAGTGTTACAATTTAATTAGTGCCTGTGACCATCAGAAAGGTCAACAAACTCATTACAGTCAAGATACCTCTTAGCTGCCCCTCTTTATTGATGTGCGTGAAGATGAGAAGCTTTTATGCTTAAGTGCCATTTTCATTCTCTCTCCAGCACAACAGTGAGAGGCAGTCATGAATTGACCTTAGTATAAGTTATATTATACACAGTGGGGTTTTACAACACATTATCGAGCCTATGATTCTCAGGAGAGTGCCAAAACAACATGTTTAATCTTGTCTTTAAAAAAATACTATTGCCTAGCTTGTCAAATCAATTTGCCCTAATCATCAGTAGCACCAATTATTTTCAGGAAGGAAAAAATACCAAATACAATACTAAAACAAAAAAGAAACAACTTAAGTGCAAGCTTTCTTTTACAGTAAATGATTCATATTATACATTGTATTTGAAAATACAACATATCTCATACTAAAAAAATATTTTAAAGTCTTTTTTAGCAGCGGGTAAAGTGAAAAAAGGTATTTTTTTTTACGTGAACCAATGTAAAAATAAGCCATTGAAAACTCACATAGACATAAGAAAATGTGCTACCAACTGAATACATTATACACAAATTGTATACATTTGAATTTCAACATTTTAATAACAATAGGCATGGAATAAATGTGCAATTCTATTCTCTAAAGACACACACATTTCCTGACTGACAGCCGACTCTTTTCTAATGATAAAATATAAAGTCCAGTGGTGCTTCAAATTATGCCTTGATATTCAAATCTGGTTTTCGTAAGCAGAATGTGTTGGAATATTGTAAAAGGTTTTGCCCAAAGCACTCTTAAATTAAAGGTGAACTCTGAAGTAAAAAGCCTTCACATTCCCCAAATAGGCATTGCATAAATAATGAATTTCATGATTCATTGTTGTCTTTGCCTATCACCTTTTGATTACAGAAACTTTCAGATCAAATTTGTCTCCTTATTGTGCAAAGGTCTACCACGATATTTTAATAGGACCGTTTTGCATTACACCACCAAAATTGAAACTGTATCTGGTGATTTTATACAGTGAGTGTTAATTATATAAGTAATAAAATACAGTGCTGGACTTTGGGAATGCTACATTTAAGTGTAACATCAAACATCTCAAAGTCTCAATCAGAAACACTGTTCACTGGAGTTGCCACTTGAAAGACAAATTCTGCAAGTCTCTGAGCAGAAGCTGCAAAGCTGTCTTTCTTTATTTAAAACCATTTAAAAAAGGTTTATGACTAATAATACACTTTATGACTAATAAAGGAGGCCACATAAATCTCAAGTCTTGGATTGTACTCACTACAAAAACGTTACCTCCATGTAAATGCAACCAATTATCACTTAAGCAATACTAAATATATTTGAATGATCTAGACAGTGCTATGTCTGTTTCAAATAATATTTTTACCCTTTTGTGCCATGGTTAAGGAAGTATTTTCAGTGTTTTTTTTAATTTATTTTTTGCATGTTTTTAAGCCATGTTTAACTGCATCCAATTAATCACAGAAGCCAATTATTTACTTTAACCTTTATGATAGGCTGTACATTGCTTCATTTACCTTGTGTTTTGTGACTTGTCCTTTCCAGCACTTGCAAAACAAGAACAGAGTAAATTGCAGTACCATAACACAGAATAAAACTAAGAAAACTATTGTGAAATCTGGATTAGAGGTGTAATAACCACATATCTCGCGCTGACATCACCTGGCTAATTTACAGTAATTTACGTTTATGTGGCCCTCATAAATTAGACAGCTGAAACACAACATCAGTCAGATTAAATACAATGTGTACCATAACTGCCATTTTCAGCATAACTGTAAAAATTGAAGTTTGTATGAGCACATACATTTTTTTTTTTTTTTTTTTTTTTTTTCATATTGCAACAATATTCTGGGGTCTCGAACGCCAGGATAGCTTTTTAACTTTATGGATAGTTCTCATTTGAAAAAAGGAGCACATTCAGTTTGACCTGTTAATGAAATACAAAAAGACGAACAGGAATACAGCCTGAATTTCGGCTCTTGCTGGTATGCTCACCTGTTTTACCGCTTTTGTCTTTTACCGTCACCATGGATACCACAGCTTCCTGAAGCCGCCTAACCCCTGAACCAAAAATGTGACGTCTTTATCAACACGACATACGAAGACGGAAGCAATACGAGAAATAGAGCTCTGTTGCTGTTGTTTAGCCGGAGAATGAGGGTTTAACATAACATAGGTCTACTTTTATAATATCCCAACGTTGTTATATTTAACAGGCCAGCGTTGTGAAATACAAAGCAGTGCAGCTATGGAGGTGAGTAGAATTATAGTTATTCTAAATTATCTTGAAACTACCACTGAAGCAATCGGGCCCTGGTGTATACGGTATATATATATATATATATATATATATATATATATATATATATATATATATATATATATATATATAAGCTCATGATAATATTGATAATTTTGTATTTGTAGTGATTGGTTGTTTACTATTATTGTATTTGTCAGATGGATGTCCAGTCAGGTACATTTTTTTCCCTTTGGTCTCTAATATAATACAGTAAATTGTCGCTACATTTTCACACAGAAATGCAGCTACTGTGCCGTCTCTGTTTTAACGAGTGTGTAAAATACACTTTCACACAGCATGAAATTGCACAATCGATGCCGGTGTAATAGTACCGTCATAACCCTTTCACACAGCCAAAGAGATCGCGCGAGTACAACTTTCAAACCTGTCAATCAACAGATTGTTCTCACGGCAACAACAGACTGTTCAGTGACAAGACCTAACACATGCACCCAGTGCTTAACTTGTAAAGAAAGAGGCGCCGGGACGCAAGCAATGATAATAATACCGACCCTAAGAAGAGCATATTCAAAATCATAACACGTTTATTTGAAAGAGTATTGTACGTACTTGTGTTATTAGATGTTTACAATCACGTATTCTACATTAAAAAAGTCCAGAAGGACGATATTGGCGAAAAAACGCACCCCAACACGAACATTGGTTTGACCCACGGTTTGCATTATTATCAGCGATGTGTAAGCAACAGGAGCTGCTGGTAGATTACCAAAACGATTAATTAAACTTAGGCTAGGTAGTTGTTAACAGTATGTTTTATTCTCTATTAATTAAATTATATTCATTGAAAAAGGCAAGAGAACCAGATTGTTATTATTTTTATCGTTTTGGTTTAATATAAGGCTAATGTTCCTATTGAAGTAGGCTACAATATTTTTTTTTCCCATTAAAAAGTTGCCGTTGTTCTTTGTTGAAATTAATGTTGAGTTTTCATATTTTGTTGTATACTACTCATTTAATCAAACCAAGTAGTGTAAGAAGTTGCTTGTATCGTTCATGACGTTTTTCAAATCAAGTAAGCTTGTTTGTGTATAAAAAACGAGAATAGAGTTGCAGCCAGTGTCATCTTGTTAAAGGCACTCAAGCTGAAATCGTAAAGTAATTTAAAGTAGGCTACAAACGTGGCAGCAGACTGTCTCTCTTTAACGCGCACGCAAAAACTTGCAGACGTAATGCAACTGTGTTGAGATTTTAAAAAGAAAGCATTTTATGAGATTTTTAGTTATAGGTACAGTGACTATGACTCAAGCTGAGGCACAAATTAAGCACTACGCTATAGTGACGTGGCATGTTGACTTTGAAACCACACCCACTATAGCGCTTCAGTGGCGGTATAGCATTTCACATAGGCAGTTATGACGGTTCAGTGCCGTCTGAAATACCTCGCGAGGTGGTTCAGAGACGGCATAAAATATGACGGTTCTGTGGCGGTATAAGCAATTCACACAGACCTATAAGCTGATACAGTGGCGGTTCTAAACCGTCATAACTCCTCTGTGTGAAAGCACTTTAAATTAAGTTACATTATTATTCAGGAAATGCAATTGCATTTTCCCCCCCACAACTATTGAACTACTTTATCCCATTGCAGCTTTCCTTTGAAACTTTATTAGCCTGTAAACCCATATAGTATGTGATTTATTTAAATACACCACAGCTTGCACACCCCAAACACAAACACACGCACACACACACACACTTTTGCAGATCCATCACAGGTAGAACAGGACTGAAACTTATAGAACATCCTGTTTCTTCATTAGCTGGAGTTCTACTTTAAGTAATTCACATGTGCCCCGTTGGCAATTGTGGCCTCTTCTACACACTGAGACAGAGATCACAGGGCAGTGTTAAATAAACCATAACACCTCAGATCTGACTGTTTTTACTGTGAATTTCTTATCAAAACAAATCATGGATAATAAAACCACCATTAGATTAAAAAATAAAAGTTAGATTTCCAGTATATAATGGCTCTTTATTTTTGAGTTCTCCTGTAACTTACGAGCACAGTGAGACTGACTGGCTGATTAAATAAAGTTGCCCTTGGGAGACTGCAGCAGTAAGCAGCCTTTGGCAAATTTAACAAACCAGTCATTCAAGAAAATCCAGAGGCAAGGCATGGCTCCATGGACAACATGCAGGCTGCATAAGAAACAAGGCTATGTGTATGCCTCTGTATAAACCACAAGTCCCAGAGGGAAAATAGACTGTAGCCTATAAACTTAAACAATCAAGCTTTGTTTTCTAAAAAGCTGCATGCATTATTTTTTTTGATGGTAGAAATCAAAATTGACTCCAGTCTTGCAATATGTTTGGCATAAGATGGGTCTGGTTTAAATGTGGTACTCTTGTCCTTTGCATTTATTTTAGGATTTACTGTTTTTTTGGCCTCTCGCCTGCATAAAAATTGCACTTGTACTCCTGCCTTTTGACAGTCTTTCTCACTCCCTATGTCAGCGCAAATAGAATCTCATGCAGTCATAAGCCCAATACTGTCCGGGTCAGGTGAGAAGAGGATAGCTTAATCCATTTGAATGTCGCTGATCTGCAGTTCCAATAATGATTAAAATGTAAATGCCTTTAATTGTTACCAACCTTAGTTATTGTAGCTAGCAAAATAGTTCTGTAAAATGTCTCCACCATATGCATAGGTTTCAAATGTGTTGCAAAGATGTATTTTCATTACACAACATGACACCTGGTACTACACTATTATGTTAAAGAAAACTCTTTGGAAGC
The DNA here is from genome assembly GCA_030684275.1 of Acipenser oxyrinchus oxyrinchus. Taxonomy (NCBI): domain Eukaryota; kingdom Metazoa; phylum Chordata; class Actinopteri; order Acipenseriformes; family Acipenseridae; genus Acipenser; species Acipenser oxyrinchus. The sequence goes on along the minus strand of CM060253.1, from coordinate 38,584,448 downwards.
CAGGCTTTTGACTGTATTGTACTTACTGGGTCATTTCACTTGGAGTGTGAAATTGTCCCCTTCTCTTCACTGGCATCTTTCCTGTCAATAACCAATCAGCTGCTTCTCCTGTTAACTGGCATACTTTCAGCCAGTAGCATGCTTTGACCCAGAAGACACTGCTGAAGTGAAATGATCCAGTGCAAACAGATAAGCCAAGTACACAAGACCCTTCTGTAGTGTTTGTACTTAGCTGCCCCTGCCCTTAAATCTCAGAGGTACTCAATTTAATTTGTTCAAGGTTGTATAAACATGCTGAATGTATCGGGAACTTGACCTCAGGCCTGCAGTATGCTAGTCATGTGACTTTTTAGCAATCTGCAGTATTGTCTTTATGTTTGGTACATTGCCAAACTCCATGATTCTCTCAATCCAGTTATTTTATAGGTGGTACAAATGAATCCTTTCACTGCCACAATGTTTTAACTTCTGGATGTATCAAGCATATAGACCACACACTTTTAAATAACCTCTTCACATTTGGTACATTGCTTGTCATATCATCTATAATTAAATTTTGCAACCACTACAATTTTATTCATATTTTACTTAATGTTTACAAACCAAAGATCAGATACCATTCCTCTATATTACTGGCACAGGGATGCTTATTACATATTTCTAGTTCAGTTTAGCTATAAATAAACCATACAAGCTTACTGTTGTTTTGTATGAAAACTTAATTATAACAACCATTAATACTCTACCTTCTAAAACTTACAAAATCACAATAAAGCTTATTCTATTTTGTGTTGAACAGGATAGTAATCCAGACTCTGCGGCCTCCCCAGCAACTCCAGGGACAGGAAAATCAAAGGTAAATGTGAAGTTTATACCAACCTGGCCTGCATAGGCTGTGGCTGGAATGAAGCACCATAGGCTACAGTCGGTGATGGTTAGTAGGGATAATTTTCATGCAACGTGACTTCTTCCCTTGTGTGAACTTTTACCATGACTGGCATGCATGAACACCATATTCACAGCTGTGTTGCTGGATCTTAACAGTCAGTGGTGTTTTGAATATTTCTGTTGTGCTTGCTTTTAGGTGTCGTTCAGTGTTTGAAAAACATACTTTTATTTAATGTTACTTCTGACAGTCTTCTGTTAAGAGTGAACCTTCCAAAATACACATTCCCTGTCAGGAGAAAGCAACAAGATTTTTTTTTTTTTGCAAATATGGACAATGCTGAATCCAACTCTTTTTAGGCATTTCAATAATCTAAAATTTAAAATTAAAAAGTGATTTGCAAAGTTTGCTTTCAAAGGCCACTTCTTATTTACTATTCTTTTACATATCATTGCACTAGACACTACTGTGCGGGATGGACAATTGCTGACACAGTGAGAAAGCTCAGTGCTCAGCTAAATCTTCCTTTTCATGGTAGACATGCAAGTGAGGACACATGTTGTGTTTAGACTCTGGTATTATCACATTACATTTCTGTCACATTCAAGAAAATGCTTCCCTGTATTACCATATTAATAGTATAATACAGAAACTTAGTCTCCCAATTTTTTTTTTCTCAAGACCAGCGAACACCAGTGCAGGTCAGCTTGTATTGGCAGAAGCCAAATGATCTGGAGATTTTACTGAATACATGTTATGACATTGGATAAAATAACATGACTAATCACCAGCAAAGTAGGTGGGTCCCTGCTGCAAAAAAGCTATTAATGTCCTGCCGCTTTTCACATAGCAGGTGATTTACAGCCTATCCAAGAAGCTACTTTATTTTATTGTTAACGCTGCAGTGGTAAGGTCTTATTGCATACAATAGATCTGATTTAACAGTGATATCTTAGATTGAAAAGCTTGAATAATCAGGGTAAGGTCACTTTATTAACCCCCCCCCCCCCCCAACAAGGGTATAGTTCTAATTGGGTGTATGCATGTCACACTTTAGTGTTTTAAATGTGATGAAATATGGTTAATACATTTAGTACCAATTGTCTAGTATATGGAGATCACGACGTAAGGTTGATAAATTGTCATTATCACCACAAATGTCTTGAATTTGTTTTTGTTTTTAAGCCTTTGCACTAGTTTGTTCACATACTTATGGTAAAGTGATATGTGAACTGTACCATATTATAAGGAAATATGTTTTTTTTAATTTTTTTTTATCATCAACTGCCATCTTAAAATAATCTGCATGTAACATAATGTCTGTTGTAAAAAAAACAATATTCGATTTTTTTTTCCTTTTTATTGATTAACCAAGTGGGACGACCACTAAAATATGGAAATATTTCACATATTATTACACTGGGGGAAGGTGCCAGATTAGTGATCAGGATTATTGCCACAATATTTATGTACTCTCTTATGTCATGATATGAAATGACTGGATACCTATTTGGAGGGATCCTGACACATCAGCAGAATCTTTAGTGATAAACCTTCCCCTCTTTTGTTTTGACACAGTTGGATACTTTGTCTAAGGAGGACCTCATCAAGTTCACAAAAAAGCAGGTGGTGGTTTTGCAGAAGGTGAAAGCAAGATGTGCAGGTAATGGTTTGCTGGTAATGACTGGCGTGGAGGCTCAGCACAATGTGCAAGTGTGTTAACCCAGGGTCGACATGTGATCTCCCCATTCTTACAACATGCATAATTTAGTACAGTGATATTAAAGGAACTGCAGTAAAAAAGGAAACAAAAGACAGATACCCTTAGCTTTTGACCCAGTTCACCATTTTACCATAGAATAAAACAACTTGCAATTCTTAGTTTACTTGCGTGTTGTAGTTTCTCCAGTGTTTGTGGTTATGCAAATATAAATGTTAATGGTGACCTTCACAAGCCATGTCGCTTTCTTTCAATAATCAATCCATCCATCACTGTCCATATCTTGAAAATCAATAACTTCTAATTGGGTTATTTAGTTAATCAGTCTGTTAAAATGATTGGGAGAAAGATCTTTGACGCCCAGTTTAATGAGTTATTCCCATTGCTGCATGGCAGAGACTAACAAATTAAACAACTTGAAACATAGCCATATACTTTTGCCCATGTTGTAAGTCAAGTACTAATATGTATTGCAACTAGCATTCTAGAATTTGTGGACACTTGTTTGTTTTTAGTCATTATTATTTTGATATTATAAAAGGGGTCTTGTAAGAACTATTTTAATATAAACAGTGACCGATCTACATACGGCTACACTTTTTACACACTGTTTTATTCCCAGTAGTGTGTATGAAGTCTAGATAATTGCTTATCCAATTGCGGTGATTATTTAACACACTGGGTATCAAAATATGTCAATATGCTTACATATCTCGCTCTTCTGTTTTTACATGTACATAGTGTGGATGTTTTCATGATACTGATAACTCTAATTACGGCTATATGTTGTTAACAGACTTTGTTTTCCCTCCCTCTCTGAGCATTTGTGCTTTAAGAATTGGTAACCTGTTTTGTCTTTAAGATTTGGAACAGGAAGTTGAAAAACTTAAAAAGAAGTCAAGTGGTGGAGCAGATGAGGCTATAATTCAGGTATTTTTTTAATATATTTTTTTTACAGTTCTAAACATTACAACAAAAAATGAATATACTTTGCACTTATGTTTATTTTACTTATATTTAATTTATTTTATTTTATACCAGGTATAGTTTTTTGTGATGTTGTTGGCCTACATAAATTGCTGAACGCTGGTTCGACCCTAAATTCAAAAAGACCAAATGGCAAAACTGATATCCCATTTTAATGAGGCAGCTGATCATATACAGTTCTGTCAGAAACCATCAGAATAATTTCAAGCTTAGCTTCAGATATTCAGTTTTCATCTTTAGAGAACAGCAGCAAGTTGTAAAGCCTTTATTGTGTGGGTGGTAAGGGGGTTATGTTAAGTAAATACATTTCAAAATAGAATGCTTTAGGAGAAGCTAGCTAGTTAAAGCAAGTTGCACAGCACTGACTTTGAGAAAGCCCATACCATACCTGCTATTCTGTCTTCAGCTTGCTAAAGTTGTTGCTGTGATAAATCAGGCAGTATAATGGAGCATCAGGAAAGTGAAGGCCTGTATTAAATGATTGTGTCCTTTTTGTAAACAGGAACTAACGGAAAGGATGGATGCAGTACTTCTAGAAAAGGCTGAGACTCAACAGAGATTAGTATTACTTCGAAAAGAAAATGAAAAGGCAAAGCAAGAGGCAAAGGTAATACTGTACATTTAGATTATTTTTTGTATCTTTTGTTTATATACATTTTTGTGCACCTTTTCATGTTATGGTTTTGGCTAACAGTCATAAATAATGAAGAAAAAAATGTTTGAGTTGGATCCTGTCACAGAACGAGTTCTGTCAATTTCTGTATGTTTGTGGTATATACTGCAAGTGTTAAGCACAGAAGCACTGGGTGATTTCTGTATTTTCATTTTTTAGGATGCGTTGGATAAAGTAACAGAACTTCAGAAGCAGTTGGACCTGTCTAATGTTGAGCACCTAAAGAAAATTGAAGATGTAAAACATGAATTAGAAACTGTTCATTCAAAACATAAAGAAGAGGCTGCAGATTTTCAAAAACATTTGCAGGAGTCCAGCAAAAAAGAGCAAATGCTTGCTGCTCAAGTCAGGCAGCAGCTTGGCCATCAAAATGAAGTAAAAGAGTTAGAAGAACAGTTCAAACTAATCCGGCAGAAATATGAGGATCAGCTGTCTAGTCTGCAGCAGCAGTTAATCTCTTCTGAAGAAGAAAGGAGACGAGAGACAACAATGTTGAAAGAAAACCAAGAAGCAGCAATAGCAGAGTGCCAGAAGGAAATCGAAAGCCTTCATGGAGAGCTCTTGAAAATAAGGACAGCCCACCAGGAAGAAGTAAAAGAGCTTGTGGATCAGCTTGAATCGGCAGCTTTAGAGCATGAGCAAGAGAGGTATAGACTGCTTCAAGTGAACGAAGACCTGGCAGAGCAGCTAGATCAGAAAGAAAACAGCCTTCAGGATGTGGAAGAAGAGGAGGAAACTGGCATAGAGTGGGTTAAAAAACATTCAGAGCCTTTGGCTTCTGGGGAGCAAGGTGAAGATGAGGTCATCAACCTGAAACGCATGTTAAAGGATTTGCAATCCCAGCATAGTATCCTACAGGATGAGCTGACGTACCTGAGTAACATGAAGACAGGGTTGGAGTTGGAACTCCAACAAGCCAAGGATGAATTCCTTCGTGAGAAAGAAGAACTGGAGTTTAATATTAACGAGCTACAACTGTGCAATGAAGACAACGATAGCATTGCCACAAAATGTAAATCTGATCTCCAAACCACTAATGATCACTGGGAGATGGCACTAAACCAGCATGAGCAGGAATTACAAGTTCTGAAGCAACGCCATCAGAAGGAGATTGTGGCCCTGGAACAAACTTTGCTTTCCACTGCTGAGAAGGAAAAAGGAAAGGCGCTTTTGGAAATCCAGAATCTAAAGGAAGAGTGTGAGAAGCTCTCTATAGAGAAGGATGAGGCAGTTGACAGTTATGAGAAAACAATGGAGATCTTAAGGAATGTGCAGTCTGAGTTAGGGGATACAACAGGAAATTTTGTGAAACAATACAATGCAATGAAGGAAAGTAATGCTGCTGAAATCCACGAGCTGCAACAAAAACTAAGAGTTGCCTTCAATGAGAAGGATAAACTCCTTGAGAGAATCAACAACCTCGAGTCAGAGGCAAAGTCCCAACAAGACACCTTTGAAGAATTAAAATTATCTGAAAGTGACTGGCAGAACAAAAAACAGGAACTATTGTCTATCCAGCATCATAAAGACACTGCTTTACGTGAGCTGGAGGAAAAGTTGGCAGCTTTGAACTTAGAGAAGGATGATGTGCTGACAGCATTAAAGCATTCTGAAGTAGAGGTGAAAAAGCTTAGAGACGCATTTTCTACAGAGCAAGCACAATGTGTTGAATTTCGGCAGAAATTGGAGAACCTAACTAAGGACAAAACTCAGATAAAGGCACTAGAGGAGGAACTGACGAACCTAAAGAAAGAAAGAGACAATTTACAAGAAGAGCTTCATCTCGTCAGGTCGGATAGAGACAGTCTGTCCAAATTTAAAGATGAAATTGGGGATCTAGAGAAGTCTTCACAGGCTGTGTCAGAAGAAAAAGAGAGATTAAGAAACGATTTTGAAGAGAAGCTGCAACAGTTAACTGAATTGCAGCATCGATTGGAAGACCTTACCAAAGACAAAGCACAGTTACATCAGAGACTTGATGAAGCAGAAATGCAACTGGGAACCACTTTTGCAGATAAAGAGAATATTGCCCACCAGCTAAAAATCCTGGAGAGTAAACTAACAGTGACTTGTTTGGAAAAGGAACAGAAGTGTTCTGATCTGAAGGCACTAGAGGAAGATCTGACTAACCTTAAGAATGAAAGGGACCATTTGCAAGAAGAGCTTAAGCTAGCCAGGTCTGATAGTAATAATCTTTACAAGCTTAAAGGTGAAACTGGGGATCTGGAGAAGTCTTTACAGGCTGTGTCGCAAGAGAAAGAGAGCCTCAGAAAAGACCTTGAAGAGAAGCAACAACAGTTAACTGACTTTCAGCATAGATTGGAATACCTTACCAAGGACAACACACAGCTACAGCAGAGATTGGATGAAGCAGAAATCCAAATGGGAGCTAATGCTGCAGAAAAGGAGAGCATCAGCCACCAGCTAGAAATCCTGGAGAATAAAGTAGCAGCGTTGTGTTTGGAGAAGGAACAGAAGTGTTCTGATCTGAAAGCACTAGAGGAAGATCTGACTAACCTTAAGAAAGAAAGAGATGAAACTGGAAATCTGGAGAAGTCTTTGCAGGCTGTGTCAGAAGAGAAAGAGAGTTTCCGGAAAGACCTTGAAGATAAGCAACAACAGTTAGCTGAAGTAAGGGTTCACATTTTCAACTATCTGCAACAAGAAGCGGGCATTGAAGTGTTTTCAAATAACGACCAAGAAGTAGAGGACATTTCTGTCCTGGTCCAGAAGCTGTGGGATAAGGTTATGGAAGGAAAACGTAGTGCGTTGCTGCAAAGTGATGAACGAATTGCACAGCTGCAAGATGATATTGAAAAGCTAAGAGAGGAAGGCAGACTTCAGGAGGTTGAGCTTCTGTCATTTAATGACGACTTATCAAAAGAGAGGACCCTGCTGAAGGAAAACCTTGAAGAGGTTCTCACGGACAAAGAGGGATTACAGAGGGACCTGTTAGAGATGAAAAGCAGGAATGAGAAGATGAGGGTTGAAAATGAAGCTCTTCTGGCCCAAATTGAGGCTGTATCTGAAAAGCTAAAGAAAATTGAAAAAGAAAAGAATGATGAGATAGATCAAACTGATCAGCAAGTGGTGGGAGATGATGAAAGAGAAAAACTCCTACGCTTGCTGGCAGAAAAAGAATCTGAGTTGTCCAATCTGCAGGGAGAGATTGCATCTTTACAGGTTTGTATATTTAACATTGTAAATATCCACATATCCAAATAATTGAATGTCCATGCTGATCTTTAAAGAAATTGATCAGGGCTTAGTATACTGTACTGCACTGTTAATGGCGCTCTTAAGAAATGCTTTAAAATAGATTTGCTTGCCTTTTATTCAATTATTAACATGTTCACCGATTCATTTTCTATTGTGATGAATATCTTTTGGTTATTCACTTTTTATTTATTTATTTTTTTTTATATTAATTCACAATTTGCAAATATTACAGAAATTCTGCATCCTGATAGCTGTGCAGTAGGTCAACTCTGATATTAGAGTAATTCTGACCAAGTAGCAGTTGCAACTTTTCAGCCCTAGCTCTGTATTTGAAAACTCTGTCCATCCAAAATTAAAGTTATGCTACTTGTTCTAATAGGAAGTTCATTTGAAAGCGTTGGTTCCTCTGAAGAGCACCGTTTCATTTCAGTAAGAGAAACGGGTGCTGACTTAAACATTGGCACCTCCCACAAGAAAATAAACTCAATCACCATAGTAGGTGGACAGTGTCCACTTGGTAGGATTTGATCACAGCAGGCTGCCAAATCAGTATAAAATTGATACAATGCAGCAACAACATTTGACTGGTTACTAATTGAGCAGTCCTGTGGCACGTCTGAGCTTTCTACATGTTGACAATAGCTGTAGGCACACATCTCTGTACATGGCACAGCATTTATCAAAGTGTAGCTTATATTGTTTTAGAATAGGGTGCTAAAATGTAAAGCAATTGTTATTGCAGCTGTGTAAATAGTAAGAGCATATTTTGTTAATGTTAAGTTAAGAGTGGCTTTTGTATTCCAGCTATTTACCAATTTTATTTATGTTTTCAATGTAGGAGTCTAAACAGAATTCTTCTCCAGCTGAAGAAGTTATAAGAGAGCTAACTGACAAAATAGGTAATGTTTCACACTAAACTATTGGTTGCTTAGTAAAACCGCTGTACTGGGATGACAGATTTTTGAGTATTTAGATGAGCAAGGGATTTTGACATTTCTGTGCACAAAGCATCATTGTTACTGGCACATTTGATACCTGATAGTCCTATTTCAAATTCTTTGATATCTTGGGATGACATGTACTTGCACTAATAGCTACGTTTATATATAAAAAAAATAAAGATTTCTAATTATGGGAACTATTTATCTTTCAGCAAAAAGTGTAATGTGCACTTTTGTGAAAGGACAAAAAAATATGTTGATCTTACACAAGTGACCCAAAAAGTTAATGTTTTTCACTGGATCGGAGGCATTAAAAACAGGAGGGATCCACAACCATATTTGTTCAAATATTACACATTAAAGCAAACTATTTGGATACTGTGATACATTTCAACAGGGTTACGCTTGATTGTGACTACATTGTTGTTGTTTTTCTTTTACTAATTTTATTTTAAAAAAAAGAATGGACACATTTATATTCTTAAATGTGTTTTTAACTGATCCAGGTAATCTGGAAAAGGAACACAAAGAAAAACACGAGAAGATGAACAAGATCAAAGCTGTGGCGGTGAAGGCAAAAAAGGAGCTGGATACAACTAGAAAAGAGGTGGCAGAGTGTTCCAGGATGTTACATATTAGGATTTTAAAACATGTCATTTAAAAAAAAATGAAGCATTTACCTGGAATCACTGAAACCTTGCTCCACCATTGGTAGTTGGAACAAGTTAATACCATATTATTACATGGTTATGTATGCCTTATAATCTAAGGTGCCACTTAATACGTATTTACCTTTTTATGGCAGATATCATTTCTTCTATATATCTTATTTATATGTCAGTGACACACCTTGTTTAAAACTCTTTTTTAAAAAAAGGTTCAGGTCTTGAAGGAAGAACTGGAGCTGGTGAAAACCGAGCGGGAGCGTCTATCTGGCTCTGTAAAGGATGTAATTCAAGCAGCCGAAAGCTACAAGGTATTGGTTCCATACAGTGTGCGATTACTGAGTGAGGATTACGACAAACAGAGCCGTACAAAGTGTTTTTGATAATAGTATTTCACATTTTACACAATTTTCAGTGGTAATTCATGGCACGGAGAGGATTCTCATTTCTATCTCAATTGTACTGATTCTCATGTGTATGATGAGAATGATGTTGCTGCTATCATGTGAGATGGCTCTGTCGCTTTCAAAATACTTTCTTTATGTCTGAGATGCAACTTGTGAATATGTGCATCCTGTATCCCCAAGGAACCACTTTGGATTGTTAAAACAGGGTAGTTTGTTCAGTATGTCACAAGTGAAAGTCTAATCGTCTGACACAATCTATTTTTATTTATTTATTTATTTATTTATTTATTTTTAATTTCTAGAATCTCTTAGCCGAATATGACAAGCAGGCTGAACAACTCGACCTGGAAAAGGAGCGAGCAGATAATTGTGATCGTCAGATTGGAGAGCTTACAAAGCATCTGCAGGCTGCAGTCCTACAGGTATAGTGTGCCTCTTCTCTTTGAAAAAGAAACAGCTTCTTCCCTCTTATGAACGAGTAACAACATTGATTTTGATTCCTTATTTAGAAAATGGCTTTTCGCAATCAGACAGCCCCTTCTTCATAATACGTAGTCTGCCAGGGTAATGAGACAGTGTCAAAATGGTCTCTTACCTTCTGCTGTATTTCTTCTTACTAGGCCACGTCTGAGATTTAATAAGTTCCTTTTACTTAAGTTTGCCGACATGAATATCCCCCAGGAGAACCACAGGCACAGATGGAACTCGCAGCAAATGGACCAGCGACAATTCACGTCTCATTCTTATTGTATTTATTTTACTTGAAGATTTCAAAATAAAAATGCATTTGTTATAACTAAAAGTAGCAAGAAGTAATCAAAGAAAAGGCATAAGTGCAAATACTTTAGATAACATGCATTTTCCCATATTATCAAATGATTCATGTGTTTATTTTAAACCCCTAGATTATACACCAGGTCCATACTGTATGCACAAACTCCCTGCACAGCATGATTTGTTTGTAAATAGTCAGCCTTGTGAGCTCTTGCTAGCCATAGCTGTGAACTTTTCAAGGATTTATTAATTACTAATTATTATTAACAATTAATTTTTTTTTTATTTACACGTTTGCCCATTTGCATGCTTGGTTCCTTCACAACAGTTTAGGGAAAGTGCAGTACTTGATTACACCCTGTTTAGTGTATAATTAGAAAAAGATTACAGTGTCTACAGTGCTGTCTGTCCTTTAATATTACCCTCTATTCACTATATTTTTATTTCAGTGCATAGTGACCCTTACTGGTAATGACTGTGCACAGTTTTCTGCCAATTGTCTGTTTTTCCTCCTCCACTCATCACATTAATCACACACTTGTCTTAGTCACTGCTAAAGACAGAGCCTCGGAGTACACTCTCAAATTAGCTCACTTCATTTAATTGAAGGAGATCGAAGAATTCAACTCTGTGACCTTCTCTGTTAAAGGATTATCAATGTGGTGCACAGCAGGGGGTTCACAGAAATAATTTAAAATGCCTGTTTTAAAGCCATTCATTTTTTTGAGGGGGAGGGAATAAGGTTTTAAGCTAAAACTCAATACAGTAGAATCCTACAACAACCACCCACTGTCAGTTTTGCATGCTTATTTTTTGTCATGTTATTGAGCCATGTTTTATAGAATTGGTTGTTTTTTTGTCTGTCCCAGATCTCATACATATTTTTTGTTTGATTCACAGAAAGACCAGTTGATCTCTGAAAAGGAAGATCAGTTGACATGCCTTGAAACCCTGCAGATGAATGTTAAGCAGCTGGAGGCTCAGATTGTAGAACTGCAGAAGGGCAAATCAGCAGTGGAAAAGGAACTAGATGGAGAAAAACTTCTGAAGGAGCATAAGATAAAGGTAGCAATTATTCAGGCAGCAACAGTTCCAAACAGCAATGGAAAAGCACAGCTACTTTTAGATATTTTCCCACAAAAAATATTCTGGTTTTACCCATTTTACGCTTATTTTATAATACTTTATTTATTTTTATTTAGTTTTTGAAGAAACAATTCCATAAATACAACAGAATTCCAGAATGTTTAATTATGTAACAATGTGGATGTGGGTTCTAAAGCTTTTTACTGTATTATGATTCTTACAAATCTCTACAAAAAAACAAAAAAAATAATCTTCAGCAGATAGATTACAAAAATACACTCATTTTCCAGTTTAAAGAAATGTATCATAAATCAGAACCAATGTTTAACTAGCGGAGACAGGTTACCATTTTTGTTTTGTTTTTCTGTAAAAAATATATTCACAGGACCACAGTACATCTTTAAAAGAAATAGAAGATCTTCAAAGGCACCTTCAGAAGCAGAATCAGCAACTCCAACAAGCTGTACAAGAACTGGAAATCTTGAGAAAGGTATCCTGCTTAAAAATCTCATATGCAACAAGAAGTTGTAGATACAGCTTGTCTGTTTTTGATTGGTCTGCTTTATGATAAGTTTAATATTGAACATGAAAATGGGACACACTGTGGCTTTAAATATTACAAAGCATAGCTGTTATTTATGAGATCCAGGAAGCTTATTTTGAAGCAATTAGTACTAGATTTTGTGTCCTTTTTTTTATTCTGTAAAGGGCCTCCCATTGGTAGCACTTGAAATCCATATCACTTATTTATCTACAGTGGTGTTGAAACACAAGTCCTTGAAGATTTGTGACACTAGAAACTGGTCTAAGAATAACTGAAATCATGTATATCCATCCAATGAAAAAACGACTTTCAGTCATTATTACCAGCCAAGGCCTTAATGTAATGTGTGACCTCAGGGTAAACTACCTTTCATATCGTAACCAATCCACAGACCCATAGATAGACCCACAGATACATATGTATTGCAAAAGGACAGAGTTATTCAATTGTGATGATTGAACCACTTGTATACAAGATGTAGGCTGCCTTAAGTGAATCATCCAGGAAATATGTTTAATAGAAGATACAGAGTCTTGTTTGTTTGTTTTGTATTTGCATGTTTGGTCAAGCCATTTTTTATTTGGTCATACTTTAAAGCACATTAAATCATCAAAAGCATGCATAACAAATCTTCAGGACTACTTCCCATCACTATAATTAGAGCTTAATGAGAGTTTATTTACAGGATGCTCAGCAAAGCTCATTGATGGATATGGAGATGGCTGATTATGAACGACTGGTGAAGGAATTAAACCAGAACATCTCTGACAAAGAAAGCAAGATTGAGGAGTATGAGGGGGAGATTAAAATACAAAAACAGAGACAGGAAACACTGCAGGAGGAGATATGTAAGTTACATGTCCCTAGAATTCGAAGTGTCTTCTTGCCCAAGCCAGTGATTCCACAGGATGCTTATGGCAGGATATAGCAGACAGGGATCAGTCATCTACTCCTTCAGACGTCAGTGTAATTGGTCTCTGACTGCTTCAGTATAATGGGACACATTTACTAGACTTTTGTTCCAATGTAATGCTTGCACGGTCAGTTAAAATAAATGTATAATAATCCATATCCAATATATGTGTAATCCATAAGATATTATGTAATCAAGCCAACAAAGACACAATTTAAGTCTGTGATGTTTTAATTTACTATTCTTTTACTGACCTACAGTTGCTGAAAATATATTAATATGTCATTTTCAGTGACTCAAAGTATTCACGTATCCCTGCTGGTTTGTATTGTGAGAGGGTTGGACATTTGTTGGCTGTTTTAACTCGCTTAGACCAACTGCTTAATGATGAACTGTCTTGGCAGTCCCCATTGCAGAAAGCTATTTTTTGAGTAAAATATTGAAGAAAAATCCCACTCCTCCTGCGCTGGTAAGAAATGGATAGCCTTTTGGGTGACGCTACATGTTTGGGATGTCTTGCTTTTTAAAGAGGAAGATTGTTTATTCAAGGATGCCAGGATGTTAAGTAAGCAAGGCATCTAAATGACTCAAACCCCAAGTCGCTCATCATTCTTAAATAATGTATAACTTTTTGGCGTTCTACTAATCTGCAAGACGGGTGGCTCATTAACATTTTTCTATATTGAAAGAGAGGACAATTGGTAAAAGACTTTTCTGAGTGGTGTAAATTGGGCAACAAATGTTCCAAACCCCAAGCATCACAAATCAGCAGGGGTAGTTGAATACTTTTTAGAACCACTGTAGTTGTAATTTCACTTAATTAGAAAAGCAACACCAGCATCACAAATGAATATTATAGAAAAATATATGGATATAATTTTGAATTTTAGATATGGCTTGTTTTATTCGGTTGCACATGTTTTATAAGAACAGCTTGGAGATATTAGAGAGAAAATTGTAGTTAATAGTAAGAAAATGACTTTATGAAATGAAGCAACACCATCTAAAAATGCTTCTGTGCTTCTTTTTTACATATTATTTTGACATATTATTTAGCATCCCTGAAGTCATGTCTGGATCAGACCGAGGATAAAAACACAAAGATAAAACAGCTGCTGGTTAAAACAAAGAAAGAGCTAGCCGATGCAAAAAAGAGCGTGAGTAATCGCTGCACCAAGTTGTGCGGAAACCAGTTCATGCAGTGTGTGTTATTTTAAATCAGTAGTGACATTCAAAATGAATCTCATTCCAGAAGCAACTGTCCTTATTCTTTTCATAGGAAGCAAACCAGCTCGCTATTCAGTCATCATTGAAAGGGGAACTGGAGGCAAGCCAGCAGCAACTGGAAGACTACAAGGTACAATCTTAAAGAGAAGCCTGGTGTATTTAAGATACTCACCTTAGTTTATATACGTATTCTTAATCACTTTGACTTGATTTAATTAATCAAACATTGTTTACTTTATCAAATGCTTGGTCAGCTTTTGGTTGTTCTAAATTGGCTACAAATGAAGCATTAATTGTTATGTAATTTTGATTTTATTTTTTCAAATCCATTTTCTGCTTCATTTATTTTCACTTAAGCTGGGTATGAACAGGTGAAAACACTTTGATCCCTACCTCTTGAATCCAGAATTCAGTTGATAGTGAAGTCCTTTTAAAGATCTCCAGACTGCTTTATTGTCATGGTGACTTGTGGGTTTCAGATCCAGTGTGCTGATCTCACAGCAGAGAGACACAAGCTGCAGGAACAGCTGAGATCAATGAGCGATCAGCTCCAGCATGCAAAAAGTGCATTTCAACAGAAAATTGCAACACTGCAAGAGGAATGCACTGCTGCTAAGGTACACTGCTGCAGAACACCCCCTGTTCTTATTTTCACATTCATATGCCGGTAGATACAATTCCATTTTGTATTCAAAATTGGTTTCATCTTTTTTTTTTGCAAAGGAACATAGCTGTATATTAGGGCTTATAAATAGCAAATATTGATTTTCCATTTTGTAGTGGGCTAACTGACAACAGCTAAATGAGTTAGAGTTAAACAAAACGTAATTATAAAGTGACATTTTGACTGATTTTCTTCTAAGGCCTAATGGGCGGAGATAAATTGTGTAGATTGCCCCAACAGAAACCATAGCATTTGATGTGTTTCCTACTTTTGGTCTATTATAGTTAAGGTTGTATTTTCTTCACAGTTATCCTGGATTTAGCAGTTTCTGTGAAATTTACCCATTGCCGTGTAATGTGTAGCTCCCAGTGAAAATCCCATTTTCTGAAAGAGTAGTGTAAATATACTTTCTTTTTTTATGACTTTTTGATTTCTTTAAAATGTCTTCAACGAAAAAGATACCAGCTACATCAAAGATCAGAAATACTTCTGCTAAAGATCGCCCTGTCCAGTACAACAAGGGGACATTTCATTCTATTCTATTATTATTTTTACTTTTATTTATGTTTTTACTTTGTTTTATAATTAACTAATAGTGCAAATAGAATGTCTTCTAAAAGGTGTACATAAATGAAATATTCTGCAATATAGCATTTACTGTTTTTCAGGTAAGCATTTAAATATTTAGGAACATTTGTTGTGTAATAACTCTAGAGAAAATGATCGATTTTGTGACAACGCTATTTTTTCTGCTTTTAATAAATATTATGTTTAATCAAAAAATATCTTGAAAATTAAGCAATTTCTTACTGTGAAAAATCCCAACCTAATTAAATATGTTTATAATAATGAATTATATTGTTAGGTTGGACTTCATATGAAGGAACAGTAATTACAGTTATGTAGCAAACGTCTGTGCCTCTTGGATGTAAAACAGATTACTTCATTTAAGATTTTTTTGGTTTCAATTAGGGAGTATTGTTGAGAAAAAATAACATATTCATCTATCGACCCACTTCGTAACATTGACGTACAATATAAATACAATAAAACGAGGTCTGTAAAAAAATCTGATTATTAAATAGATCCCATTATGATTTTAGTAGTTTTGTGTTAGTTTTAAATTGTTTAATTAATTAAATTAATTAATATGAAAGGCAGGGAGCAATAGCATACAGTCAGACCTGAACCTCCCTTTCTCTCCTGCCATTTACTCAGAGACTGCTAACTATGTGGTGTTTGAGCTGTGAACTAATATCTAGGAGCTAGGTTGAGAACATTTGTAACCCTGAGTTAGGCAGGATCATATGCACGCATAACTGCATATTGTTTATGCATAACTGCATAACTGTTTTTGTTTTATTATTGCAGGCAGAACAAGTTTCAACTGCCTCAGAGTTCGAAAGCTATAAAGTACGCGTACACAATGTTTTAAAGCAACAGAAGCACAAGTCTACATCTCAGAATGAAAAAGATGCAGCTACACAGGAGAGGTAAGACTACAATTTATGCATTGCTGTTGCCAGAAAATGTTATCTTTCATACAGTACATTCATTTTTAGATATATAGTATTTACAAAAAGACATAATTCCATGGATTTTCAAAAGGGTGCTTAAACAACCTTTTCTGATTGTCCCGTTACCTTCTGAAATCTATATTTGGTTTGTTTGTTAATATTGATACTTACTAATAATAAATAGTTCTGTTGTATTTATTGTCAGTTTTAAACATGATGTTTTTACATATACTGTATAGCATGTGCTGTGTCTCAAAGGAATCTTTGTTTTCTCTGACCTCTAGAGAATGTATGGAAAGGATGGTGGACCAGCTGAAAGCCAAGCTCCAGGATACCCAGCACAGCCTACAGGCGAATGTAAACGAGCTGCAGGCCTTGCAGTCTGAGCACGACACTCTCCTTGAGCGACACAATAAGATGCTGCAGGAAACTGTGGCCAAGGAGGCAGAACTCAGGGAGAAGTATGACTTTAAATTCAACAGCATCAGTTCTGCACAAATACTGGTAGTGTCTGCCCTGCTGCAGAACTAATAAAAACAGGGACACCAAGGAAATATTAGTGATGCTGATATGAGGATGGAATTATAAATTATCTTTTGCCTAACTAAATATGAGTAGGTGGACCCAAGCCGTTGCCACACCTACACCATCCTAGGCTTGAGTTTGAAGGTAGTTCTATTAAAATTATGATTATTTTGTGGGGCCAATTTTAATTAAAGCTCACAAGAAAACCTGGAATGGCTTCAATAGCTGGACA
The DNA here is from genome assembly GCA_030684275.1 of Acipenser oxyrinchus oxyrinchus. Taxonomy (NCBI): domain Eukaryota; kingdom Metazoa; phylum Chordata; class Actinopteri; order Acipenseriformes; family Acipenseridae; genus Acipenser; species Acipenser oxyrinchus. Next base: position 38,567,468 of record CM060253.1, on the reverse strand, counting down.
AGTTGTTAACTTCTGCATCCTTTGCAGATCTGATGAAACATGAGGGTTAACCTCTCTAGACCTTTTATTACAAGGTGCTGATAGTCAGTTGGGATTGGCAACCTTTAACACTGAAGTCCAGTAAAAAATGAATTGCACAGTATCTTGGTCTGTAAGGCATACCAAATTGGCATTGATTTTCAGTGCATGTTGTAGAAATAGTTTTTAGCTGTTCAACAATTAAAAGCATAATAAGACCCCCCTCCTCTTCTGGTTTAGACTCCGCTCAATACAGTCTGAGAACATGGTGCTGAAGTCGGAGCACGCCCAGACCCTGAGTCATCTGACCGACCAGAACGAGGCTCTTCGGAACAGCTTCCGGGAGCAAATGTGCCACCTGCAGGAGGATCACAGAAAGACTGTGGAGACGCTGCAGCAACAGGTCAGCAAGGTGGAGGCCCAGCTCTTCCAGCTCCAGAAGGAGGCAAGCACAACAAGTAAGTGTCATTTAAACCTAAAACAAAAAAGGTGCTGGAATTCTAACGTTGTTAGTTTGTTAGGCAAAGACCTTAACTGTGTAGTTCTAAAACATGGACACCAGACACCTGTACTTGATTGACACTTTGGAATAGCTTTGGAAAAGTGCCTTTTTAAAATGACAAATACTTAATGTATAGCAGCTTGTGTTTATTTTTGGATTATTCAGAATGTTTTTTTTCTTTTTTCTGTGATTTTTGTTTTTGTTTTCCTTTGATTTTGTGATAAACTGAGGCTGGTGAGAAATATACTGTATAATAAAAGGCTAATTCATTGCAGGTCCTTTGGTTTGGGAGTTATGATAGGGCTGTGGTAATCTGCTGCAAGAGATTGAGAGAGACAGAGGGATTATATATGAAACGTTGTAACAGCACCCAGGTTTATTTACAGTATGTACAAGTTACGCAACTCAGGTTGCTGTTGTGGTTGGCCGCCACTACCAGCAATGGTGATACCCGTGGGGGAGAAGGGGGTTGTGCCGGGGAGACCACATGTCTGTACCAACAGTGGTATGGTGCACGGGCATGAATCCACACAAAGTGTCAAAAATAAAAATAAATAGGTAAAACAAAACACAGTCTGGTCAGCACTGCTCCCACTAAAAGGGGAGTCTCCCCGTAGGAACCTTCTTCCATGTACTATGTTGGGATTTGAAAATACCCAAAACTGTTCTCCTATTCAAAGTACAAAAATCAAGACCCCAATTCCCTGTACGGTGGTTGGGTAGTTGTCTTGATTACTCACAGGTAGATTAAAAAATGCCGTTTTGCAGTCCATTATTCTCTGGCTCTTCAGCCTTGAAGGTTTGTCTGCAGCCCTCTTTTTGGGCCAATCCCCAGCTGCCATTCCCAATAAACACACACAGCCGGCAACACATCTTTGCAAAGCATCTGGCATTTTTTTTAGTTTCTTTCCTTTTTATTTTTCAAAAACTAAGTAAAAAAAAAACAAACAACCAAAATACAAAAAATACACTATTTGCATGTGATGGGCCTCAGTCCTACCACAGTGGTATATTACACTACAGTGCCTTCATGTGGTTAAATTGTAGAATTGCAACCTACAATAATATATTTCCTCTTAAAATAAGTAGCTTCAAATTTAATTTAATGTAATGTGTGTTTTTTGTCCTTGGTTGTTTTATAGTACTTGCAATCTGTCTGAGTAGTTCTGGGTTCCGTAACTTCAATATTGACCTTACCTGGTTTTCAGCTTACTTTGAGTTTTACTTGACAATCCAAACTGTCTGGCATTGATCAAACCTCTTATGTCACTTTACTTGAATGACATGATTAAGTTTGTTCAATGATTAAGGCAGCTCAAGGTAAGGACAGATATAGAGAAAAAGTAAGAAGACTCTGTATTGGAGCAACAGAACCCAGAACCACTTCGAACGATTACTTGCATTCATCATGAAAAGTAATAGAAAATAACTGCGTTATCTTTGTTGTGTCATGTCATACTCCTGTGATATTTGTATTCATGAGAAATACAAATATCTATCCTTAAATAGATGGAAAGGAATGCAAAATAAAAAAGGCATTTATGTAAAAACTATTACATTTTCTGTTTTAATTAGATTAGAGAATGTTATGATTTTGTTTATTACGTTAACTAATTTAAGTGACTGCTTTTGTTTGTCACAGAATTTAACCATAACATTTGCTGATGAGCCAAGTATTGTTTATAGATAAAACGCACATCTCAAATCTATCTGTCCTATACATCAAAGCTGTTGTTTTTTTAAATATCTGTGTTAAATGTGTATTATGCTGATTCTATGTGTGTTGACTTTTGCTTGTGATTTTAATCCAGGTCCTGTTCCAGTTCAGCAAACGAGGAAGATGTTGCAGGAGCGGAAGAACGCAGATCTTCCGCTGTTTGACTTGCAATCAATGGCTAGAGAGGAGGGAGAGGGAATGGAAACAACTGAGACTGAGTCAGTGTCCTCCTCTGGCACCCACATCCCTTCACTGGAACTACTTCTGAACTCTCCTGAACCAAAGATGGGTAAGTGGTACTTGACCACTTTGGACATGTTTTTCTTTGGTGGTGTATACAACCTTCGTAAAAACATATGGATTAAAAAAAGAGGTGAAAAATACACCACCATATTTTTAATTTTACATTTTATTTTTCAGAGCCTCTAATGTGGCAAGCCGAGCCAACCAAAGAGGAATTGGCACAGGAATTAAACACAGCAACCAAGAGTATTGAACACATGAATGGGCTGCTCCATGACACAGAAGCCACCAACGCTATCCTAATGGAACAGATCACGGTAAGCGAAGAAAACCGTGACTTCAGTGGCTGTATACAACTGCAAAGGCACATATTATCCATTAGACGATACACCATGTTTAAATTTCATTTCAAAGCAGTTTGTTTTTTTTACTTGTAGGGTATATTTGTCTACCAGAAGTATATCATAAAAATGTTTACTTTTTCTGATTTCTGATTCTTAATGACCTTCTTATACGTAAAGGATTACAGAACACAATGCAGTGTTTACAATAAATGCATGGGTTTGCTGCCATACAGTATACCTTTGTTGTGCATATTCTAACGATACATTTTTCAGCATAAATTGCCTCATTGTACTGTGTTATTAATTGATTGAGGGTGTTTAAGTAAAAAATGCAAGGGCATTAATTGGGATTCTTGTCCACTTGAATGTAGGATGTACAGGATGTACTGTAGGTTAGGGGTTCCCAAACTGTGTGTCGAGGCCCACCTTGACGCAGTCCCGAGTGGGCCGCAGTGCAACGGCATTCTATGTATTTTTCATATATATAATGACGCAACAATAATATACTAATGAAGAAAAAATAAGATTCAAATGAAAAAAGAAAAATTTAGATAAAGTTTATTTAATGTGTTACAGGTTGAAAAATGTTTTTAATATGACATTTTTCTTAAGTGCTAATAGTGGGCTACAGTGCCTAATGCATCTGAACAGGTGGGCCTCGGGGAAAAAAAAAAAAAAAAAAAACTAGTTTGGGAACCCCTGCTCTAGGTCATGGCACTGATACCTGTAATGTAGTGTTCATATCAGTATGTTATTTACTTGCTTGCTTACTTGCCTTCTGCTGAGTTTGTTAGTCAATTTATGCTGCATGATTCTGTGAACCCTGTTACAAAGTGGTGTTGTAATGTACTGTAGCTTCTGAAGAGCGAGGTGAGAAGACTGGAGAGGAACCAGGAGCGAGAGAAGTCCGTAGCTAATCTGGAGTACCTGAAGAACGTCCTGCTGCAGTTTATATTCCTGAAGTCAGGCAGCGAGAGACAGGCTCTCCTGCCAGTAATCCACACCATGTTACAGCTCAGCCCAGAGGAGAGGGGCAAACTGTCCGCAATAGCACAAGGTAAGCAGTGACCTTCTGTGGGGTTTTCATTTGCAGAATGGCATTAAGGGGGATCTAATAACAGAAACTACCAATCTGAAAACTTTGGCCAATTTGCATGTATATAGGTTGACTTCAGAAATGTTGATTCATTTGCCACCTTATCTTTAGGAAGGTTACATATACAGTAGCTTGCTGAGAATAATGCAGTTCCCAGCAGTTGTTCAAGCTAGTAAAATTGTTGATGCAGGTTTTCACCTTTTTGCTTGGACAAGGCAAGCATTATAGCCCCATCTTGTGGACATTCCATTGTTTTTTTTTTTGTTGTAAGCAAGACTATATTTTGACAAGCCTTGGTATAATTAGGCCTTCTGTTTTTCGGTTTTTATTATCTTATTATCTTTATCTTATTTTTAGCTATGTTCGACTTAGGTAAATCGTTTTTTCTTTTTTTTTCGGGGCTTTTGTTTTTGATATACTGTATGAAATGAGTGTTTTCGGTTACTTTCCAAAATGCTTGAGCGTTTTTTTTTTTCTGTCAAAATATGCATAGTAACTCGACAGTACTTGCACACTTAAGTTGTACCTTCTTTCCTTTGCTATGGTCACGGGAACATTCTTCTGGGGTTTTTGTGTGTAGGCATTTTTTTACATTGTGCCACAATTCAGTTTTAAATCCTCCGTATCTTAACTGTAATACAGCTTTAAATCCCGCTACCAAGCCTCCATTCCTGATTGTAATCTCATTTTAAATCTCGCAAGCGGAGTCTCCAATAGAAATGTAGGAATGTGCTGTCACTCAGTAATTGGAGCAGGTTTAAGTATTCAGAACGAATCAAGTCAGGAAGGCATTGCCCAGCAGCACTAGGAAATGTATTTATTATTATTTGTGTAGTAGGTTTTATTTTTTAATGGGAAAAGGGTAAAGTCAAAGCGAATAGATGAACCATTTCCACAGTTTTTTCTGTGTTTTTCGGTGTTTATTGGCTGTCCACCGATTTAATTTTTTTTGTATCAGGGGTGTTTTATCGGTTAAAACCGAAAATCAGAAGCCCTAGGTATAATTAAGCCAACACACCAGGGTAATTGTCTCCCTATTGTCTAATTATTATTATTATTATTATTATTATTATTATTATTATTATTATTATTATTATTATTATTATTATTTAGTAATTTACCAGATGCCTTTATCCAAAGCAACTTAGACTTGGGGATGAACTGCTGTTGCAGAGTCACTTACAATAGGACCTCGGTTTTATGTCTCATCCAAAGGATGGAACACAAGGGGTTAAGTGACTTGCACAGGGTCACACACAGTGAGTCAGTGGCTGGTATTGAGCCTGGAACCTCCAGGTAGCAAGCCCTGGACCACCAAGCCTCCAGCAACCTGTACAGAATCATTGGATACGGTATACGTGACTGCAGATACTATTCTATTTGTCTGCTCATAGAATTTGAACCACTGATATATTAACAATGTAACATTCTTAGGAGAGATGTCCAAATGGTGCAGTGGGAATATCCACAACCAAGACAATGGTCATCATTCTGCCACCACAATAAGTGAATTGAGTTCTCTTGGTTTGTCACAGCTCACAAGTTCACTATGACAACTAGCACCCAAATAAAAAATAATCAGATTTGAAAAACATAATCCAAAATCAAGCATTGCTTTGTAAAGTGATGTGAGATTCTTCCAAGCATAAAAAGCTTTAAATGGAAATATTGTTATTGTTGTAAAGAAAATCTTTTATTTAAGGTGAAGAAGAAGCAGCTGTGGCCTCCAGATCATCCGGCTGGACTTCATATCTTCACAGCTGGTCAGGAATAAGATGAGAAACTAAACAAGCTGGGAATCCCTATACATTCCAAGACTACAATACAGAAGAGTGCAACTCCAATTGAATTGTGCTTTTTTAACATTCCATTTTTTGTTGCTTTTGCTTTTTTGTCTTTTTTTTTTTTTGATAAATTTGGTTGGAGTATTTCACTTTTTTTCTAAAAATATGTAGATCTCAAAGTGTGTGATACTGTTTCTACACAACATATAATGAGTAACATTTGAAGTCCCAGGAATGTGACTCTACGTGAAGGTCATGCACTGCTGGTTCGTGGTAGAATTACTCTGACTTTTACAATATATACTTTTTTTAAAATTTATTACAAAATACATTGTTAAATAGTGTTGCCTGGGGACTCTCTTTGCTTTGTCAGGAATTGTGTCTTAAAAAACTTGGTGGCTAGTGGTGTAGTTTCATTTAATTAGTCAAGTTAAAACTTATTTAATGACTAAGGGCTGTTTATATTAAATTTAGCAACTTGGCAGTTTTAGGAATGTTTTCGTGTATGCAGTATACAATTAATTAAGTTGTTTAAATTTGTGAAGGAATCATTTTAGTAAGTTTTTTTTGTTTGTTTGTTTTTAACAAATTGCTTCACAAGCTGCTAAAATCCTCAGTTGAAAGAAGAAAATTGTAGAAAAGTTCTATAAATGTATCCTTATGTATATTTAAAAAGAAAAAATCCAATGATTTCCTTTTGAAGTTCTTTGCTAAAGTGCTGCATTGCTGCTTATCCTTTTCAAGATCATAATTAAGGCTTTAAATTATAAATATGTGCAATATGTACATAACGTTCTTACATAGGCAACTATAATGGTTAATGCTCCCAAACAAAACAAGCTCAAATATAAAATAAAGACTGCAAACAGGTGAATGTGTTTTTTATTAATATTATTTATGGATTAATGATTAAACACTATGAAGCATTTTCCTATGTACTATGACTTTAAAAATTATTCACTTTAATAAGTAACTCATGGGGGTGTTCATTACTTTTTTGTTGTTCTTTTTTGACAGTCCTTTGAATATTATTTCTTTGAAATGACACCATGGACAGTTTCATGGACAGTAACTCAAACAGTAACACAGCATAGCTATCCGTTTAAAGGTTATGTGCTTGTGAAGCTGTGTTTGTGCTTTTGCAACATTCCCACGTAAACCTAGCTAGGCTGAGGGTCCAGAAACGTGGAATGTTCAGTCTTTTCCAATTCTCAGTTGTTAATGCTTACTGAAACTGTTAATAAATAAACTAAGTGCAAGTTACAGTACCTGTCCAGATTGTGTATGTATAAATTGTGGTGGTGGAGTACATGTCAATAAATCAGTAAGTGTAGTGATGCAAAACACTGGCAAATAAATTACCATTCATGTGTTGTTTAATCTTGTATCTATTATGGTTAGTATGATGTGCTTATGTTTGAACACCTTTTTTTCCCCTCACACAGGCAAGTTGTATCCTAGAAAGCAGCAAGAGCTGAATCTACCTTTTAGTATATTGCTGTTGTAAAAGGCAAAAAAAGAAACCAGTTGTTCTAACAAGATAAATATGCAACTGTATCAATCTGTGTTGTAAATAATCACAAGCTGACTGATTGATTTGCCATTTTTAAGCTGTGACTTGCAACCCGACGTGTCTGCAGATGTGCCTTTTTTAAGCCATATACTGTACTGTGCAGTGTAGATAAAATACAAGATGCTGCATCTTGGTTTGACTCGTCTAGGCTGGCCTGGGTAGATTCCAATCTCATGAGTTACAGGTGAGCACCTGTTGGGAGTAGTTGTTTCGTTTGCTTAAATCTAGAGAGATTTTAAAAGTGATTGTAGCTAACAAAATAATTTCCAAACATTTTACATGTCATGCACATCCATTCACTATATACAACTATGGCCAAAAGTTTTTTTTAGGATTGAGACATCATTTAAAAAAAAAAAAAAAACATAATTTAGATCATTTATTTAACATTGTGTAATCAAAGAAACTGCAAAATTATATCACAAAAGTCTACCGAAGCCATAATAGTAGGGCATGAGTTGCACAGCTCTTCTTTTGAATGCACACAATACTTTTTCTTCATCACTGGTTTATATATTGTCATCTACAAATGGAAGAAACACCGCCACAGAATGCTGTCCACTCGAGCAGCACTCTGACGGATGGCATTTAGTTATAGTATAAAAAGTGGGGATTTGACCAGTTCAGTCCCCAGCCTGATTCCACAATTACAACACGTTATTTAAAGAGTAAGTCGTTTTGAATTACTGTGTTACGTTGCTTTGACTAGTTCAGGAGCTACTCTTAATTGTAGTGGCCTTCCTTAGACATCTGTAATGTAGACTGGATCACCCAAATTGTCTTTATATTAGTAAGTGCCAGCACCACCACATTAGTGTATTGCCAACAAAACAAAATCAAAAGTGATCCAAAGTGGCAGCAGATCACTGTATGGCATTGACTGTTACATAGATCTATGGCAGAGAACTAGAAGAGAAGAGCAGCTCCTGAAATGTGAAGCTTGTACTTTTACTCTAAGAAAACTCCAGGTCACAGATTACACAAGTACGTGGATAGGTGTGAGATAAAGTTGTTACACAAATAAAGGAGACAGATAAGTACCCTCAGTGTATTTTGACTTAATCAGTCATTCTCTTGTACATGGAAGCATTTGTGGCATTTGTTTATTGAAACATTACCATGTCCTGGTATTATTGGAAAATGGTATTTGAAACCCGAGTGACAGTGAATGGCACAGATATTCCACTTATCAAATACTGGAAATACAACCTCCCTTTAACTTGTTACAATAAGCTTTATAGGCTTAAAGACAAGTGTCATCAAGAATTCCAACTAATACTACTCTTAAAAAGTCTATTGAAAAGCAAAAAACAAACCAACCAGTGTCTTTCTATTTGACCCTGCACTGTGGGAATGTGGGAACCAGTGTATTGCAACCTGCAAATCTGCTCTAATGAGTTCACAGAAAGGTGAATTAGTCAGTGTGGGTGGGCAATCTATAATGGTTAATTCCCTGGAAATTTAAATGCGTGGACCCTTAATCATTAATGCAATTAACGGCTCTGCAGGAAAGGTATGGACCATCAGTCCTGCCTGGATTGGCGGTCTCCTAGTTGCATTAGATAATATACTGTGTGAACAGAGTAAATACTGTAATTAGATATACATGCCTAGGAATCACATAGATTTCCATACAAGGAAAACAATTCCTTTCACCGTATAAAGCTAGACGTACAGTCAACTAAATACTGACTAAGCAGTCCAGCCTGAACTAATGCTTTGGTTACATTTTAAGTTTATATAAATACTTTAGCATACTATGATCTGTTATTTATATATTATGTTATCATGTTGTACAATATAAATTGGCCCCTCAGTGACTCATAATAGAAATAAAATATGCAATTTGTATTCCATTTAAAACAACAGCAGATAAAGAGCAGGTTTCAACTTTTCCATTTGGTGTTTAGCAAATAGAAACATATTTTGTTCTCTTATTATTATTTATTTCTTAGCAGACACCCTTATCCAGGGCAACTTACAATTGTTAAAAGATATCACATTATTTTTTACACATTATTTTTACATACAATTACCCATTCATACAGTTGGGTTTTTACTGGAGCAATCTAGGTAAAGTACCTTGCTCAAGCGTACAGCAGCAGTGCCCCCCCACCTGGGATTGGATCCTTGACCCTCCAGTCAAGAGTCCAGAGCCCTAACCACTACTCCACACTGCTGCCCAGCCTAAGGTATTTAAATGAAGTCATTTAAATACCTTAGATATTGTATAGCCCATATACAGTAACAGTTTCCCCTGGTAAATTAGCAGGGTTTACTTCTCTGTACTAAACCTTGCTTCGATTAAAATGTAATTTGATTTTCTTTTTTTCACATTCCCCTTGCTATTTAATTGTGTTTGCAATCATTCTTACTGGTTCTGGTGCTCCAGTATTGAGTTATCATGTTGTATCTACGCTATATCAGTCTTTACGTGGCGCTGGACTTGCTGTGAGCTTGTCTGGAGACTCTTAAGTGTGGGGACAGAACAGCCTTCCTCATTAAATTCAAGTGACAACGTGACCTTTCAACTCTGCCAATCCCACGCACTCTACATGTATATAGAAAGAGAGTAGGTGGGGCTGGCAGAGTTGGAAGGTCACATTGTCACATGATCTGAATGGCATGCGGAAGGCGGTTCATTCAGAGCATTTAGGATTCTCCAGACAAGCTCAAAGCCAGGTATGGCGGATTTAGAGAAAAAATTATAAAAACTGCATTGCACCTCAATTTAGTAAGCCAAATGTAAAAAAGCAATATTATTCAATTTTCTGCTTTGCAATACCAGTAGTTTGATTTTACCCAGAAATACCAGTGGGAGGACCTTTATTATCAGAACACACAACTGATGGTATCACAGTGCTGACTTCAAATACTGTACCTCTCAACATTGAGCCAACAAAAGTCCTACCGCCGAACAGTATTATGGACAAAGCCCCCTTTCTATTATATTCGAGGGGGTGTATTTTAATGATCTAAACAGTTGCAAATCTAAATTCAGCTGCTGCTTAATATCATCCCGAGTTTCCTCCAGGATGATATTATATCCACTTATTAACATAACTACATAAAAAACAAATATAGTGAAATGAGAAAAATCAAGTTTATAAATGTTAGGGCTAATATGCCACTGTTTCGATCATTAAAACAAACCTGGGTGATTTAAAAATTGGAGGTTTAGCAAGTGGTAGTGTGACACTGGTAATGTGTGGAAGCAAATATGAGTAGTAACAAAGTGTAGGCATAGGAGTTTAAATAAATGTGATTCTATATGCTTCTTTATCTGACACATTTAAAATGCTCATGAAACCTGAATATGATACATGTATTTTGCGTCAGACAATTATTATATAATTACATAATACAACTAATTGATTGAAAAATAAATAAACCAACACAAAAAAATGTATTAAGCGTTTGTAATTAGTTTACACAAGATACACAACATTGTAGAATATTGCCTAAGGGATCATTAAAGCTTTCGTAAAAATTTACAGATGGCCCCTGCCTTTTATAGTGTATGAGTTGCACTCGAAAAAAATATTAAACATGTGACTGTGTGGGCTCTGAGGTAATGTTTTCAAACATTCTTTTCAATTTACCAATACCTGCGAATATGGTTTGCAGTGGTTACGTAGCTGTACTGTATTGCTTGTGTTTTCTCTAAATTGGTGGAAGTTTGTTAACGACCCCTTACTTGTGCGTGTGTGGGTAGGGAGGCTCCCGGCCTGTCAGAGGCTGAGTGCTGCAGAGGAGATTGTATTTGAGCAGCAAATTTCGCCATTACTGGGATTTACTGAGATTATACTCTTCCCGAAAACATCTGGAGCACACAGCAGATCCACAAAACTGAGTCTAAAAGGTGATGATGGGGGTTGCAGGAATGACCGGCAGGTAAGAAAAAAATAAACCTTAACTTTCGCTGTGTTGTTTCCAGTCATTCAAAAGCATTTCCAAATGAAGAAAAAAAAAATACAAATGCTTCATTCAGGGCGCCACTTCAATTAGAGTGTTTTAAACAATGAAAAATGTATACTGGCTGTTTAGAATGTAATTCATACTGGTAGTTTTTCTTCCAAAATAAATAGCAACACTTTAAACGTAATATTTTTATTTTTTTATATATCATTTTTTTATTATACGATTTCCTTAGCCTGAGGTTAAGAATATGCCCACCGTTGCAGTAAACATTGGCCACCGCACCCAATAAAATACTTATTCTGTAAACTTTGTTTTAACGTTTTGAAATATGTTTTTTTTTTTTTAATCAGGAGAATCCAGGTCTAGTCAATCAAATGAATAAAGTTAGCTTTGCCAGAAAGAACGCCTTTAAACATAGTCTGTAAATGTATGAGACGGAAATAAAGGAAATAACAATAAAATAGGAGACCAGAATGAGAAGCAACGGATGTCTCTGATACATGAAATGCAATAGTATTACAGACGCTTTATATTGTGTCACTTTTAAAAGACCAAGTGCTAGTCCTGGAAAGCTTCTAAATAAGGTCCGAGAAAGCAGCTTGTGAGTCATGACATATAAAAGGATGGCGTGGCCAAAAAAAAAATCCCTGATGAAATGCCATTTTTATGTGTTTAAGCCTTATATATATATATATATATATATATATATATATATATATATATATATATATATATATATATATATATATATATGTATGTGTGTGTGTGTTTTAAAAAAATAAAATAAATATTTAAATAAAATATTTACTAACTTGCAGAAGTTCATTTACAATTTATGTAGTGCTTGTTGCTGTTGTTGATATGTAGTCGACTGGGACACACAAAAAGCAGCTGTATAGCGACTTGTTTGCCTTTTGATTTCTTTGCCTTTTAATTTCATGAAGGTGGCAAATTTAATCCATGTTACCTAATGTCTTAGTTGAATACTGTATGGGTAAGAAGTTCCATAAATCGATAAACAAACAATTCTCTTTTAAATAAAAACCCACATCTAGGCTTCATCCTTAAGTGCATAATAAACATGCTACTCCTAAAATAAACTCCTGATTATATAAATGGAATCATGCATGAACTAGACTTGCCAACCACATATGGGTTGTAGGATCACTAAAGCCCCGTTCACACTGGCACTTCTACCCGGGTTCTGGCTACCCGGGTCACAATCCCGTGTAGTGTGAAACCACGTACCTGGGATGCGGTTTGACACGCTTTTTGTTTATTCCGTTTTAGCCATACTTTTGTTGCTTGAGACACACCATGAGCCAGATTGCAGCAGGGATGACGGTTCAATCCAGAGAAGCTTGGATGGAAGTGTCAGTAAGAAGCTGCTTCCGGGGCATTGATACCAGCATTGTTTATTTGCGTCTGTCACTCAGGTCAACCCTGCTTTATCAAAAGCAGCATGACACCGGGTCCTGACCCGAGTAGGTTCCGACCCGGGTAGAGCATGCCAGTGTATACAACCATATCATATTGGTTAAATGCTTCTAACTTGTTTTTCTCATTCCAAGTAATACTACGAGGAAGTTATGGAGTAGTGTCATGTTGCCAAAGAGGAAATGCCAGATACACTTTAAAGCGTGTAGTTCAGCATCCTGTGCTGGGCTGAACCCTGCCAATCAGTGCAGTACTAGGCCTACATCTGGAGAAGCTTAAATTCAAGGGCTGCCATTCAAGTTTTTCACACATAGATGCTTAAACAGTCACGCTGTTTACAAGTAGCACTGTGAAGAAACAAATGACAGCTGCAGAGGAAGCATGTTCTGTGTCTACTAGTGTAAATAGTAAATAATTAATGTCAAAGCTGCAGCCGAGTTTAGATTTTGCACTCATTGAAGTTGTTTGTAAATGGTAGGGATCTTTTTATTAGAATTACTATAGCTCCTTCTATTTGTGCTGTAACTCCCAATTTGATATTATTGGTTATATGCCAACAATTCAAGTTAATAAATAATGCTTGTAGATTGTAAGGTACATTTATTGTTGCTGCTGTTAGGCCTAAATGTTATTAGTGATGTTTCTTCTTTCATTGGCCCTGTAAAGTGCAATCTGTACAAGGTAAGGATAAGTGATATCCATCTCCTCTCATCCCAAGCATGTTAAAGGGGGCATGAAGGAGGCCAAACTGCAGGCGGAACACATTGTTTGAGTACTCTGAAGTTCCTTTGCTGTGGGGAAATTCTGCGTTAAACAAAACAAGCTGTGTGTGGATGTGCATCAACCGATTGCAAGGTTTTGCCAGTCTTATGTGTCGCCAAAAACTATGAGTAAAAGTATGACTACAATGCATTGGCTAGCCTCTAGAGATCTGTGCATGACTCTGCAAAGGTGTGGTGGCTGACCCTGGGATTGGGTAGTCGCTCTAGATCTGAAGAAAATCTGATAACAAATTAGCAATAACTGCAATCTTTGGAAGTTGTAACATGCCAAATATAAAGATTAAGATACGATTCACATCTCATTAAATTAATTCTCAAGTTACCACACCTTAAAAAACAAACACAAAATACAGTTGAATCCGACGTGGCTAAAACTAGTCAACTGTTTGTATTTCTTTGATTAGGAAAATGTATGCTGTACAATTGCAGTGCACTTTGTTGCTGCTATGAAACAATTGTAGGCGGCCATGGGCATTGATCTTTAGCAGTTTGCACACCTGCTGAAGTGGCATGACTCATACTTTGATAAGATGTAACCAAGTAAAAAGTAACAACATATTGTTACCTCCTGCCCGTCCATCTTGGTGGGCTTATTCCCTGGCTTACCCCGGGCACGTCGCTGCGCGAGTCTCACAGATTGTCGGAGGGTGGCTGGAGACCAAAGGATGGCTTTATTCAGTGGCGGGAAATAATGCACTCTCAACCAGTTTAAATGAAACAAATATTGTGGTTTATTATCAGAATGAAACAAAAATAATACAGAGGTTGTAGTCAGCACTGCAGTGCCTGTCCCTGTGACTCAGGCTCTCTGTGTAGTACACTCAAACGGTAGCACAGTCCAGCAGTACCTCTCCCTATCGCAACTGGGGAATCAGAGCGCACAAACTCTCCCGCTTTGGGTTTTTATAGCAGGGCTCCTTCCCACCAAAAGAATGTAACAATTTCAGAGACTCTGAGGAGGAGGGAGTGCTTGGAGTTCTTGACACATAAACACAACCAATACATACATCGACAATACAAACACAGGAGAATACTAGACCCCACTAGTATAACACTATTAACTGTAGTACACATGAGCGTTGGATTAAAATTGATTTATACACTAATGGTACTAAAAGTACTAGTTCAATTTGTTTGGCTGAACCAACAGACCATACAGTATCTTCACAGCTTCATGGAAGTGGTTTTGGTTTCATTCTTTTAAACTGACATCCAACTTAAATGCGTTTTTTTTTTTTTAATCACAATAAACCTTGTTAAAATCGTTCTAGACTGTGGAATATTGAACAGTCAAGTAAGCAAGGGATTTCTTGATTGGACAGCATTGCTGGGAGGAGGAACCAAGCCTAAGCACAACTTCAAAATCAGTTGTTGTGGAAGTGGTTTTAACTTTAGTTTTGTTCCTCTCTTCCTCAATACAACCTCCTTGTCAACAGATATTCTAGGTAGATAATTCTGTTAAATACTCTCCAAGTAACCTTATTGGGCAAGGGAAAGTTAATTATTTTGTGGGTGAAAATGGTACTAAGACATTATTTTAAAAAGACAGCATGGAAAAACTAGACAGGATTGGGGTTAGGGGGGATATTGGATAGTGGAGAGAAAAAAATACTTTGGCTGCTAAACTTCTAACGAGGGAGAAAGTTGATAATGGGAGTAAATAAATAAATAAATAAATAAACTTGGAGGGGGGATTGTAAGCTACTGAACTTCAGAGTTAATATACTTGGAGAAAGATAATAGTTTCAGTTATTGAGGAAACCATTTGTCCAGTGGCAATTTCACTGTTTAGCACACCCTTAAACATTTCATGACCAACTAAAGTAGGCTGGGTATCGTTGTCATTTGCTTTGTATAGTGGAAGATTTTAAGAAGGGTGTACCACTACCATATAATAAAACTGTTGGTCAGTACTTGCCTTGAAAGATGAATATATCAGTGCTATTGTATGTCAATGGCTGCTTTGAGGGCAAGGTGTGGAGATTTGAGATTTGGTATTAAAGCCCTGTTTAAACAGATCGTGAACATTACCTCAGTTACAGTATGGAATATATGTAGTCATCTGTGTTGCAATGTTTTGAGTTCTTTATTTTCTCCTATTTTTATAGCTATGGTTACTATTTTAATTTTGTTCCCATTTTAATTGTTCACAATATCACTGTACTTGTTGAGGATACACCAGTGTGGTAGTTATTTAAGGAACAAATGGTTAGTTATTGTAACTCATGTAGCCTGCACCAGATCAGATGAACATTGCAGTGCTGCAACAATTTTTCTGATGTTTCCCTAAATTCAAATTCCTTCTAGACCCGTCGTAAAAGGTACAGTACTTGTTAATGGACTAGTTACCGATTTAAACAAAACATCCCACTTCAGTGAATGTTAGCACTTTGATATCTTGTGAGTGAGACATTTAGCGAATACTTCTAGGTCAGTGGTTTTCAACCTTTTCATCTCAAGTACCAGTGATTCCAGCAGGGACCACTAGGTGTATGGTAACTATGTGCAATCTTAAACTGCTGTTTGTAAAACCGAGACCTACCCATTACAACCAGGTTTGTTGTGTATGTACTCATTTTGCAAGTGTTGTGTATTGAATTGGTGACCGAAACTTTAATTGTGTAGTTATAATATAGGGAATAGCATGCACAGATCACATGCTCAGTGTTGGTGAAGTCCTGATCTGACAGCATGTAACAGTGAGTTTATTCTGCTATATCTACATATTAAATACACCACAGCAAGCACATTTGTCATGCATTTTCATTAACACAATCTGTAAATTTAGTAAGTGGCATTTTTTTTCTTCTTTTGTTTACTGCAATCAAATAAGCTGCAGTACATAGTACACTTCCTAATTACAGACCCAAGTATTTCTGTGTGTTCTGCTTTTTAAATGGTCAGTTTGAGAAATAAACTGTGTTTTCCCCGCAACAGCTGACCTGCTTTACTACAAAACTCACGCTACATAATGTTTTACATAATGGTAACGGTGCTCTTAGATTACTGTACCTGCTTCTTTGGCTGAAGAGATATTATCAGCTCATCATCTAACTATGGAATCCTGTGCAATTAAATCACTTAAACTCCTAACGGTAAACAATGTAACTAAATCTATTATACCTGGCATGCAAGACGCAACAGACGAAAAAAATCATAATGTATTGACTCAAAACTTTTTTTAGGCACTCTACGATTTGACTGGCGAAAGATAACGTTGTTTTTTGAAGTTCATAAAGATAACTTTCAGCTTGGTACGGTAACCTTTTCATGTCCTTGTTTGTTTAATTCTTGCTCTTTTTGCTGCATTACAGCCCTTCATTAATTCGTTTCTTTATTTTAAGTTTCCAGGGCATTTTGTTAATGGCACGTGTGCAAGACACAAACTTAAGTGTATTTGTATTTGTTGCTGTTCATGTTTCTACTTTTTTACACAACAGTACTCACATATGTTTGGTCACCAGCACAACTTTTTGCAAGAACCTGGGGTTCCCGTATTCTGCTGGTGTTAATATAGCACCTCTCTGCACTTACAAGCATTTTTATTCGATCAAATTGTTACCGTCCTTCTCGCACTTAAGTTTATTAAAACACGTGGTATGCGTTTTTTGTTTTTATAAAGACCAACGTCATGTCGCATTAGTAAATATTGGCACTTGCTTTTAAAGGGAGATGCAGCATTTTTTGCCTAACCCCTAAAAAACAGCTTTGGATACATGAAAATGCAACACACTTTGAGAGTTCAGCTTATCTAAATGTTAAGGATGGGATGAGGGTCATGTACTGTAGTCTTCAGATTACCACTTCTGTTTTTTTGTTTTTTTTAATTATAAGGTGCATGCTACTTTCATGTTAAGGAAAACTTCAATTAAAAGTAGAGGAGCTTATTTTCACCATTCGACAACAGCCACGCTGTTACAATTGTGAGTCACTGCACAGAAAAGGGGTCACGTAATAATGCTTATGTCTACAAAAAGAAGTCTCGCAAGTCTAGTCTCCTATATATGTGTGTGTTCCCTCTGCTGGCTGGCTGAGGTGGTACGATGAGTAAGAGTGAATGGGTGGAGATCGCGTTGTGTGGGAGACCAGACATATCCCAGAGAGACCACAGAATGCATTATGCATGTATGTCTCTCCGGATAGGGCCTCCATGTCAGACTCCTGCTTCTTTGCATCGGTTTATGGGAACTCAACAGGATTACCTCCACCCCTTCAAGCTTAGTCTAGGCTAGCTTGGCTTGCCTTCAGTACATGAAAGACAATAGACCATAGAGTACAGTATATAACAGTACCGTGTTACTGGGATTCCTGGTACTGGCTGTCTATTAGAACACCCTAGTGCTGTAGCAGGTAGGTGGGTGCTATTTTCTTGCTTTATATTAAAAAGACTCATGAAATTAAGACATATGTTAATACTTAGAACCATACACGATTAATATTAAAGTTTGTTGCCAATGGTTCCTGGTAACCCTTTCTAGAAACAGTAGCTGTAGTAGTGTAATTAAATACTGACATTACTTATTCAATTTATTAAATACATATGACTTAATAACCTAAACATTTATCGTGCATAAGCATTTCATTTATAATGTTCATAAAAATGTGTCTATTTGCTGTTTACAGTAATATGATATGAAATTCATTGTAAACCACAAGTACTTGCATTTAAAGTACTGACATGTTGTTATCCAATGTACAGTAGGTGGCAAGAATTAAAATGCGACATGAACTAGAATAGAAATCATTGAGTTTGTGCATTTTTTTTTTTTCCTTTCTCTGTTGAGTTGCACACAAGACAATCCCGTCTGTGTGCCTGCTGACTGACTATAGTGTAAAGTGTGGCCAAAACTGCTTTAAAATGGCACTGGCACCAGAATGTATCTGAAGCAGTTTAATTCCAGAAATAAAATGCTAAATGACTTATAAAAGTGCTGTTCATACTTAAAACAATGTGCCTTGTGTGTTCTGTTCATTGTCTTAACAGTTCAGTACAAGACGTGTATTGTGAATGTTCACAGTGTGCCTATAGATTGCACTGGGCTAGATCAGATTTAGATCCCAAGGTTAATTCTATTTTCTTCCTCGCTTTTTTATGATGCTTCCTTGGCTTGCTATAATGAGCAGCCACAGGAAATGGAACTCTCTGCTGACTTGGCTCCATTGGGAAGCAGCCCAGCTATTTATCTTTTCAGTCTATTTATCTTGAATTTTTGGAGCATTGAGTCATCTTGGTTGTTAGTTATAATGGGTTTCTTTACTGCACCAGAGTGGCGGTAGCGGTTAGTGCATTCTTTATGTCCAGCTCTACAGTTGTTTTTAAAGTCCTTAAATATTAGGAAGTACCATAGTTCCACTGCTGCAGCCTTGAGGGTTCAACATTGATGGACTTTATCAAAATAATTATTTTAAAAAACTGTGCATGCATTCAACCATATCTTTTTTAGGAACTATTAGGAAAATGGAGACCCGGATAGTGGCTAAAAAACGCGTGTAGCATGATCGACTGGTTTATATAAGCCCTAATGTAGTTAGCTTGGCCATACAGCGGGAAGAAGCGATTTTAGCCAGTTCAAAACTAATAATATAAACTGCACTGTGTTTGTTATTATTTTGCAACAGTACAAGCAAAATAAGAGATGTCAAATGCCAAATCTATGCTTTATGAATTCATTCAGTACTACAGAAGCATTGCATCTGAAGCCAGAGAATGCACCAAGACTCCACCTGCTGGTGTCATAAAGAAATGCATCAATGTCCTGCCATGGCAGTGGGGCCTCACAGGGACAAAAGAGTAGAGTCCTGCGACCCGCTTCTGACCCAGACCCGCTACCCGCAACACTGTCTTCTTACCCGCGACCTGCTTTAATATGACCTGCAACCCGATCCAAACCCGCAAGTGTTTGTCCTTTACCTACTGCCTCAAGGCCAACTGACTCTCTCACACTCTCACACAGATAGCTCTCCTGTTTTCCACAGATTGAGTTTACACAATAGGCTATACAGCGTGGTAGCTTTCTCTAATGGTCTGGATGTATTTTAAGATTGTAACGTTAACGATCTCCTACTTACTTTACTATAAAATACCTGTCTATTCCTTTTGTGCCACCAGTTGAAAGGCAGCTACACCTGTGCTTTTTGCAGAGATGATGTACCGTTTTGTGGCTGTCGTACACAAAAACATAGACCGGTTTTACAAGCAACAGATCCAGTCTCATGTTTATTATTCATTTGCTATGATTCCAAAATAATTCCACACTTCTGATTTACCTCTCGAACTACATGATATGAACCCTGCGCTATCTTTTGTTTCACCTCGTTCACAAACATTTTTAATATCACCAAGCAGACGTTATAAAAAAATATCTTGCGACGCATCAAACAAGCGAACAACACTGCTTAGTCAGCTGACTCCTCCCTAATCGCCTCCTTCTTTAGTGCAGGAAATGCTGGTACATTTACCTTCTAATAAGGGTTACAGACATGTATGCTGAAAGGACAGAAAATGTTTTTGGTGATTCAAATTCAGACCCGAAAATTATTTTATTTTGACCCGTGGGCCCCGCAGGTACCCAACACAATGCAGAGCTCTCTATGCCTGGGAATGGAGAGGAATGTTCTGGAGAAACATACTTTTAGGTCACTAGGAATGAGATCCAAACAAGGTCACCAATAGTGGGAACTGGAAAATTTTGTCTTTCTCTTTTGAAGTTAGATGTTTTAACAAGCTATTTTATAAAGGAAGCAATTTCATTTTGAACAATATTGAAAGCCAGGTGTACTTTTCGACTTGCAGTACATTACTTAGTTGAGTCTTATGTACATTATGAGAAATAAGACAGTCTGGTTAGTTTACGCTGTCCAAATATATCTATGTAAATGTAGTTTATGTATATGCAGTTTTAAAATACAAAAATAAAAATTCTGTAGAGAGCATATTTTCTACATTTTAATCATGAAGAGTAATGCTTTCTCTGACTGCATCCTAACAAGGAACAGTGTGTGACATGCCTAATAAATTGGCCAAATGGGTGGCTTGAAATGGCAGAATTTATGTGAACAAACTTTGACGGCATCAACAGCATGTGTGTGTGATTCAGTCAGCCCCTGTCTTGGTGGAAATTAGCATTATTCATCCATAGCCACTGTATCATCTGCTTTTTAATTATTCTGGCGTGCAACCACACCCACTTCTGGCCTTGTGTGCACTTTTCACAGCAGTGGTTGCAGTGAGGAGGTTGTTTTTTAATAGGGATGTTCACTGACTAATATAGGGTTTGGTCTGGTAATGATTTAGGCTAGCTTTACAAAACTTCTGAACTCATCCGGCCTAGTTTCAGGCTGGGTAGATTAGTTCACTTCCTCTGTCAAAGTGATTTGGAGAGCTCCATTTCTAACTGGGACTGATACATATTTGTATTTCTGTAACCACGGCTTATAAAAGTTGGGTAGGAGATTTTTTTTTGGTGCTTTACAAAGTACAAGTGAAATAGTTTACTGGTATGAAGAATGTTTTCTTTTTTTGGGTTTATGTATTGAGAACTGTTCTGGTAGAAACCGGGGGTGCTGGTTGCAGCAAACCAGCATATTACTTTATTATATATTTTTTTAAATGTGGGAAGCAAACACCTTTGTTCATGCACAAAAGTCCAGGGTGGTGGTTCAGGTTAGGACAGAGATGTGTTAGTATTGGAGCTTATTCATGCTATGCTTGATTAATGCCATAGTCCCTTCCCTTTCTTTAAAAAAATAAAATAAAAATGACATTATACCGCGGGACAACGATAAACGTGGTATATTTTTTGACGGTTACCATACCGTCAAAATGTGATACCATGACACCCCTAGAACCTGGTATATAAAAAAGGGGAGAGGATCAACAATTATGCTATTTTAAACTCTCTTGGAGAGGTTTTTTTTTAACTGATGTTGACTTCTGAATATGGCATGACAAAAAAAAGCTGTTGACACTGCTGTGTAAAAATAGGAAGTGCTGAACAGGAAGCAGGTGTGAAAAAGGATAAGAGTGTCATAGTAACTGCCAAAGACACAACAAACTGATAGAGATGAGTTTAAAATATATATATATATATAATATATAATATACAAGTTTGGTTATTTGTATGTAGATTAGAAACTGCAGAGGCCTGCAACAAAAAGGCAGAGATGAACTTCAGTTTTGACTTCAGGATGCAAGGTTCAACCTAATTCAGGAAGTGGTTAGTCTGGGTAACCATGAAAAGCACAGTTAAAATTAACCAACACACCAGAAGCTATTTTTTTTTTAAAGAATCACCATCCAACTGTTCTGTGTAAAGAAGAGACCGTAAGTATCAAAACATCTACTTTCGTAGGAATGAGGAGACTGTGCCCTGCACTCTGATACTCTGGTCAAACTCAAACTCTGGTCTTTATTTCTACCTAATAGATTGTAATCTTTTGATGCTTTGTCACAGTTTTGTTTCAAAATCTAAAACTTAGTATGCATTTTCACTGTCTCTACCTCCTGTTGCAATATGTTTCAGATACAAACAATAAAACTGTATCTTAGGATCTTACGGTGTGCTGTCATAATGCAGCATATCCATTGAAGCAAAGCATTTCAATTATTTATTCTTTTACTTATTTATTTATTTAGTTTTTTATATCGTGGTATCCAATAACCTGATTTTGTTTTTTAATTTTACAAAATTATGGGACCGTTAATTGGAGGTATTTTCCTAGGAGGGAGTTTTCCTATTTAGGCCTTTATTGTAAATATATATTATTTTACCCGGTGGATAGTAAATGTATTTCTGTTTTGTGTAAACTAGTTCCCAAGCTTATGTTGTGTAGTAGTTAACAGAAACGAGGGGGAAAAAAATCGTATTTATTGTTCATTCAGTTTGGTAAACAAAGACTTTAAAATATTTATTAACATATCATGTACGCTGAGGTCACAGCATTAGGAATAGGAAGTAATGGTTAAAAAAATTAAAAAATCTGAAAGCTTGTCTTGCTGTTCTATCTGTGTTGCTGTTTGGCACCAGTGCTCCATTTGGTTTCTGCTTAAGTAATTTGGTTCTAAACGGGAAAATCCACACTGCATATACATTAATGTTTTGCCAACCATTGTCTTTATTATTTTGAAGAAAATGTGCTTACGTTTAATACGCATTGGCCTGGGTGAGTCTTCATGACTGGGTATTTAGGAAAGAGAGCATTCTGTGATAGGCCTGACTACAGGGTGTGTCAGGTCAATGTGTGGTTGTTACACATCCTCTGTTATAGTTTTTATGGGCACAGTGCTTAAAACCTTTTTCTGAGGTCTTAGATTTCAACAAAATTGGTCATTCAGCAGAACACTGTGTATCCAAACTGTACCGCCTCATTGAATCCCAATGAAAATACAGTAAATGGCACACCCTGCCCAATGCAGAATAACTGCAAGTGCAAAAACTAGCCATTTTTAAAAATGCTTTTAAACATTTTAAGTTGAAGTCCATCATATGTTTTTTCTTTATTTTTCCCAAAGATTTTGTTTAAAGCTATTTTTTAATCCCTTTACTTTGAATTAATTTTATTTATTTTTTTTTTTTTGGGGGGGGGCATTAAAATACCGTATTACTTCAATTTGGCGCCGCAGCGTTTATTTTAAATTGATCAAAATGACTGCGGCCCTTAAATGAGGGCGGTGATTATACGAGGCCGGCCTTTATTAATAATACTATGCTTTACAAACGCTGCAATATTTTATTAAATGATTTAAGGCATTTTAGAAACGCCGCCATGAGAGGCTCTGATCTGCAGCACTATACTGGTGTGTTTTTGGGGCTTGAATACAGTACATTTACTGACAGTTAACAAGAGCCTATTAGGTGGGAGTTGGGAGGTCAGGGGAGTACTGTACCAGCGAATCAGGAGTGTGTATTGGTTGCTATGGGGCGGGACAAGAAGAGGAGGGAGAATGGTATTTGAGTGTCATGCAATTGTTTTTCTTAAGGAAAAATATTACCTCTGAATATCGGTTTGATTTCTGTTAAAATATATCCTACTCGTTTTTTTTTTGTTTTTTTTTCTCACTAATTTACCTGCTACAAAATCTTCTCGCAGATAGTAAGAAAGGTTTTTTGTTTTTTTTTAATATATAATTGTACAGGACTGATTGTACAGTAAAATTCCAATTGAATAAAAAACAAAACAACTAAACCCCCTACAAGAAGAATATCTTCAGCCAGCTTTCGGGTAGCGGTTAGAGTGACCGGCAAAACTCTAAGTTTAAGTTTTCATCATCCAAGCTGACGATGAGGTAAACAGACAGCCCTTGTTTTATCCCCTGCTGTGTTGGATGTGAAGGACTGCTGTGCTGTAAGTAGTTCATCTTGGGTTGTCTGTCGGGACTGTACTAAAAAATAACATTTGCTTACTAAGGTAGGTGTACATTAGTTTGTATTACATGCTGGATTGAGGTTGCAGTCTCTTCGGGGGTGTCATGTACATAGGCAGAGTTGCACGTTTCTTTCTTTAATTTTTTGAGCAGGGGTAGAAAAAAAATACCTTTATGTTTCTTTATTGAGAGCGGCGTTTATTCGAAGGCGGCGTCTATTAAAAAGCTGATATCCGAGTGAGGCATTAATTCGAGGCTGCGTTCATTCGAAGTAATACAGTATCTATAGCGCAATACGTGGCCCTTGAGCAAAGAAGTTCAGCTTTAAGACTGATTTAAAAAGTTGCATTTCCTGTGGATGTACAAATTACTCATAAACTGGTTTGAAAAAAGGAAGACAAACGTTCTTTAAAAGTACTAATATGAAAAATGCTGGCCCCACAAACTTGTTATACTGAACATAATTATACTGAATGATTGTCATGTTAAAAGCTGTTTTTAATAAAATTATTACAGAAACCTTAAAACTCAAACAAAGGTCTGGAGAGTATATCCTTGTGCCAATCCAGCCCTTACTTCTCTTATCTACAGGCGTTTTTAAAATGTTTTTTAAATATTATATATATATATTATATATATATATATATATATATATATATATATATATATATATATATATATATATGTGTGTATATATATGTGTATTTTTAGTAGAAATAAATTATTCTGTCACTAATACTATTTGTACACCAGCTGCTATAGAGACTGGGGTTATTTGGCTACACACTGCCTACTGTTGATAATGAGCTAGAAATACTGTAATAAGTACTTGGCTTTTTATTGGACGACATGTATTACCAAGTTGTAGAGTAGAATATTCTCTAAAGAAACAGTTCTTACAGAGTGCCACTAGATGGCACTGTACTAAAGTTAGCGAAATTGCCTTGTAGGGTTTTTTTTTGTTTTTTTTTAAATGTAGCTGTCCTAGTCCTCAAACATTCCAACATGTGAATACATATTGAGAGAGATCTGAGATACATGTCCAAAATCATATTGAATGGGCTTCAATTTGACGTGTTCTTAAAAATTCACTTTGTTTTGTAAAAATCGTCTATATGAAATAAAACTAAAACAAATATTAAAAAAAGCAGACTTTCAGCTGTAAAAGATCAAAAGCACTTATAAGCTGTATTCCCACAGAAAATGCAGGATCATTGCCTGCACTGATGCAGCATTTCATTTTTTAAATTCACCATTTACACACAACACTATTGCCAGTTCAGTGTCGGCAATTTGGCGGCTTACCCCAACCTTGAACGCAAAATGCGGTAGCTGTGACAGCATTGCAGTTTACACTGAAAGTAATGCGCTTCAGTACCTGCACTGTCCTGCCACTGAAACACCTCGAGGTTCAGTGGCTGCATTTTACCGGCATTTCCCAATTACACTTAAAATGATACCGCATCAGTGCCGACACAGACACAGCAAATTGCTTCAGTGTAAACATGCCTTACATTTAAAAACCCACTTGTACACATTTAGTACTGTAATAATAAAATCTACCCAGCCGAGGGTGTGTGTGTGTGTGTGTGTGTGTGTGTGTGTGTGCAGTAGGATTCAGTGAAACCTCCAAGAACGGGCAGGAGGACTATATAACAACGATGTTACATGAAAATAACTTTGGTTATATTTTATTTATTTTATTGATCTGTGTTTTACATTGCTCCAGCTTGGTTTTAATGGTGTATTTTTAGATTAAATGACTGTCTGCCCAGTTTCTGGGTTGTAGAAAAGTCCTAAGGGGTCTGGAATCCGCTGCCTTTTACTGCTCTGTTGTAATATAGTGTAGCTAAAGCTGTCATTGACTATCTTACCTAAACATGACGTATTGTAAATAAAACATTACTGCGTTCAAATGTAATGAAACATAAAGAAAATAAATCTGCAGGTTTACATTAAATAAGTTGTTTGAGTGAAGAAGAAAGCCTGGAGACCCTGGGGTGTGACACCCAGTTTAGCCAGAGTGTCACTGACCTTTGCCTGTCCATTGACCTCTGGACAAAATTGATGTAGGAACTATGTGTTGCATTTCCACAGACCTATCCTTCAGAAGAGACGTAAAATCAAGGTCCTATTGTAAGTGACTGCAGTAGTTGTGATGATTAGTTCACCCCCCTAGTCTCTTTGCATAAAGCAACTGCTAAAAGACCACTTATTATTATTTTTATTAATAATATGTTGTTGTTATTATTATCATTTTTATCATTATTGTTATTATTATTACTACTAATAATAATAATAATACATGTTTTTTTTATTTTGTTTTTCCAAATTTCTTAACTAAAAGACTAAATGGAAGAAAATGCAGTAATACTAAATGTGTTGAAATTTTTTAATTTTTTTTTGACTTGAAGTCTTGAGAGTCTGCTCTGTAAAAACTTTTGTCAAAGAATTGTTTCTTTTTGTATTGCTACATAAAGACTTGCATTAAAGATTTAAATCAATAAAAAATTGAGTTTGTCCATCTTGTGGCATGTTTGCTGGAACATGTTGTTAGCCATGGTATTTATGCAAACATTATATACATTTTAGCCCTTTATATCTTGTAATGATTGCATTGTGATACCCTGGAGTGCAACAAGTTTAGGCAAATGGTGTTGTGTGTTGTCAGTCAATGGGAACCTGATTTCAACAATCTCCTGCAGATTGCAGTCAAAAGCCAAGAGATTGGAATAGCCTTGGGGTACCTCCTTTCTTTAGGATGGCTGGCTGGGTGGGGGGAGAAGTTCTACAGCATTAAAAAAAAAAAAAGCTGATTTTATCTGACACGTTATTTAATCAAATTAGTACAATGTGAACATAATTTGGATGAAGCACAGTATAACAATAAGACCCTCCACAAGCCGGCGTTTTGTTATGGATCAGTTTGCACTAAAATCTTGCTAATCAAAGCCCCTGGTAATACGAACAATGCTATCATAATGAAATGCATGCTGATAGCAGCACTAGAAACCCAATTTCAAAATCATAATCGGTAATTATGTAAAACATTTACAACTGTATCTGTATTCAATTTTTATTTAGAGGGTCATTACTTACATTTTACACTTTTGATGAATTATGCTTTTAAAAAATACGAAACAGACAAGCATTTTTAGCAGGTTACAGATTACAATCAGTACTCTGAACAAATCCCTAATCTGAAAAGGGCCGAGGCCCCAATTGGTTCTGATAAGCAAGATACTGCATTTCTCCATTGGGGCTGAAGGCTTTCCAAACACCCCTTTAACATATATAAAGACCTGACTCTCCCAAGTTGATGTTCAAGAGTAAAGAATATCATGGCTAAAGAAGAATGTGGTATAGAGGTGTGAAAGGGGAACTATGGGTCATGGCTGTCCTAATCTGTAGCATAGGTGATACATTTTCTCATTAAAATATGGGTACATCTGGAGTGAATAATGACCGCCCTTTTGGACTGGTGAAAAAAAATATTTTCTGAAAAAGTCTTTTTTTTCAGCCTGTCTCTCTAGATAAACTCTTGTGTTCAAAGCGCCTTGAGATTATAAAGGCGATTTGAGATAAGTGAAGTTGAAATTATACTTATCTGGAACAGGCATTGGCTGTGTTGGCACGGCATTGAAAGTTGTTTTTCTGGACGAGGTTCAAGATAAATCCAGTACCGGTCTCCTTACTTTTTGAGCCCTTCCATTAATGCCACAGGCTGCTTGCTAACAGATTTGCAATATTCTGTAGCGCACTGACTGCAAGTATTTACTCCACCCCCCAGCCCCACCCACCCTGCAGTCAGTCAGCTATAACTGATTGACAAAGTCAACTCTTGTACCTGCATTCCACTGGTTTTGTAAGGTAGTCCTCTGGTAGGTGTGCGTGTTAAACAGGGAAAACACTTCACTGTGTCATTCCAGAGGGTGTGTGCCTGGGGGACAGGAAGCTGGAATGTAACAGCTTACAGTGTAGATAGAGATTGCAGTCCTGGGCTTCACAGGTATAGGTTGAGTATGTGGATGATTTTCAGCCCAGAAGCCATTTGACAGCCTCTGTGCTGAGTTGGGATTGGGTTTGTCCCCTTGGTCTGGTTGGTCTTCTTGTGGAGAGTCTGAAACAGACACAGAAATGAATGCTCTACGGTTGAAGGAGCTCTCCAATTCGGACCTGTACAGGAGGAGACAGGAACGTCCGGACAGTCTCGGACCTGGAGGCTTGCTGAAGAACAGGTTTAGGTGAGTACAGATCACTGGTTAATAGTTTACAGTGAGCCACTATGGGAAATTTAACTTCTTCCTATTCTGTTTTATTAGTCTTGCTGTTTTTTTATATATATATTTTTATAGTAGTTTAATACAATGCCTGTCTGTACAGGAGTGTTTACTGTAGGTGAGGTGGGTAACCTTTAAATGGTACATTCTTACTGCTAATGTAAACATTTATATTTAATGATTTCAGACGTGTTTTTGTGTGTGTGTGTGAAGTTGTACTTTGTATTTATTAGTAGTTAGGCTAGTTGTGTTATGAAGGTGCTAGTTTTAGTAACTGATATTATGAAGGTGAACTGTGTCGAGCAAGTTATTTTTACAGCACTCTTGTAAACTGTAAAGTGTACAATTATTCTTTTGTTCTTTTATAAAGTATAAAATGATAAAAAAAGAGTCCTGCATTTTGAACAAGTGTATTATATGCAGTTGTTATGCAAAATCCATTTATTCTATCTTTTATCTTCTATTTAAGTCTGGATTTATCCACACTGGCACTTGTTAAATCCCGTCCTCCAGTCAGTGTTTTTTCTCCCCTGGCTTTGAAGCCCAGTCAGTTCGATTGATCCAGCTTGTTACTTGTCTGCCCATGTTATTCACAGTTGATCCCTTGTGTGGTTACTATGCCTGAGCTAACAAGAATGTTGTGGAACTTTTTTTATTATTAAACAAATTAAACTACAGCTGTTACATTTGTGAAATAATTTTCATCTCCTTTTATTATAGTATGTTTTGATCCCTGGTCTAATTTTAAAATATGTATCTGTGAAACACAAAGCATTGATCTTTAAGTACTGGTATAAAGGTTTTACTTTTGTGGAAGCATTTCTTTTGTATGATTTTTGGTGGCTTCAGGCTAAAACTTTGAATTGCGCGAGACAAGTGGCCCAAGTGTATTCAAGATGAGCAAGTACATAATTCACAGGCAGGTGTTACACAATACTTGGTTTACTGTACTTCTTGCTTTAGGCCATTGATTTTTGCAATGCAATGCAATGCAAAAAAAAAAAAAAAAAGTAATTTTTTTAGGTTTCAATATCAGTGGAAATGGAAAATGTGAATTTAGTTTGTATCTAGTGGTGTCTGCTTGCTAGGTGTGGGCTCCTGATTGAGAAAGAAAAGCAATGCTGTTTGCTCAGACTCAGTGACTGGGAGTGTTGCTTGTTGGCACAGATCCTTCCTTATTTCCTATTATTATGTGTATTCAACACAATTGGGAGGCCATTCCAGTGATACAGTAGTCCACACCCTGCTGGGAAGCTGCTTAATGGAATATGCCTTCCCACAGGGCTCAAACCTGTGACCTTTTGTGTCGCATGAAGCCGTCTGTCCAAGCAGCTGTGCCATGCCATCAGGACAGGTATTCGTTTCAGGGGGTGGCATTGAGCTGTACTAACAAATCGCCTGTTGAAATGACTGGCCTTAATAGCCCATAATGGGTAGTTCCCAGCATGTTGTTCAAGTGGAAACCAGTGTTTTTGTCCGTTGTTAAAAGTTTCTGTTATTTGGGCCAAAGTAGCATGACTGTTGCATGCCACAATGCATTGCACATATCAGCGGGCTCAATCCATCATGATCTGCTTGCACATTGAGACCACGATCATGCCCCTTATGAAGTCTCTGGGGTCCTTCTGCTTTCACATGTTGTTATAGATAGTTGCACACAGCTTTCGCGCTGCTTATTTCGGTTTAGTGGATCATGTGGCATGTCTCAGCCACATACATTTACATACATTGCACAGAAGTGGGTTTTCCCATTTTTGAGCCAGCAGTGATCTTAAAATAGCATTCTGCATACAAAAAAGCTATTTTATAAGACATACTATCCGGGTTCTCTCCAGGAATTCTGTACAGCCGGGCGGCAGAACATTATAGACGGGAGCAAAATGAACTTGCCTTACCTTAAATATATGATACGACAAAGAATTTGAATAATGTGTATTTCGTTGACTATATCTGGTTGTTTATTATGGTAAATTACCATGCTTATTTAGGCACTCTACGAATTGTTTTCTTTTATGTTAAGTTTTCAGGGCATTTTGTTAATGCACGTCTATTTTTGTTTTTCGCTGCTCTACGTTTTTTGAATGCAACTGTTCCTTTTAACCATTTTTTTTAGCACATCAGTACTCACACACGTTTGGTCACCATCATAACTGTTGCATGAAACCGGAGTGTAATAATCCAGCACCTCTGCATTTAAGCATTTGTATGTAGTTGACAATATTCAGCTGATATCCCATCACGCCTTTCTTCTTAAAGGCGTACAGCCTCTATATATGAACCCCCAATATCTCTCACAAGCACCTGGGTACATATTGTTACGATATCACAACAAAAGGAATACGCCTTTTTTATGGTGCATATGTATAGCTGTTATGTACTATATATCATCTTACAGTACAATAATATGATAAAAAATGGACTGAATGATAATACCCGAAAATAATCTTAATATTTTTAATAAAGTTGCCGGTGCAAATATAGTATTAGGCGGTGGATTGTGGTGATTGCCGGCTTATTTTGACCCCCTGCATTCATTGTTACCTTTTTGCTTTGAAAATAATTGGTTATTTTTTTAGCAGTCATTTTTAAGGTTTTAGCCTCTCAAAGTGCTTAACACAGAAAACCCGCCCCTTCAGCACTCTGATTTGGTTAAATGTTGTGTCAAGACATCAACACAGCTGTCATGTGGTTCCAAGATTTTTTTTTTCAGGCAGCAACGGTCTGCTTGAAGCTAAATCAGTCCTTATTGTTAAAGGCACAGTAGCATCTGCAAGCCGGGCAGCAACAGCCACTTTGCCGGGTGGCCCGTCAAGCTGAAAAGGCCTGGAGAGAACCCTGACTATATAGGCTATATATTAAGAAATAAAACATGGTTCCAAAACTAATTCACAGTATTGAAAATAGAAAGCAAACTTACTGTGAAACTGTAACGGGTACTGTAGACACCGATCATTATAGGGGACTAGGAGTATTTATCATGAAGTTATGTTGCTACATTTAAAAGCCGATTTATTATAGCTGTCAATGCATTTGCTGTACTGCAAGTGCAATTGAAAGCCAGGGATTTGAACTGCAAATACTCTTCAGATATTTCGTTACCTTAGGGGGAGGCTGAGCTCATTCTACTGTGCTCTTTGTGTTCACTTGCACCTCTCTTAACTGCACGTGCCATACAGAACAGTCCTATTGTATGTTTGAGCCATTTGAACTCTTATGAGCTTGATTTAAATTACCTGAACTTTTTCCCAATAAACCAGTTAGACTGAAAGGAATTTAACTTCTATAGTATGCAAAGGTTTCTAATTTCCATCCCTGTTGTCAAATATGCCATACAAAGGGTTTGTTTTCAAAAAGCTTACTTAGTCTGTGTTTGCTCACTCAGAAAACATTCTAACACACACCTTTTATTATTAGTGGATTTTGCATTTCAGTTTTCAAAAAAAGATGATCTTGTTTTCAAGAGGGCACCCAATTACATCAACATGAAAATGTCACCAGAAACCCATATACATGGGAGAAATGAAATGCGTAATTCAAACAAGTAAACTTGTGAAATATTAATCTGGAAGAAATAAAAGACAAAAATGAAGGCTCACCAAAGCCTCCTGCTTCTCTATTTTTCTTTCTCGAAACTTGTGATTTCGTTTACTTTGAGGTTGATTTGCAGTGTTGTGTAACATAGGGTTATCACTGGTTTCATGACGTTAGTTCATTATGAAAGGTTCCCTGTAATTAACCATGAATAAATACTGTGCCTAGCTATAAAAATGTGCAGTGGTATTGGAGAGTGAAGGGGAAACACAGCTTGTAATGAGAGCAGACATCACACACGTAAAGTAGAAAAAGGTGGCAACAAAAATATTTCTTTAATGCAAGTGAATGGTGGAGGTAGCTTGAATTATCCGTCTCCTTTCTTAAGCATGCACAAATGTTGGGTAATGGGTAATTAAGGTTTCATTTGCATTGTTGTGTACAGTATATGTGGTAGGTGTTGGGTGAATATCACCTGGCTAGTTACAATTGCAATGAAATTGCCATGACACAAGTGCTGTCTTTTCTTCAAATGATTCAAAAGAGTAGGCATAATGAGCTGTCCAACCATCAGTCTTTGTGTTTGAAGCTTGGCCTTTTTGGTTCGGAACAGCAGTACAGATGTGCCGTTCCGCCTCTTGGAGCGTGTTTGTGTAGCACAGCTGTGCTCTGACCAGCAGGACAAGGAATGGATTGGGATTTCAGTTCTCCTGTTCTTAACAGTGATCCTCTCCCCTGCTTGTGTACTGTCTGGTTTCACTTCCCGCAGCTCACTGGCTGCTTTTAGCCCAATGTGAGGTGTACTGTGGAGGTCCCCCGTGCAGTAAGACGGGATTGTTCTGCATCTTTTCCTAGTATTTTAACTATTGGAAGGAAATTGCAGTACATTTTCATGAGATGTGGCAGTCTGGTTCTGAGGGTGGTTTTAACCCATGATTCTCTTTGTCTGCCAAGCTTCACGTTTTGAATGAGTCTGCTGTTTACCTGTTTAATTTCATTGTGCGAGTAAGCTAACCAAAAACGCAAAGTCGTCAGCCACTACTGATTCTGTTATGCAGATTCACACTTTAAAGTTGAGAAGCATCTTAAAGAAAGAACTGGGTTGACTTTAGTGGAATTCCCCTTTTAGTTGAAATCTTTTTAATCATAATTAGAACAGTGCATTTTGGTTGTTTAACCCTTTGCTGCCAACGCGCTCTAATTTCATAACTTTTGTTACGATGACGAAACATGATATATCTCAGCTGTCCAACTATCTTGTTTTTTTTTTCATTGGGCCATAGCCATGGCTACGGTAAATATCCCCATGTAATTGGTTTAGCGCTGTGGTGGGTGTGGCTTTTTTTATTTGTGTTTCATTTTTGATTCCGCCATTTTCTGACTTCAAAGGAAAATTGTATTGACACTCACCCGTTTGAAATGTCTATATCTCCCGATCTGTAACTCATCCGAAAGCTAAGAACTGGGACTAACTAGTCGCTTTTTTTTCTTCATGTTATTATTAAAAAATAACTTATGTACGCTTTAAAAAAAAAAAAAAAAACTTCTGGAATGTTTTTTAACTCTACTGTGTGTCTGTGTGCGTATGCGTGCAGCTGCAGGGCACATCAGATGCCGACTGAGACAAAAAAAACAAATTACTGAAAAGACATCTAAGATATCCCACTTACAAATGTTTTACTGTTATTTTTAATTATATACATTTTTATTTTATTTTGTGTCCTGTTTTGAAAATGTTTCTCTGGACAGAGGTGAAAGTAAATATGAAATCTGTCTGATTTCTAGCTAGCTAACTTGGTATATTTGCCATGTCCAGTGTTGGTGTGTAAACGATGGATACGTATTTAGCTGGAGTCCATTACTTTTATTATTATTTAGCTGTTTATACATTGGTATTTCTTTTTAACCAATACAGTATTCGCAAGTTTAAAAAAAAGAGAAAGAAAAATAATAATAATAAATATACTCAACATCTTGTGTGGCATTCATATTGAGACCTCCTACACATAAATAATTCACTTTAATCACAAACAGGGTTATATTATATTTCCAGGTTTCTTCAGTTTCACTTCAGTTTTCTACATCTGCCATTTTGGCTCTTTTATGCACATTTTCTTTTTGCATTACAAAACTTTATGTAGCTTTGCAACTGTACAGTTTCAATTCTGATTAAATATTTGAAATCCTCATAAAATTGCACATCTCCCATATACTTAAACTTTTTTTCTACATCGTTTGGGAAAAATATGAAAATATGCATATTTTTTAACTATTATTATTTCATATTTCAATATTTTTTTTGGAAGCGTTGCTTATAAGACAAAATCTATAAAGCACCCTACAATAAAACAGATGATATCACTGGAAAGGTCTACTCAATACCTTTCTGTTGATATATTGGGTTTTAATTTGTGATTTATGGTTATTAAACTAAAAGCGCTAAAATAGAAAGTTGTTGGATACATGCACAATTTATAGTCATTCCTAGTAGACGGCATAGGGTTAATCTTTCCCTAATATGGTCTGAATTATGCACTACTGGACTTGCTTTTGATATGATCATTTTTGGCAGACGTCGGTCAGTTTCAAGGTTGTTTAAGGACACCACAGAGTTTTTTTTTTTCGCAAACTGGTTCAAGTAATTGTTCCCAACGCTTGTGACTTCAGGATTCAGTGGAATGGGATGACTTGGCTGTTTTTAAGAAAATATAAATATTTCTTACCGCAATCATTTCAAATATTTATCTATTTCAAATATTTATCTATTTCAAATATTTATTACTCTGAAGAGCAGACTTGAGATGCATCACTGTGGTTTATGTGATCGTGCTGGTGATGACGACAATAAGGAATTAGTCACAAAGGTCAATGTGAAAAAGAACATTGTAAAAAACATCTGGTCCTCTGTTTTTGAAGCAACACCATTCTGGGCAACATATCCATGGTCAGCCTCCCCGAATTTGATACATCATCTACAGAAGGATATTTTGAATTATTCCATACAGAGGTCGGACAATTTGTTTTTATATGAAGAGTATTTTCATTTCAATCATTAAATTGCATGTTTCCCAACAATATGAATTCAATGTTTTGTCCAATATACTCCGACCTTCAACAATAATATGTTTAAGTATGTTTAAGTTAATGTTTTGGTGAGAGGAAAAGAGATATTTATGGGGTCTTTTTAACACAATCTTTTGTTACCTTTATTCTCAATTGATATCCTTGTCAACACTTGTAATTCCAAATCTGCTTCAGTTAGCTGGTGAGAGCAGTTCAGAACAGTTACACGGGAACTTGAGTAATTCCAGCAGAAGCAGCCCCTTCTCAGGCATTTCAAGTCCACCCTTTCAAAAAAAAAACACCGGCAGCTGCCATTGCCAAGTACCTAGTTTGGAGATGTGACTACCCTGGATATCTATTTGTGGAATGACGGGAAACATTCATTAGTCCGGACTAGGGGAAGAATCCTTCTACTGTTTAAAAGTCCTCTTTTAAAATGTATACAGACAGACCTGGACAAAAATGTATGTTTATAGCCGTGCAGTTGTACAGTTCCTTGTAAGGTCAATCAAGTAGATGCACAAGCTGCAAGTTTTGTATGTGCCCTAAAAGCACATTTTAAAAGCAGAGATCACAATTAATTATATTGTTATAATCCTGTATGCAGGTTATGTTTTTTAAAGCGATCAATGGTGTTTCTAAATGTGTGTACATTTTTATATGTATGCTAAACCAACCTCAAATCATAATTCTATAAGCATGGTTGGTTGATTTTGTTTGTTTGATGACCCAGCTGTGAAATAACTAAGCCAGAACACTGAAGGGGAGCATTAAATGTTTGCTTTGCTACTAATCCAGCTGGCCTGTCCTTGTATGTTAAAGGGTTTATTTTTTAAATACTTGGACAATGTTATTGTTAGACATTTAAACATTGATCATGGAATGGCCGAGCTCCATAAACTGAAATCTGGGGTACTGCTGTTTCATCTGTTTCCAGGATCTCCATAAATCACACCCAATGACATTGTGACCTTACTCTGCTGTGCTGTGCTTTTAATTTGAAACTGTAACCAAACCTCTGAGTAAGCCTGGCTGAGTGATTCTGTGAGCTTTTTTTTCTTTGGGATTTGGGAAGTCTCTGGCATATTGTTTGGGCTTCGTAGTGCAAAGCTGTGTTTGCCGAGGCTGAAGTTCCTGTGGATTACAGCGTGTTGTATGTCCCGGTTTAAGGATGGAGGTGCAGAACAGAGCGCTGCCCAGTGTGATCCCAGAGGATCGGGAGGTTCAGCATTCGGTGGTTAATGGGGTTCAACTTGTTGACGGCGGGGAGGATGAAGTGCCCGTCTCCAAATCCCAGAGGAGACGCAGTGACATAAAAGTATACAAGGAGTTCTGTGACTTTTATGCACGATTGTAAGTCTGTCTAGCAGTTTGAGATGGGTATTGTTTGATTAGGATGATTAGAACTGTAGACGGCAATCCGACTCGCATACCTGCGTACTTGTCGAATAAACCTTTTGTTGTTTGAAAAGCGTTGTTCAAATGTGTGTATTATTGGGTTTTTTGTATTTTTTCTCCAATACCTTTCCCTCTGTTGAAACTTTGGCATAGAAATATTTTTCTTATCAAAGGTCTGATTTTACATTTTGGAAGCGACTGTAATTCGACGGGAATTGTCTGGACACTGCCCTGAGCTTTGAATATTTGAATTGCAGTTTGATTTGCCAGTTGTTAAAATTTGTGACAATATCAGAAGGCATAGGCCGGTGAAGCCTGTCAAGAGGACAATACTTCTGAAATGGCCGTTTTGCTTTTGTGAATAAACTTCCTGAACCTGAAATGTCGTTCTGATGTTAACTTGTATTGAAATTCTTGATAAAAGCTTTTGCTCAAAGACATGGTATCCAAATGTACTTTCTTATAACTAGGAAAGATTGTGTGTATTGCAGAAACATTCAATTCAGCAGTAGAGTGGTTTCTAAGGTGACATTGACTGCTAGAGAATTCCAGTATCAGACTGTGAATGCTTTCTTCCCCTTGTGATTGTAAGCTGCTGTTAAAAGACCCGTATATATGTGTGTGTGTGTGTGTGTGTGTGTGTGTGTGTGTGTGTGTGTGTGTATATATATATATATATATATATATATATATATATATATATATATATATATATATATATATATACACGTCAGACATGACTGTCTCTGACCATGGCTTTTGCTAGAAGACAAAATGTCTTCAGATTGATGCAAGCTGTGAGCAGGAGTAGTGTTTGTTTAAAGGAAAACTAGCTGAAGTAGTTTGTAGCTTTTTTTTTGTTTGTTTTTGTATGCATTGATACAGAAAAAAATAATGCTGACACTCTAATGTTGATAATTTTTATACCAGCAGTCCTTCTGAAAGTTTAATCTGCAGTGTGTAGCTGTACCGGCACCCTGTTAGCATACATTTAAGTCACTCTTGTAGAATATCACATTTGATACTAATAATAATAATAATACAAAAAGTAAAGTTTTTGTTATGATTTTGATCGTCTTTATTATTACAAAATGGTAAAAGTTGCTTTTGCATTTTGGTGCTTGTGAATTTAGTGCCCAATAGTGTTTTGTAGTGTGGATTACATTTGAAATCACTAGCTTATTGTTTTGAACCAAGCTCCCATGTAGTCAATTGCCATATATATATATATATATATATATATATATATATATATATATATATATATATATATATATAGCTCAAAGAGCCAGCTGCCCAACGTTTCGATATGTTGTACATATCTTTCTCAAGGGAGCATGTGTTTGAATCAAAACATTGGAGGTATTTATAGGTTTTTGATGACAACTACTTGTTATTGTTTATAATGTGTGTGTGTGTATCATATATATATATATGTCCATGGTGATCGTGCAATCTGAAATCATAAATCTATGATAAACTCTAAATATAGTACAAACATCATTGATCTTTTTTTTCTGCAGATACTTTAGGGTGCACCAGAAGCTGCTTTTTTAAGGTGTTTAGTATCTCCTGAAAAGCCTTTTTAAATTTCTGGATATCTGAAAGGTGGTCGATTTTAAAGAGACTTGTAAAAAGATGATTTTATACTTCTTTGCAGGACTTCTTTGCATGTTCCTGGCCTACCAAAACACCAATAGGAGATTTTCCAGGGAGGCTCATCTAGAACCGAGTGAAATCCTCTTGGGCTTTGTCATAATTTCCTTTTAGTTGTTTTCTCAAATAGGAGTGGCTGTCTGACAGATGACAAATAGGTGAAAAATGTTTGCTTCTGGTGTTTTCACTTCTAGAAAACACTATTCTCAGAGCTGGGGTATCTGTGAAGAGGTTAGAAATGGGTTTACAAAGCAACCCACTTGTAGTTTCCCTAACCCACTGGAAAGCAATAGAACTATTTAGTTACTGAGTAGTAGACTAAGACTTGTTTTCATATTCCAGTACCATCAAGAAAGGCCTAGGGATGTCACGGTATACTGGTTTTACGGTAAACCGCAATCATTTTTACTGAGTTCACACGGTTTAAGGTGATATGGGCGTGTTTTTGTATCACCATTTGTCCATCGGTGAGCCACTGTGTTCATTAGAACTAACTAATGAACACAGACATCTCAAGTTCTGAAAACTGCCATGCATGAGATTATCCGAGTAAGTGATCATATTTAATATAAACCGCCCTACTAAACAATGATCGCTAGCAAACGTGATTGTCAGTAAATGAAACACAAATACCAGGAAATATCAGCAAGAACAAGGCACTGTAACCTTTCATCACTGCCTTGCTATTAATTTACCAAACCAAAGAAGTCCCCACCTTAACTTTTCTTCTTTCCTTTGTGTTCATTGCTGTTAACATGCAGTCCAAAAAAACAATTAGCTGACGCTGTCTTGAGTGGGCGGGCACTGCATGTCTTAAAACACACTCGATTGGCTATTGTTAGGTATCACTTTGCATCTCTTAACTAATAGGATGCCATCCAAACTGGTAAAGATGAAGAGGGTATTCAGTTGCAGTGGTCACATCCTTACCCCCTATCGTTTCAGACTGAGCCCAGAAAATGTTAATATTTTGGTGTTTCTCCACAGTAATTTGAAATAAAAAAGCTGCATTATTTTGCCGAGCCTGAGTGAGCTGGAGTGAACACTGCTTCCATTTAGGTAGTGCCTGATATAACTGTAGTACCAGTGTATTGTATTTGTTATAAAACTTTAAATTAAAGATATTTTTCTTATGACTTCAGTGTATTTCTTTAAATAGCCATTTAAAAACGGATTACAAAAAAATGACATTATGCCGCGGTACGATAACCGTGGTATATTTTTTGACGCTTACCATACTGTCAAAATTTGATACTGTGACATCCCTAGAAAGGCCTGCTTTTTCTTTTCTTTTATTAAGCAGTTTGGTTTGTTCTGATAAGACTTATCAGTTGTTAACAAAAGAGAAGCCGACAGCTGCTTTCATTTTAACCCAAACATTGGAAGGCACAAAAACATGTGTTGGGTGGTGGCTGGGAGAATGTCTGTAGTCTTTTCCTTTTTAGTTTTATAGACCCATTTCTATACACTACATTTTTACATTCTCTGAGTGACAATAAGGTGTTTCCTCATTTTAAGAATAACAGTGGAGCGTGGTGGGGGTCTGAATGTCTGCTTTAATTTTTCAGGGGAAAGGGAACATCATTATTTTGTGACCTGTGTTGAAATACATGTTGCTGTTTTTCACCATTTAAATTCATGTGTTTTTCATGACTGGGCTTTGCACCATACAACTGGTTGCAAAGATTAAAAAGTTTACTCCTTTTGGTCTCTTGGAAGGGGGTGAAGTTGTTTAGCGATCAGTGCAAATGTTTTTTATCTTTTCCACATTGTTTTTTCTTGGGAGTTTCAGAAATATACAAATTCTTCTGGTTAATGGCCAAGGTCAGGAACCAAATTGGACAGTAATCTGTTCAAGCAATACTATATGAGAACAACTGGGAGCCGCTTTCTACTCGTTCTCCAAGAAAGTTGTTTGTTATAAAAAGAACTCCATGTACTCTCAAAAGCCTGATGTTCCTCTTTGTTTACTAGGTTCCATTGTGTCTCACTAAGGAAACATCTGGAAGTGTTACATTCACCCCGAACCTCATACTGTAGGTTACTAAATTACCAGTGCAGGTTTTATCAGGCTGATTTTTAGTAATATAAAGCTCTAAATGGGATGGCTCCAGATTATTTGACAGAGATGTTGACTCCCTATGAGCCTCAATGGGTATTGAGGTCTGCTAGTTGTGCCCTTCTCTGTTTTCCAAGGGTGAGGCTAAAGAGGAAGGGAGCAGCAGCCTTGTGTGTTCAAGCCCCTCGACTGGAACTCCCTGCCTGAGTCAGTTCAAAGTGCTCCCTCCATGGAAAAGTCCTGGCTCAAGACACCATCTTTATAACTTAGCCTTTTTAATTTCCATTTTTTTAAGCTTATTTATATTTGTATTTTATTCTAATTTTTAATTTTTAAAATTGTACTGCTCTGTTTTTAACTGTCTCTAAAGCGCTTTGAATCATTGTGTATGAAAGGCGCTATATAAATAAAGGTTATTGTTGTTGTTATTATTATTATCATTATTATTATTATTATTAGCAGTTTATAATATGCTGGTATCGACGACAATGTAACAATAAAAAGTGACATAACCTAACAAAACGTGAGCTTGAGACAACACAAAGTACATTAAAACCAAAGCTTTAAAATCCACTTTTTATGATATATTAGCATTCCCATTATATAATCACTTTCTTCTGTTTTAAGATCTTTACCTTTTTTGGTTGTATTTCAGTCTTCAGTTTGCTATATGCAAATATTTAAAAGACACTGTTACAGATGAAAACACTTCCTGATCAGTAATCACTTGATAGTTCAAAATTGCTTCAATGATAATCTATATAGGGTTGTTTTTGAAATATTTGAATGTCAAATTACAAAAAAAAAAAAGTGGCAAAACAAAACATTCATTCTTTGTGACCAATGATACTGTTACCATAATAAAACTAATATGAACACCTTAATAGATTTTAATTAAAGGGTATTTCTGGTCTGGTTGTACTGTTCATATCAGAAATGCCCTTTATTTGTTTGACTGTGTATGACATTTTATTTTATTTATTTATTTATTTATTAAACAGCAACATGGCAAATGCTCTGGCAAATGCCATCTGTGAGCGCTGCAAGAGTGGCTTTGAACCGGCTGAGAAGATTGTGAACAGTAACGGGGAGCTGTACCATGAGCAGTGCTTCGTGTGCGCACAGTGTTTCCAGCAGTTCCCAGAGGGCCTCTTCTACGAGGTGAGGATCTGCCACACTCATTAGCCTGACCCCCAGAGGACAGTGAATGGCTTTTCTAGCGACCTTTATACTTCAAGTACCGCTTTTATTTTTTATAGTGCCATAGACAAC
Source organism: Acipenser oxyrinchus oxyrinchus (assembly GCA_030684275.1). NCBI lineage: Eukaryota > Metazoa > Chordata > Actinopteri > Acipenseriformes > Acipenseridae > Acipenser > Acipenser oxyrinchus. The sequence continues at coordinate 38,526,429 of CM060253.1, read as the reverse complement.
ATTCTCGGGAATAAAAATTAAGAGGTCCTTTCCAGCATATATGAGAAAACATGTTGCAATTTTCAGGAATCATTTTTTCTTTAGCTCCAGTTAAAATGTGTCTCTTATTTTGATTACTCAAATACTATGTTTATTCTTATGTGTTAAATCTGTGTTTAGAAGTTGCTTTTCTGTTCTAGTTGCTAGCCATAGACATGTTAGTGAGTGCAAGTACCATCTAGTCAACACCTTCTCTGTGTTGCCAGTAATACAAAAGGAAACGCAGCCCACAGTTCACTAGGTAGTGCTTGCAAAGGTAAAGACCCTCTGGCTGATTTAGCCTCTGAAAAATGTATAGAACGCAAGAGCAGCTTCTGAACTCGGGGTCAAGCACCTTCAACGCAGATCACAAAAAGTAACTGCAATAAGAACCACATAGAATGATTGCTAAAACCATAAAAGGGCCAGAGTAGTAAGCAAACAAAGACAAACTATAAAAACTATTTTAAAAAAAGTAATTTAAAGCAACTAGCTCTAATCTAAACCAGGGATGTACAATCGCGGTCCTAGAAGGCTATTCCACTCCAGGTTTAACAGGTAAAATGAACTGCTTAACTACTTCAGGGTCTGGATGGATATTTAAATGGTTTAATTAAACAATTTAGAACAGGGTTGGAACAAAGACCAGGAGTGGAAGGGCTGAGTTTGGGCCCCCCTGATCTCAATACATCCATAAACCTGCTATGTTGCTAACCTCTTCCAACCATATTTTAATTGTATTTTGTGATGCTAACAAGAATAAATAAATTAATTAATAAATCCACCCTGTAGGGGGAACCGCTAGCGGGATTACTGTACAGATAAACAAACTCTAAAAAGCTGCAATATTTTAGATGTGTAGACATGTATAACTGGTTCCTCAAGGCAGATAATTATGTATTTCAAAGAAAGTATATTCTAGTCCCTATCCTTTGATATTGCTTGGCTGACTTTGTAATATATTTTAAACTACAAAACAGTCTTTCATGTCTTATTAAAAAAAAAACAACACAGATATATAGATCATAATTTAAATTATAGCTTTAGAATGGATACCTTTTTATAAACAGACCAACCTCCTTAACTCCCTTGGCGATGAATTATTATTTAAATATTTAAAACATTCATAAAACTCACACAAGTTTAATTTGGAACATAGTTGTCGATTTTTTTATATAGTTGAGTAATTTTTTTTATTCTATACAATTATACAACTTGCTTAATTAAGTATTTGTCAATGGCTTTTTTTAGAACAGGAATATTGTCAGTTACAAAAGAGCAAATGGCAGGTTTAAGTTGCACCTCTGTAAATTTTATTATCTTATAAACTGTGGAATAAAATGAAACACTAATGCAGCAGGAATTACTTGCTAGATAATTTAAAGATAATGGCCAGTTTAATTTCCTTTGTATTTCCAGTTTGAAGGAAGAAAATACTGTGAGCATGATTTCCAGATGCTGTTTGCCCCCTGTTGCCATCAGTGTGGTGAGTATACTTAAGTAAAACACCCAAGAAGGTGCTAGGCAGTGCAGCAGGTTAATTCACAAGCATGTCTTTAACTCATTTGAGTGGTATTTGTTAAGACCGCAGCAGACATTGAATAAAAACACAATTGACAGTTCCTGCTTGAGAGAGGCCCTTGACTGAATAGGCTTTACTTTAGGAGGTCTCTCACAGCTGTGAGAGGTAGCATTCATGGCTCCTGTCAGCATTATGTCAGATTGTAACTTGTAGTTGATTTTCTATAGATGGGTGAAATGGTCAGTCATGATAATCGTCATTGCTGCTGCATTATAAGTCTCTGTGGCCACTGGCCCAAAATGTGCATTTCAGCTATATTTAAACATAAATGTGTTTAACAAAGGTTTTAAAATCCATGTAATACCCATTTCACTGCTTTGTTTAGTTCAGTACTCATTTCTAATATATTTTCTCTACTTTAAAACATTCTTAAAAGAACACCACAATAGGACAAGCAGACCTCTCCTCCTGTTCCAGGTTACAGAGGCTAATGGAGTAGGGAAGGTCATTTTTAATAGTGCTATTTTTGCACCAGGCAGTACTCAATCAGTAAACAAAACAAAACAAAAAAAACTATATATACGTAATTACATATTACTCCAGATTTAAAACAGCATTGAACTGTGGTGAAGTGTATCTTGTGCCCAGACATATGTATTGCCTCCACACGCTGGCTGACAGCTGTCTTTTTCAGTTATGTGTACAGCATCCCTGAGGGTACCTGTTTGTGTTTTAGGCGAGTTCATCATTGGTCGTGTGATAAAGGCGATGAACAATAGTTGGCATCCTGACTGCTTCTGCTGTGACATCTGCCAACAAGTCCTTGCTGACGTGGGCTTTGTGAAGAATGCTGGCAGGTGAGTGCAGTCATTCCTCCCGTCTGCCCTGCAGGAATAAACATGCCTGATCCCACTGTTCCAAGCAGTGTTTGTATCACAAGTATGACTGGAGCTTTCAAAGAATGAGGATGTACAGAACATGTGTCATAGTGGTGGGATGAACATGTTGTTTTTTCTATGTTCGGATATTCGTCCGACATAAATATATTCCTTCGGATATTCATTTCGAAATTTAGAAAAAGCCATTAAATGAAAAATGTTATTTTAAGTAGAGATATTCAGGGAGTATATTTATTGTGTATGACATTGGGGACAATACGTTAAGCAGATTTTTTAAAATATCCCATTGCTCTGGTTTGAGATCAAGGTAGCACTTCTTTGCAGAGACCAAACTGCTCTTGTCGTTGGTGTTGTTCAGTCTGTGCTGTGGAGCTCATTCTAAAGTGGCCAACCAACTTTCGAGACGCACCAATAGCCAGATCAATCTCCGGTACTGCCAGACCTTTCCAAACTGAAAGTTGTAAACTGCCCCCACACCTCACAGCAGTTAAGCCCATCTTTTCTGTCACAAGCAACATATTGGCGGCATTATCTGTAACTACTGCAAGAGGGGGGATTGCAAAGTCTGACAGTATTTCATCTAAGTGGTGCTGTAGATTCACAGCAGTGTGGCTCTCTGCAATCGGTTTTGTAGCTAGAATTTTAGTTTGTAAATTCCACTCACCATCCATGTAGTGGCAAGTTACAATCCTGTATGACTCGTTTGCCACACTTGTCCATGTATCTGTTGTCAGGGCAGGGATGACCGAGCAAGAAGGAGACTGATCAGAGAGGCTACCAAGAGGTCAATGGCAACTTTGCAAGAGCTACAGGCTTTATGGCCAAGACTGGTCAAAGTGTGCATGGGACAACAATATCCCAAGCACTCCACACATCTGATGTATTATGTACTTTTGTTTTTGCAAAACAATAATACAATAATACTTTAAAACAATAATTTATTTTTAGTATTCAAAAATAAAATTATTTTTCCCACCCCTAATGTATCAGTTTCTTTGTTTTTGTTTACATAGTTTGCAAAGTTTTTCTATGTTCGTAAAGATTGGTTTTAGAAGGTGAATTTGGGGGGGGGGGCGGTTGTTTACATGATTTTATTTATATCAAATACAACTTTGTATAATTAGGGGAGAGGGGAAGAGGGCCTTTGGATTTTAAAGCAAGCTTGATTTCCGTTATCTAGACACCTTTGTCGCCCTTGTCACAACCGTGAGAAAGCTAGAGGTCTGGGGAAGTACATCTGTCAGAAGTGTCACGCCATCATTGACGAGCTGCCTTTGATTTTCAAGAATGATCCGTATCACCCGGATCACTTCAACTGCACCAACTGCGGGTAGGTAGCAAGAACGGCGACAGTAGGAGTTGTTTTACCAGCCTGTTGTATTCCAAGATTTATAAAATGCATTACAAATGTAACTTATACATTGATCAGGATAGTCCCTTAATGTGCATCCTTCGCACTATGATGTCAGTGACTCCCAGACGATGTCCGCAGCATATATTGGTAGCCAGGTAAACTGGTCATCACCTTTGAGTGTAAAGGGAGATTCAATTGTCACCCAGATGTCCTGCCATGAACATATTTTCATCTTATGCAAAGTATACTGCTGATATTTCGAATTATCAATGTGAATGAATCTTTCTACATGGAATTTTTTGTAATGCTTTTAACGACCATGCTTTTTACTTCTGTCTGTCCCCTTGGCATTTGCCAGTAAGGAGCTGACTGCTGATGCTCGTGAACTAAAAGGGGAGTTGTATTGCCTGCCCTGTCATGACAAGATGGGAGTTCCCATTTGTGGTGCCTGCCGAAGACCCATTGAAGGGCGTGTGGTCAATGCCATGGGCAAGCAGTGGCACGTGGAGGTACGTCTGGCCTGAATAATGACTGAGTGTTTAAAGTTATGGATAATGTTATGGAGATCACAAATTGCACACAAAAATGATTTTAATATATACTTTATCTGATGTCATTCTTCTTTTTGGCCACTAGTGGTCAGTAATGAATTGGTCTTCCATTATGTCTATTTTATGAATTTTTATATATATATATATATATATATATATATATATATATATATATATATATATATATATATATATATATATATATATATTTTTACTTGTGCTTTTTCAGTACATCTTCTTCAGTGCTCTCTTTTGTGTATCTTTTTATCTCAATTCATTTCCACACACCGTGTTCCTGTTTCAGCACTTTGTGTGCTCTGTCTGTGAAAGGCCCTTTCAAGGGCACCCTTACTATGAGCGGGGGGGCCACGTCTATTGCGAAAGGCACTTTGACATGGTGAGAGGGATTTAGACACCCATGCACCTTGTGCAACTTCACCTCCCTGCCTCGCAATGATTAAAACTGTTCAGATAAGGGGTTTCTCGGAATATCAGAATTGGATACTTAGCTAGCATCTCAAGGCTTGTTACTTGAGACGGTAAAAAAAAAAGTTTTAATTGGGTGTTAGACAGATATAGTTTTGCAGGGAAATCTACAATATTGGCAAATAGCAGCTAAAGGCTCTTCATCCACTGACTTAACTAATCATTTGAAATCTCATAGCTCACCTCAAATCGGAATGCAAGTAACTATTGTTAACAAGTTTCTTTTTAGTACCTATAGATGACATTGGGGATGTTCTATGGACGCACAGCACCAGAAATGGAGCCTTGTTAACGTTTAAAATTTAAATCTAAATAAAATTTAACCAAGTTTATTTTTAGTACCTATAGATGACATTGGGGATGTTCTATGGACGCACCCCCTTATGGCACACAACAGCTGACTATCGTTTCTGCAAAGCTCTACATAGGCCAATGTGACTTTAGAATTGTTCTGTACTTCACAAATCAACCATAATGGTTATAACGGGAGATGGTATAAAATAGGAAGGAGCAAGAGTTGAGACGTGTTTGAACCTGTTTGTGAACCCGCCTATCTGAAAAGTTTTCTGTTGCACAATTCAGTGAGGTAAAAAGACTGGTGTGTAGCTGCAGTGACTAGGCCTTTGCTATTGTTTGTCTGGCTCCTTCTCTTTCTTGTGTAACTCTCTGCAGTGAAGCCCTGACTAAACTATGACTAACCTGTTTGGCCCATAAACGTTTTTTGCAGCATTTTGTGTGTGCTAAGTGTGAAAAGCCATTCCTTGGCCACCGTCACTATGAAAGGAAGGGATTGGCTTATTGTGAAACTCACTACAATCAGGTACATGTTGCGTTTTGTTATTGCATCTACGAAATAAATTATATTTCTGTACATTCCAATACTATTGCACACAAACCTCTGGATAAAAACCAAGTGGAAAGGAATGTATTGTATAGTCTGTCATATTTGCTTAATAAAAAATCCTACTTTTAAGTGCAACCTTGATATTTTGCTATCTGTCTTCCACATAAAAAATAGTGTAATATTGAAAACAGTGAATTGGTGAAGGGTCCCTATACAATAAAGTGTAGTACAGGTACAATTTATTGACAACATAGTCTAACCACATATTAACAGAACTTGTGAAATAGGATTGAGCACTGTATACATCTGCAAATTCTATTATACATAGTGTATATTATACATAGTGTATAATAGAATTACATTTCTGTGACCCAGCTTGAATTAAAGAAACAAGTGCTTTTACTTAATTGTAACAGGTTTTATCAAATGTTTAGCAGCTTCCACTATGATCTCAATAAACATTTCCAGTGAGTGCAGTTATTTCAAGATATTTGGAAGCAGAATGTTGTGATATGTTACATTTCTATTGGTTGATTGCAGAATTAAACATTGCAGTGTGCAGTTAGGACATGCATGCCTTGTAACTACACGAAAGGTCTAATTCTTTTCTGGTAATTTTACAGCTGTTTGGTGATGTTTGCTACCACTGCAACCGTGTGATTGAAGGAGATGGTAATATTCTGAATTACTATTATGTTTTGATTTAAAAAAAAAAGCTGGATGGATTTTTTAAAATGAATTTATAATCAGTGTTTCATATAAACTAGTAGTTTTTCTTTTATCTTTTTAATTGAAGATGTTGAGAGACTTCTTGTCAAAGTTTGTTATATAATTTTAAAAGTTTCTTGTAGTATTACCGCAGCTTTTGTATTAACCGGACAGCCATAGACATCCCACATTTTAGTTAATTTGTATTGATTGCATTAGTTTGTAGATTTATTTATTTTACAGTTGTAGTACTAGCGTAGCAACGGTTTCCTTCTCATTGTGATTCTTTTTTTAAATTTTTTCTCTCCAGTTGTATCTGCACTGAACAAGGCTTGGTGTGTAAACTGCTTTGCCTGCTCTACTTGCAACACCAAGCTGACACTCAAGTAAGTATAATTCCTGTTGCTGTTTAGCTCATTGTTCTGTAAGAAAACGTTTTCTGAAACATGCCAGTCATTTTAAATATACTGTATATTTTGTATTTTTATATGTTGATATTATTATTATTATTATTATTATTATTATTATTATTATTATTATTATTATCCCTAAGCCTAATAATTCCTAGAATGACCCAAACTCGACTTTCTCAGGGTTAGATTGCTGGGTTGACTGAAGCAAGGGAAAGGGTATTGTATCTCTGAAACGGTCTTTAAATCTCATTCCTGTTATCTAGGTGAACTCCCACATTTATTGTTCTGCTTCCCTTGTTGAGCACCATTCCTTTATACGGGAGCTAACCAAAAATCAAATTTCCTAGATTTAATGTTATATCTGGTCACCATTTGTGTTGCCTTTTTTTTTTTATCCCGCCTTAAAAAATAAAAAATAAGTTCATATTTCATATACAGTGCATAAAGTAATTCGATACCAGGAAGCATCATCAACCTTTTCATCTGTAGTGTTGTCTTTTGAAATATGCTTATCCCAAAAATGGAGACCCATGATAATATTGCTAGTGCTATGAAAAGCTTGGTAAGCACTACCATTTCCCACCTAGGACAATGTCTCCCTCCATATTGCTCTTCCCTCTGTCTTTTGATTTCTCTCTTAATCGGCTCTTCTTTCCTGTACTTGTCTGCCGGTCCCTCCTCTAAAGGGACAAATTCGTTGAGATTGATCTAAAGCCGGTCTGCAAGCCCTGCTATGAGAGAATGCCTGAGGAGCTAAAGAGTCGGCTGGCCAAACGCGAAAGAGACTCCAAAGAAAAGAAAAAGAAAATGCCAATCTGTTTGTAAACCTTTCTTTCTCTTTTTCATCACTTCTCCTTTCTTTCCATTGGTTAGTGTCAAGGATATTCTTTTTTTCTGAGACTGTATTCATCACGCTAACTGTGTCTGCTGGCTTGGTTGGATTGTTTGTCAACTCTAATGCTCTTTTTCTGCTTGTTGTCTGCAGCTTGGCCTCTTGCCATTCATTTTAATGGTTGTTGGATCAAAGGCGTTTTTTTTCCCCCACTTTACAAGTTTTTAAAATATGTAGGGACATTTATGGGGTGATTTTTATAATGCAAGAAATATAGGATAGTTATGCATGCTGCTGTAACACAAGTATTCATGAGAGAATGGGCACCATAGCCAAGCAAGTACCAGCCGATCCAAACTATGGGTTACCTGGAATGCAGCACTGGCACCCCCTATACTCTCACAACTCCTTTTGTATTTTACATCAAATTTCACTGTGCTGCCATGAGCCTTAATGCAACATCTTGCTGTGTTTCCCAATTGTTTTCTTTCTTAATTATGCTTTATATTGAGCTTTTCATAATTATTGTGCATGGATTTTCTAACTGAAGTTTTGGAGGAGGAGGGGCACCGTGAGAGCCACACCCAATGGGGAGCAGTGAGGCAAACTACAGTGTGTGCAGTTACACAATGTTATCCCACACTCTGGATTACCTGATGAATTTACTATTTAAATTAATCATTTAAACCGCATAAATATTTGAAAAACAAGACCTTCTACTGGAATACATTGGTAGTGAAGTTGCTGTCAATTTATATAGCCAAATAGAAAATAAAAACTTTTTTAGAGTCTGTATTTAAGTGCATCAAAAGATTAGCAGTTCTGTTCCTTGGTGGTTGCATCAGGGAAACTAAAAAATAAATTAAAACATTACACACTTTGAAAATTATGTGGTGTCTCGATTCAGACAAGGGTCTCTACTGAAGAATTTAAAAGTACATTTCCAGTTGCTTACGTTTTAAGGTGACATCCTATCTAGGTTTGTTCTGTTTTGGTGTAGTTTGCACATTATGCGTTTTCCTGCATGTTACGTACATACATTTCCAGTTTGTGGTGTACCCAGAACAATATCTATCTAAAAATAAAATGCTCAAACCTTATTATTTTACTTTTGCTTAGGAACAAGTTTGTGGAGTTTGACATGAAACCGGTCTGCAAGAAATGCTATGAGAAGTTCCCTCTGGAGCTGAAGAAAAGACTAAAGAAGCTGGCTGAAACTGTTGGACGTAAATAAACTGCAAGCTGTGCACTTTGCACAGTTCAGACGAGAACGCTAGCCATACTGAGCTTGATTAGAACCAAAATGTGTTTAATACACACAGAATCTGAAGGTTTGGAAACGCAAAACTGTATATTCATTGGAAATAAAACTGATGGATTTAGTTTTAAAATAATTTTGAAAACATCGATGTCTGAAAAGATAAGGATAATAAATTTTCTCACAATATGATCTTGTCATTTATACTGTACCTTTTTAGGATTTTGTATTTCACACCAATGTATTAACAAAAAACACTTCTATCTTATCTAAGCCAAATGTGTTACTTTACGTCTTTTTATACTTTTTTTATGACAATTCTACTCCATGCATGATGTGCAACAAATTGAAATTAAGTTAATATTAATTCCTTTAGGGTTGTGGAGAAACGAAAACTTGTGCAACTAACAAGAACATGGGAACTTGCGACCTCCTAAATTTATGGAATGCATTTATTAATAGACATTTAGATTTAAAACGCCCAAAGAAACTATATTAAATGCTTATTTTCCAATTTGAAATGTAGGTCTCGCTCCATTTATAAAACATTTGTTAATGTGGTTGACTACTATTAACAAGGAATACCTGTTTATTACAATCACATTTTAATGATACATTACTAGTATAGAGAGTAATGCTTGGTTACATATAAATACCTTACATTTTCTTGTAACATTATATTGCTATAGCCTCTTATTATGAAGAAATGGCTAATGTTTATAACACTTTCAGGACACAGAACTAGATGCATTATGGATGGTTTATAACAGATTTGTAAACTTAGATGTTATTTTTAATGCAGCGGTGCTTCCTTAATGGTGTAATAGTCAAGCCTATTGGAAACTCGCTTGCCCCCACACAGTGTATGGGCAGCATAGAAAGTGAGTGAGTGGGTGGGTCTGAATACATGGCAACTTTGACTCGAAAATCTCATGATAAGAAACAAGCAAAAAAGTGAAGTTGTTAGAAAATGTATTTTCAAAGGCTTGATTTTAATATGGCTTTTAAAATGGACTGTTTTGATTGGTACTGTTGTATAGCCTGCTATTTTCCCTGCATGTTTATTATAAAGATCTATATATATATTTATCTGTTATATCCTTTATGTTTCTTGTTCCTTATTTTTATAATAGCAGTCCAATTAGCAATAATCTTTAACTGTGTAGCCCAAATGCTATGTTTTGACATGTACTTTTGCGAGTTAGATTTGTATTTGGTGTTTTTTTTTTTTTGTTGTTGTTGTTAAAATCACACTGCCTTAAATGTTAAACAAGCTGAAGTGTCAGGTAATTAGAAAACTATGGTTATTTTTGAAGTCAGCATTTACATTAGACTTAAGAAAATGTCAAGCAAGGGATGGGATGAATAAATAAATGGAGATGGTGTACACCTGTAGTGAAAATGGTACTGAGGACTTCAAAAAATAATCTATATCAAGTATTGTTTACGTACTATGGAACAATGTTACATTTCTAGAACATTTCAAATGGATTTATTTATCAGAACAAATCATGACAAAATATGGCACGGCCTATTTCTTTGGTAGTAGTAAACAGCATTGTTAATTACAAAAAGAAATACTGCATAATGTTGGTTTAAAGAAAAGAAAGTGTCACTCAAAGCCATCCAACTTAAAGTTGTATGTAAACTAATCATTGAATCAATTTTCTAGTATGTTTCTTATGTTATTCACAGTGACATATTCCAGTATTTAATAAAATCTATATCATCAAACTCTTGTGTTCTTTTTGCAAATGTTACTTGCCTTGTAGTCAATGTTACTATAAAATGTGCAGTATGGATTGTGTGATCTGTATCAATCGCTAAAACTATGACTGCAAACACATGGACTTGGGAGGTTAAACATTTGGGTAATGTGAGCCTATTGTAATTTTCACATCCCTTACTGTTCAGAAGCCTACTGGGTTTCACACATAACTGGCACAGGTCTCTCCCAAGCAACACAACAAAACAAAAGGATTGACCCCTCTTGAATGTTGAGTGTTTAGAGTTGCATATTCATAAGTATGGGAGAGTGCTGCTGGTGACCTATACTTTTGTTTGATCATTTATAGTACTAATGTTAGATAACAACAATGGATAATCTCAGGGGCTAAATACTGTAACACTGGGGAACTTCTTGGGGATTTGAAGATGATGCATTAAAGAGTAAAGGTGTTAATCTCCCAACAGTAAGGAGTAGATACTCTTGATGACAATATCCTTCATAGAGTAGGTTCCAAATCGGAGAAGGGAGACTGTGCTACACTGACTTGACAAAACATTAGAATAGCCTTAACAGTATGTAATTGACTGTGTTGAGGGACAAGCCGATTAAACAGGCACCCTTTTATCAAGAAGTTTCTGCAATCCTTCTGTTTTGCCTTGATTGTTGCTGAATAGTTGCACACAACTTTCACACAGCATGCATTGGTCTAGTGACTTATGAACAGTAGTTCCAGTGAATCACATGACATATCGTGTACAGATAAATCTACAATCTAATTTTTTCAGTGTAATAAATAGTTTAGTTTTTTTTTTTGCGACCCTGTCTGCAAAGGGAAGACCCTCTAATCAGGGTTTATTGCAGTTAGAAATAGGTAGACATTACCTTTGTTGCTATATTTTGGAACTTCATGAAAGTGCTTTGTTGCTACTTTATGGAGCTTCCTAATTGGTGCATGAAAGTTCTAGGTTTCTCGCTTCCACTCAGCCAAATTAAAGTAGAGTGTGCTCACAGTCACAGTGGTTCCCAAGCCTATCACATAAAAACAATCGGCTCGCTGAAGAGGTTAGCAGCACTGTGGTGCATGACTGTTTTTCTTGTGTGTTTTTATATTTTAAACCATAATTGGGATAGAGAAGGCGAGATGATCCAGGTCCAAACGGTAATTATTTTATTCAGCTGACATGACACTGACAGCTGTACACAAATCTTACTGCAAACTTTCGCGTATGCTGCTTTGTCCCGACTCCCGAGGAGCTGGCAGGAGTCGGACCCCCTTGTTTCAGTCTAGGTGCACTCCTCCGTCCCCTGAATCCCTTGGCTCCCCTGACGAGGGGTCACCGCCGGTGCAAAGTTACACCAGTGACTGTCCATTAAGGCCGACTGTTGCAGCCCCTGCAGGAGCGTTCACAGGCAGGCCGCCTTGCACCTCTTCCCTGCACAGTGCACGCAGGAGCTCAATGCCCTGCAGGGCTGGTGTTGCTGCTGGCGAGACTGAACCAACAAAGGCGCAGCCCCAGCATCTTGGGCAGCACGGCGCCGTTAAAGCTGCTGTGTCTCAAAATTATGTTCTAAATGAAACTAAAGTTGAATGCCCTGGTGTCTATTTACTGCATCCTATCCGCAGCGCACACCGCACTCGACTGCGTAACGATTTCCCTTCCCGTTGGAAACAGCTCAGTGCTTCCACTGCTGCTCCGGGAGCCGAACAGGCATACTCCTGTGTTATTACTACTTTCACCAGTAATTTGTAAATAAAAAGCCCAGGTACCAAATCAGGGGGAACACACTCCAAATGCATCTGTTGTTACCGTTTGTACTGTTTACTATGTTTTCAGGTTTGTAAATGTGTACGTTCATATCTTATCACAGATAAGCATTAGATAAAGGGGAATTCAGAACAGAAAATAGGAGGCACTTTTTTTACACAGAGAATTGTGACGGTCTGGAACCAAATCCCCAGTAATGTTGTTGAAGCTGACACCCTGGGATCCTTCAAAAAGCTGCCTGATGAGCTTTGTAAACCTTCTTATGTTCTTAACCAGTTTATACTGAACAGAAAAAGGAAGATTTGACAGCAAATAAATTGGTTCTGCAACGGCACCTTATTTGTCTAAAAATGCTTAGGCCTGTTAAATGTTCTCATCTTTAAACTCGGTTATTACAAACAGTTCCACATAATTGCCACTGAGGAAAGGGAAATATACTTTACGCAGGATGTTCTTGCTGTATCATGTTTTTCCGCTTCTGCAATTGCTGTATGCACAAAGTATGTTCACAAGCAAGGAACTTCCCGTTTTTTTTCAGGCATGCGTCATATTCGTCAGGAAGTTAGCTATTTACATTTCAAATGTAATTGGCTACATCATTTCACAATTCTTCCATCATATCCAATCAGTGCAGCTATACAGTTTGACAGGCGGCCGTCTAGTTGTGGAAGGCGGGCGCCAGTCAAATTTTTATGGCCTTGCGCTATGTAAGTTATGTAAACGGGACTTGTTATAAGAAAGCGAAAATATTGTGTATTTCTTATATAAATATTATATTCCGAAACGGTCTTGTATCTTGGAATTCAGAAAACTAAACCCGGAGCCATGCGGCGTAGTAAGGCCGAGGTGGATCGCTACATAGCATCGGTGCAAAATTCTTCTCCTTCCACTAAAGAGGTGAGTGTTTCTGGCCGTGTGTAACCGACTAGAGAGGTTGAAGCCCGAGTGGTGATATGATAGGCCGCATTAAATTAAGGAAGAGTAATAAAAATATTTTCTTGAAGCGGTTGTACTGAAATGTTCAAGTGAGTGGGACATGTGAGTGGGCTTGTCCAGTGCATTCTTGCTTTCGTTTTGGGTGAAGCCCACTTCGGTCTAATGTGGCAAAGACGCGGCCAGCCTGCTTGTTTTGAAATTAATCTGCGTAGTTGGGTTGCTTGTAATGCAAGCAGTGTGGATTGTTGTCAAATTACCTATGTATGGGTTTGTCAAATATATCGGTAATCGTTAAATAAATGGTGGATTAATTCCTGTACTTCAGTAAAGGACGTAGGCGCAGAGATAACTGGCGCTGATTTGTAATGTACTGTACCACCGGTACTTTTATAAATCATGAAATCTTCACCGGTACTTTTATAAATCATAAAATGTTAATGGGCATGACCAGAATAAAGAACCGTTGTTGATATTAATTTACTGCAGTTCACTACTCCCTGTTCACAGCATGTTTGTGCATACTCCAGTGTAACCAAATGATACAGACTTCTGTTAAAATAATCTGCTTTCGGATAAAGTAGGATAAATATATATATATATATATATATATATATATATATATATATATATATATATATATATATATATATATATGTTTTCATCGTGACATGTTCATATATAGTTAACAAAGAGAACACTCTAGAACATCAGTTTTCAACTAATGCGCATTGATGAAAATGCAGCCAACAAAATGCCATTTTGTTTGTACTGATGACTCTTTGTGAGTCGTTGTGTGCTGTGACTTGGCTGCTATCCTGCAGGAAAATATCTTTGCACATGAGTTTTCTCATGTTGCTAAAACAATAAGGAACTTAGTGTTCATTTCCATCAGAGGGAATATTCAAAAAGTAACAAGGATGTCAAAGATGTGCAGACTGATAGCAGTTGTAGAAACTACATTTCAATATCATCATTGTAGAAGTCCTTCATTAGCACTAAGACAACCTCACATAAGGGCTTTGTGTGTATGCCAGTCAGTCTTATCAATAAATATTTGAATGTTTTCTAAACAACTTTCACAACTTAGATTCTTGTTCTTTTGCTTTCAGAAACCTTTAAAAGGATTCTTGTTTGCAAAATTGTACTTTGAAGCAAAAGAATATGAACTTGCAAAAAGGTAAGAGCAAATGTGTCCAACATTTTCAGTACTTGTACTTGGGGAGAGAAACAAAGATGTCTACAATCATCTTTTTTTAAAATTATTTTTGTTTTATTAATAGACACATTTCAGCCTACCTAACTGTGCAGGAAAGGGATCCCAAAGCACATAAATTTCTAGGCCAGCTCTATGAAAAAGAGGAAAGCATTGAGAAAGCAGTTGGATGTTACAAGGTCAGTATTTAATAAGCAAAACTGTCAATCATTTTACAGCTGTTAACATTAAAATCCATTATGAATGCTTGCATTTTAAATACTGTTGACATTTTATTTTTGTTGCACTGTAAAAAGAATGCTCATTTCTGAAAATGTCCTTGTCTGCAGTGTTCTGTGGAGCTGAACCCAGCACAGAAAGACCTGGTACTGAAGATTGCCGAGTTACTGTGCAACAAGGAAGAAATAGACGAGCGAGCCGAGTACTGGGTGGAGAGGGCAGCCAAGCTCTTTCCTGGAAGCCCAGCAGTCTATAACCTGAAGGTGGGGAAGGTCTTGTAGGCATAGAGTGGAGTGTGAAGTACATTTAGTTGCATACAAATAAAAATGTAATTCCTTTAGGGCTGCTTCAGTTTGTTTTAGAGAAATCTATTTGTAGATTAAGTAAATGCTGGTGCTTCATCAGTTTATTATATTTTGGGCCTATTGATTTTGTATCAGCAAAAGGTCAATGAATAAATCTGTGTTGTGTTTTCCTTTTTCCTCTCCTGTAGGAGAAGCTGTTGAGTGTAAAGGGGCAGCAGGGCTGGAATGAGCTTTTTGACTTGCTGCAGTCAGAGCTGCATGCTCGGCCTGGCGATGTGCATGTGAACATAAAGCTAGTGAACCTGTATCGCTCCGACAAGCGACTCAATGAGGCTGTGAGGCACTGCCTCGATGCAGAGAAGAAAGGGGTCATGCGCCACAGCCTAGACTGGTCCACCTGTGTTGTACAGACGCTAAAGGTTTGTACTTGGTATAGATTTTTTGTTTCCCTAGTTCCTTAAGTGTCTAAATGTTGCTTTTCCTAGTCTGTACAAATGACTGATGTTAAACACTCGGCTCCACCTCTGCATTTCGTATTGCCAGGCAGGAGATTATGAAACGCATTATCTTTTTTCTTTGTATAATGTTTTGTTTTCAAGCTTTAAAATTGGTAAATTCAATAATAAGTTTAACAAAGGCCCCCAGGAGTACTTTGGCTCTACAGGTATATCTGAGTGTGATAAAACTATATGGAGGACAATACAGAAAGAACTGCTGCTGGCTCACAATAATCTGGTTTGCCTGACACTGTCTGCTAAGGATGTTCATCATGGCAGAATGGCCCTGCAAAGGTAGGCAGATGAGATTTACTGTATATTAGGGATGGGAATGTGACTAGTTTCCTATTCAAAAACACAGGTCCAACATTTCTGTGTATTCGAATACCTGAAATAAAGAATAAAAGGCAAATAAGTATATGTATATTCCAAGCAGACTGCATAAAGTGTAACCCGCTAGTTTAAGTTTACTCTTTGGAGCAGCCGGCCGGGTTCACGAAGTATACAAACAATGTCCAAGACGAGATTTCTTCGATTTAAGTTACTTTGTGTTTTCAATAACCTGTAAATTCAAAACAAGGAACATACCCGATTGTACTTTTAATGGTCAGTGCAAATGTCTACGTTACTCCATCCATTCACAAAGTCAGCAGTAGGTGTTTTATATTGTACTGCAGTCGATAGATTTAACTCTTGAGTAGTGAGTTCTAAAATGCACTGCCGGTCCTACGGGAGTGAGTTTTCTTTTTTTGTATTCTGCATGCGCTTGATTATTACGAGTACAGCGTACAAACAAACTGAAAGCTATATGTTTGTTTGTAATGAATACTGACGAAATACAGACAAATGATTTTTACCATAAATAAATAAAACAAGTATATATTTTATTTAGTCATAGGGAAAGGTTTTGACTAAACATGCAGGCAATAAACAATGGGGTGGAACAACCACAACAACACGTCCTACAAAAAAAGAGAGAGAGATGAATAAATCATATCCAGGTAAACCGGTTGTGGGGGCAGAGGGAGTGAGTGTCTAATGCTTCAGCGTATGATACTTCTTGAAGCATGGAACAAAGCACAGAGCTTTAGCACCGTCTCTTTGCTGTCACTTGATGTTGATGATAAATATTCTTGACTTATGTCTTCACTGACACACTCGCTGACATCTGATTCAGTGGAAGAATTGTATGTATTTGAATTTAAATCGTAATCTGAATTCAGTATTATTACTAATACTTATTTCTCACTGATTTTCGCCGGTTTACAAACACTGACATATTTTTGTGACTGGGTTTATTATATGTAATTCAGTCAATATCTGGCAGAGGGCACGAGAGACCAATAAAAGGTGTTCTAGAAACCTAGTGTTACAATATTATGTAATCTGGGGTTTTGTAGGCTCAGTAATTCAAGTTTAAAGTTGTAGAATGTACAGGTACATTCGTACTCCCTGGGGACCAGAGAGCAGCGACCATACCGGTACGTTTGTACTACTCAAAGGGTTAAAAACATTTCTTATTCGTCTTTGCTAGAGCCCCATGAAATTATTTTTATTTTTTATAATTTTTCGTTTTATTTTTCACAATTGTTGTTTTGTTAGATGCACATTAGGAAAACAACTCAAATAGATGTATATCAATAGAAGTATAGTATCCATCATGTTTTAACTACATGCATATTTTTTTATTAAATATCCGATTTTTTTTTTTTCCTTTTAACATTCTGACAACCAGACCTCGCACAGAAAAATAATTTAGTTACCATAATTTCTTATTAGCGACAGTAATGGTAATGTACAGTCCCCCACTCTTTAATTGCTTATTTACAGTACTGCCCATGCCCTCAATAAAATATATATTTACACTGCCCTACTATTGTGGGGCTGTCATAATACAGTACAGCCTCGCAATAATGGCCTTCGTTGTAACAAACCTTTGGCTATAACGAACGTCACCCCTGGACCCCAAATAAAAATAAATAAAAACATATAAACACACTGTCAACATTCTGGTCTGTACGCAGGGGATGCCTCCTCCGAAGTTAAGTCAACTCTTGCTGTGTAACTATACATCCAAAACGAAAATAATTTTATGTTGCAACAAAGCTGGAAACTATATTGATAGTTTGAAAAAAGGAGTAACGCAGGCATATCTTTGTTCAACAACGATGCGGCAATGCAAAACTTTTCATGTCAGGATGATTTGGAATAAAAGCTCAGTTTGGGATTCTTGCATGTTGGATTAAGATTTGGTGCACTTTGAAACAATTTGTGTCAGACTGATTTTGAATAAATGTTCAGCATCAATTTGGGATTTGAGCTTTCTGGACTTTAATTTGGAGTTTTCATTTTTTAACAAATAGGATAAAACAAAGGCAGAATACTGCATACATGGGACGAACAGGTACTTCTACTTGTATTAACAACCTCATCTCATTAACTTACTGCAACAGTTTATCGTTCATTTTGATTGTCCTTTTGGTATAACAAACTCCTCGATATAACGAACAAAAGGCTTGGACCCCAACACGTTTGTTATGTTGAGTAAGCAAAGCAGATTCATTCATTCAAATCCATTCAAAACCAAAACAGCATTTGCTCCAATGCAAAGTTTGCACCACTTGAATTGGCATACTAATGCAAGATACAGTACAAGCAAACAATCCATATTTTCCCCAAAAGCAATTAACAGCTAATGGTGCTTAACGACGGTGTCTTTCGACTCCCATTCCAGCCGACAGTTGCTAAATCTGCACATCATTATTATGTCCCCGTCGGCTGCATACGTCTCCTCATGCTCAAATTTTTTGCTGCATTGTTTAATTGTTATGCGTGGTTTAGGCATTTTAGAAACAAGCACCTCTTCTCTTCCATCACAATTTGAATTCACAAACGACTCGCTCCAAATTATATATCTGCACAAGTGCTAGTCAGAGCTTCCGTTTCCCTTCAGACCGTGTCTATGGTAACGGCTGAGCCACGGGGCTCTAGTCATTGCTTTGTTCTGGATAGCATTTGGTATGTCTTTGATCATCATAAATTTAAATTTGCTTTCTAATTTAAAGTTGACGATGCTGTGCTCCTGGAAGTTGTTTCATGACCGCCTAGCAGCAGCTCCTGTGTGCAATCGTTACAGGGGAACTCAGGCGGGGATCTGTTAATATTAGCTGAAAACAAGGCAACAAAAATGTCAATAGTGTCAAACAGAATATGTTTACTGTAGAATTGCAGGATTAATTAGGGTGCTTACGTTTAATATGTACATCTCATTCACATGAACGTGCATTTCGAACGGCCGATGTAGAATATTAACGTCAGATGTAGTTAAGCCAGGTAAATTGCTGGTTGGTGCAACAGGCATAACAACATCTGACTTGGGGTATAACACAGGGGTTTCTTATTTAAAGACTACCTGCTGCTTGAGGAAAATAATGCTGCAGCTTGTTTTGTAGGCCTTGCAAGTGCGACAGGATGATGTCCTTTATCTTCAGCTCACAGAATTAATGTTCTCCTCATGAATCTGTTTCAAAACTACTATCCTGCACAAGTGAACACCAAATATTAAGCTTTTGAATGAATGCTTCGATCTTGTCATTCATAAAAAGAAGGTTTGTATCAAACACATCTGCGAGAAGCAAGCATTGCAAGCCACTGTGAATCTTGGAGAAGTCCAGCATAAGGAAATCGTTGTTTCTCCAGAAAAAACACTTTTCATCTCGGCTCAAAAATGTGTCAAAACCTTTCCAGGGGAAACCCATCATACTTCAGTATGAAACGGCAATTACGAAGAAATGGGTTCTGAATATCAAAGCACAGAAAAAAACGTGCATTAGTTGGTCGACCTTTGAAGTTCACCACTTTTACAGCCACATCAAGCACCTTGTGAAGATCAGCAGGCATATTCTTAGCAGCTAAAGCTTCACGATGTATTGAACAATGAGTCCAAGTAGTATTGTGTGCAACATGCTGAATGAGTGGAGTGTACACTAATAGCAAGTCCTTCAGGTGCCAGTATTTCGCCAAACATACCACAAAGCATTTTGGGATATTGGAGGATTCACAAAAAATGTATGATGCGATCTAATTAGAAACGGACTCGAGACTATCCCCTGAGGTGCTTCCGAGTGTGGTATTAAATGCTGCGTAGTATAGACGCAAACCGTATTTAGCACTTTTAAGCCAGTTTAAAGGCAACTAATACGGTTTAAAGGCATAGTGTGGACAAGGTCTAAGTAAATTCTGGTTGCGTAAAGATATAGGCAGGGCCCACAGATAAAGGCAGGAGAAGAAACTAGAACATACTAATTCATAGTAATACAGGGAGGGTGTGCTGTTTTTGTAAGTAGGTGTGCATAAAAAAAAAAGTTGACATCCGACCCCAGTTTGAGAACACCTGATTTAATACTTGTCAAGCGTCTGCATTTAAAAAGACAACTTTGCTTCTATTAGTAGTCAATATGTCTTTTTTTCATGTACTCGAATATGTAATATGCTCTTCGAATATTTATTTTTTGTGTATTTGACTACACTGACCCATCCCTATATTCTGGTTATCCTCTGATTTCTGTAGTCTTAAGGAAGCATTCCTGTTTCCTTCAAATTTGTGTTGCGCTTGAGATTCCCATGTCATTTTAATATGGCTCCAACCCCTAAAAAATACCTTTTTAGAGGTTGTTAAATTCTCAGTTTGTTTTTGATTTAATGAAATTGTCATATTTTCTTTTCATGTTTGTTTATCATTTCTTGTGGGAGTTTATTAATTTTTTTTTTTTTTTTTGGTGTAGCTTTGATCATGCTATGCAGTCTGTGAAGAATTTAGTGACAGGCACAACAGATGACTTGTCTGTCGCTTTCATTGAAATGAGAGGGCATCTCTACTTGCATGCTGGTTCTTTGCTGCTGAAGATGGCCGAACAAAGTGAGCTTCAGTGGAGAGCTGTCACAGACCTTGCTTCGTTGTGTTACCTCATAGCCTATCAGGTAGGTCTGACGTGACATGCTATTTTAACAGACTGATCCGCTGTGAGACAGACAACCTCTGCTCCCCAACATTATGATACACTATTTTGAAAATGTGCAGTTACTAACTTGGACAAGGAGTTCTCTAGATATAAGCAAGACTTGTGATGTATGTATGCCCACCCTCGCTATATACCCATTGCCAGGGATATGCATCTCCAACAGTATACAATTCGTGACTCATTCTTCAGTCAAAGAGAAGATATTTTTAGCATGATGTTAGTGAAGTTTTGCTTGCTTGCTTTATTTATTTATTTATTTATTTATTTATTTATTTATTTTATATAAGGTGCCACGACCAAAGATGAAGTCTATAAAAAGAGATGAGACATCTCAAGAGTTGATGGACTTTTTAGCATGTGATCGACAGAGCCACTCGGGTAACATATATTTTTATTTTATTGCGTGTTTTTTTTTTTTTTTAAATTTGTGTTCATTTATGGAAGCAGAAAGTATGATGAAATAAATAGCTGGAGTGGTAAGGTGCAATATCTTTAATTCAACATCCCTGTTTGATGGTGCTTTGTTTTTTGTTTTTTCACAAAACACTAACATGTTTTAATTATTGCCCTTGCCCCAGAGAGAAATGTATAGGGATTTAGCAGATGCTTTGTCAGTATGGTTATTGGTTATCAGTTTATCAATGTTCTCAACTTTTACAGGCCATATGCTTTATAATTTAAGCCATGACAAAGAAGATTTCTTTAAAGAGGTAGTAGAAGCGTTTGCCAACAGAAGTGGGCAGGACTGTCTGTTTGAGACTTTGTTTGGGAGCCAGGCTGTTGCTGAGCCTTCCTTCATTGGAAATGACAACATCAGGAATGTTGCAGTGCAACCCCCTGATCTGGGAGAACTTGCCAGGTGTGATAATGGTAAGTTGCTACCATGCTTTTGTGAAGCTTTGAATTGTCTTTATTTAATACTATGGAGTAGACAAAACTGTTTTTATATTTGCTCTTAAGACAAAAGTCATCTGTATTTTGTATCTTGCTCTTAACTGTACTGTAATTCTTGATCTGTATTTTATTTTGTATACAACTGTAAGTCGCCCTGGGTAAGGGCGTCTGCTAAGAAATAAATAAATAAATAGGTCTGATTTTTCCCACTGTCGACAAATTGCCCATGTAATACATTTACTCTGGAGGGTGCAATCTGCCTGCAATTTATCCATAGGGAAAATTATGCCATTGTATTTAAAGAATATCTATAGGTCTGATTAGTTTAACCATACATATTGCATGCAAGTTTTCCCTTACTCCGATGTATTCTACTGCTTTTTGGATGCAGTCTGAACATTAAAACATCACCCTGCTCTTGCAAAGTAAATACATACCAGCCTTAGAACCTGTTGTAATTTTCCATGTTACCTCTAGCAATTCTTGCTAAGGGATTCAGAACAAAAAAGCATGGATTGTATTGTCCTGCAATCCTGTTTTTGTGTGTGTGTAATGTTATATATATTTATTTCTTTTTTAAATGCACATAGTTTTAAGTTCATGTCATCATGTTGTTTAAAATGAATACCACTGTCGGAGTTGGAGGACATGGCTACAAAGTTTAGTAAAGAAAACTGGGGTGTTTGGATGCAAGGGAGATAAGTAATGATTTGAATGTTCATCAAAATTGGGAAAAGGTGAAACATGCACAACAAAAGCAAACTTTCATACCTGTCAGTATTAACTTCATGTATTTAAATCATTGTGTTTGCAGTGTCTATTGAAAGGGTATGTGTGTTTCTTTTTCTACAGGTTCTATTCCTTTACATAGTGGAAATCTGCAGCATCTGACATGGCTTGGCTTGCAGTGGGCCTTAATGGACCGGAAGCCCTCCCTCCGAGACTGGTTAAAACAGCTTTTCCCTCGACTGCCTCAAGAAACATCAAAGCTTGAAACCAATGCCCCAGAGTCCATCTGCCTCCTAGATCTTGAGGTGGTAAACTTTCCACCCCCATCCATCCCCTTTTTTTTCTCTGTCTCTCCATAAACGTTGCATAACAATGCATCTTGTTTCTGCAGGTGTTCCTGTGTGGTGTGGTGTTTACAAGCCTTGCACAGTTGCAATCGAAATCCAAAATCAGCTACAATGTGCAGTCGTTCGAGCCTAGATGTTTACCACTCCCCATTGTCAAACTGCTTTGCACGGAAAGACAGCGAAATTGGTGGGATGCTGTGTATAACCTCATTCACAAAAAAGCACTGTAAGTTTCAATGTATCTTTCTCTTCAGAATAAAGTGGTGCGGGTTTAGTAATGATTTAGCAGGTTAGCAATATTAAACACTGTTCTCTTAATGAAATTAAGGTTTGGTATTCATTTAGATGAATATGGATTTGAGAAGCATTTTTTAACGGAATTGAAACAATGTTGCTGTATGGCAACAGAACTGTATTGGTTCAACTGTTCTATTTTGCAAAGTTCCAATTCCATTTTAAAATGTAAACAATACAGTTTTTTACAGTTAATACATGACCCTGGAAACAGAAGAATGCAAGCTGGCATTTTAATTCTCATAGTTTTTAAAAGCGCTTACTTACTTGCAAGCTGGTGTAAGATATTTCTACATTTGCAATATATAGCAGGTGACATGTCTGTTTATAAGTAACTCCACAGCAAGTAAGGCCTGCACTGAGGCTCAGCAGCCAATCCTGCTCTTGGACTTTACTTGTTCAAACATTTATTTACTAATTATTTTAGGACTTTGCATGTTTGTGTTGTGTTCGGATTCTGCAATGTGGTAAAACCTATTTCAGGTAAGTGAGTTAAGCTGCTGCTTTTATTGTGTGGCTGCATCCAAGGCTTGTGTAATAGTATATAAATGTATTACAAATGCAGTAACAGCTTCTAAAAACGTGTTTAATTTAGTACCTTTCTTTCCTTGGGCATAATGAGAGTTTTTTTACTGTGTCATTTTTGATGATGTCTTAAACAAGTATTTAGTGTGTCCATGACTTTGCTCTAACCTTGTCTGCTTGCCCAATGTTGCTTAATGTTTAATACAATTAACATTCATACTATTTTTATTTTAGTCCTGGGACTTCTGTCAAGCTTAGGCTCTTAGTTCAGCAAGAAATGAGCACTTTGAGAGCTGGGGAGAAGCATGGGCTGCAGCCTGCCTTAACTATACGATGGGCACAACATCTTCAAGAAACTGTGAGTTTGCCAAATAATGTTTTCTCTATCTTTGTGATTTATGCACTTCCAGTATAGTGACAGTTTAGTTTCCATGTGCATGCTAAAAACTTTGGTCTTATGTTTTTAGGGGAGTGGCCTGAACTCGTTTTATGATCAGAAGGAATATATTGGCAGGAGTGTTCACTATTGGAAGATGGCCCTGCCCATGTTGGAGATTATAAAGAAGAGAAGAAGTATTCCTGAACCTATTGACCCCTTGTTCATGCACTTTCACAGTAAAGATATTCAGGTACAGTAGACATTGGTGCAACTTTATGTTCTCAGAGGTGAAACGTGGCCAGTTTGTATTTTATTTAGCATGTCGTCAAGCCTCCTACATAGCCCGTGTTGATATTTTTGATATCTTGTTGTTGTGATGTACATGTTCAATGATGGGTATTTTATTAACACCCTGTGACAGGACAGCGAGTGGGGTGATAACGAGTCAACACACTTGTACACATTCCAAAAACGTCTGTATTTATAAATTACAAAAAAAAAAGAAAGAAAATCCAGTCGCCCCTATACCAGCAATGATATAGGGGTATCAAATATCGGGTTTGCAGTCCCAAACAGAAAAACACTCCTTAACTACGATCTTCCGTGCATGAAATGGTGCTCTGTAATCCAGGGGAAAGTGGTGCTTGTGTTCGTGCTGTGCTGTGCAGTGAGGTAGTGACTTGTAGATGAGCTAGCTCCATGGCTGCAACTCTGGATCTCCTCTTACTCCTCTGCAATAGACAAACACAATGACAACACAAATCACATACACGCTACAGCTGGGAACTACATCTCCGCGCAAGGGAGCTCGTACTCGCGTAACTGCATTCCCTTTGTACCTCCAAACTCCTCCTTTCAATCGGTCCGTTGCCATGGTTTATCCAATCGCTGCCTGATCCGTATCTGATCCAGATTGAGTTGTTTAGAGTAATTGCAGCTACGCCCTTTGCCCAAGATGGCCAACTTCCGGTTTCCACCTGCCATCGAGTCCGCCAATCGAGGGGAAACGCACAAAAAGCCTTACACAACGACTCTTCTGGTCGGAAGGGAGATTTACATTTCAAATACCTTTGCTCTCTGTCACACACCCATACTTGTTTGCCATCGTTATAGCAAATTTATATTGGAATAGGCAATAAAATGCTTCCTTTCTTTCAGATTGCTGAAGTTAAAGATTATGAAGAGGATGCACAGATTGCTTTTGCTACACTATGTGAAGTTGAAGGCAACACAGATGATGCAATAGCGGCCTTTGAGGCCATAAATACTGTTGTATCTTTCTGGCATCTTGCACGGGTGAGTGGTTGGTGGGGGACGGGGGAGTTACTGAAAAACAGTTCTAATTTCTTGGTCTTTTAATGGAAGCTGTAATTATTATTATTATTTTTAAGATATTTCAAAGGAGAGCTGAAGAAATCGGAGACACTGTAATAGAAGGTCAAGAGATGAATAAAATATATTTACGGAAGTCCAGAAAGTATTTGTCAAAAATCTTGGAAGGCTTCAATGCTAATGCTGCAGAAATTGAAAAAGTAGGTATCTTTCCTTCTTTACACATGCTTGGTAATGCGGTTCAGTTTGCAAACAAATCTTTTTCTTTGTTCCATTTAACCATGGCTAGAGGAAACCTTATATTGAAAAATGAAGGGGAGATGTACTGTACATGTTACGAGAAGAGTGCATTTCCTACATTTGTGCATGCTGTGGAAAACTTGAGGGTCAGTTGCAACAAACTAAAAGGAGCGTACTAACTGGGGACAATCCTGTGGTTATTACGGAGGATGGTAATAAACTAGTACGCACTTTAATACTAATTGCAATGAACTAAGCCGTTCATGATGGTCCCCAGCTGTGTACAGAGCCGGAGTAACCATATAGGCAGAACAGGTGGCTGCCTAGGGTGGCAAAAACAGTACATAATTAAATTTTATAGATATTTTTCAACATCTTAGATCACTATTTCTTGTTCTGCAAAACTTATTGATGATTTTACGGAACCATATCATGAGCAGTGGTGTAGTCCTAAATCTGGAAGTGCGAGCACGCTAGGAGAGTGTGTTGATCATGTTGGTGCAGTGTTGCGTGAAATCTGGTCTCCCCTGGGAACAGGCTCGTGGTTGTTGAGCCCGTTGCAAAGCAAAGGATGTATTGAAGTTCCTTGCGTACTCAAATGGGGCGGGGCATTATTGGATTTCATTTAATTACTCTGACAACGATTCTTATAAAAGGATGTTGTTAATACAGGCAAATGTTTTTTACCGATTTTTTTTTTTTTTTTTTTTTTAATATCTCTGGGATGACTGTTGAAAATTGGCAACACTGCTTGAAGGTGCAGAAAAATATTTGATTTCCCCACGGCTTATTATTGCCTTGACACAACAAGGAAAGAGATCGCTTCATCGGTGCTGAGACACTGAAATTAGAGCGGTTGTGTGCCATTTAAGAATTTTCATAACACATCGGTAAAGATTATTTAATTATTTTTAAAGTTAATTCTTTAGTCAAATATCTGCCTATAGACAAAAGCACTGGAGGATTTTCTGTTAGATACCAGTTTTATAGTAGTTAAGGAACGCAATACTATACTGTACAAATAAGGTACAATGAAAATACGATGTGTTTTGAAGTAACCTGCGTATCCTGTATCAATTGTTATTTATAACTCTAAGCTCATGCTTAGTGGTAGAATCCATTGATCATAAATATTGTCATTGTAGTGCTGACAGTAGATGTCATTGCCGTTTGTGATTGTATATAGTTTTGTGACGATGTAAAATAAAAAAAAAATAAAAACAATCTGGTGTACAATAATTTGTGTGTGTATGTGTGTGTGTATATATATATATATATATATATATATATATATATATATATATATTATATATAAATATATAAAAAAAAATTGTAATGACCCTGGCGCTGGAGCATCGTCCTGGACATTGTTTGTCTCGTTTAGTGTTCTGTGTATTGTAAGGGTACGGGGCACGCCGTTAATGTGTGTGAGTCCGTATTGCCAAGTCTGACGAGAGCTGCACAACCTTTCAAAACAAGTCAAATTCATTTCAGAAGGAGGGGAGTGGGGGTGGTTATACAAATTCCATATTTTTTTTCTACTGATGTGCATATACATTGACACCACACAATCACCAAAACCACTCCTACAACCTTTTTCAACTGTTGGTCACATCACCTATTACAATAAAACCTGCGACTCAAAATTAAAGCGACTCAATAAAAGCAAGCCCAATTTTGAGCTGCGAGCGGGAGAACTCTTGTAGACTTTACTGGAATGAGGCTGTGAGGGACAGAGCTAAAGGCAGTGTCTATCTGTGAAGCCGTGAAAGAGCCCAGAGTGAGTCGGAAGAATAGAGAACGAGTGAGAGTGTTGGAGGAAAGTGAAAGGAAGAGCAGAGAGAAGCGAGGGAGCTGCGTACTAAGTTGCCACAGAATCTGCAACTTAGTACGCAGCTCCATACTAAATCTACGAGTTTGTTGCAATTGACCCTGAGAGTCTAAACCTGAGGGGTCTTGCATATAGCATTTTCTTAATTGAACACCAAAGTTCTTTGCTTTTGCCTATAAAAAAAAAAAAATACATGCTAATTTATGGTAAGGTATTTCATAAGTTTATGATGATTCTCCCCCTCCCATATTATTTACCTCTCCACTCCATTGTCTTGCCAGCTTCCCATATCGATAGATGAGCTTGGCGAGTTGATGGATGATGTGAATCAGCAGCTTGGGGAGAGCGGTGAAGTTATGGATATGGAGGAAGAGGAGGAGGTTAACGGCACCAACACTAGTCCATGCTACATTGCAGACCCCATTAGCAGGACACAAGTAACGTTTTCTACTCCAGCGCCAACAAAAAATATCACTTCTCCATCAAAGAGTCATAAAGTACGTCTGTTTCAATGAGCACTTTATATTTTATTTTTTTTTTCCTCTACCATAAGTTTCACAGGATAATCTAAAAGGTGTTTTTTTTTTGTTTTTTTTGTTAGTTCTCCCCCAAGACACCACCTCACTGGGCAGAGGACCAGAAGTTCTTGCTGCAGATGCTCTGTCAGCAGGTGGAAGCCCTCAAGGTACACTTTGTAAATCTGGAGCAGTAAATCTCTTTTTTTTTTTTTTTTTCTTTGGGGGATAGTGTACTTTCTTTTACTACTTTTGTTTTACTGTGCTTTTGTACAGTGTGTTGAGATTTGTGGAGGTGCTTTATGAAATTACTAATGATGCCCTATACCAGTGCTTCCAGGTGTAGTAATTGTTATGATTTACTGTTTGTTCTAGAATGAAGTCCACGACTTGAAGGCCAACACTTCTGGCTCTGTTGCATCTCCACATCACCGATTGTACGGGGACAGCTTCATGGCTGATGCTCTTCCAGACAGCTTCCCAGCAGCACAAAGTTTCCATGGTGCTCCACTAACAGGTAGATTATTTAGTTTAATGGCCATTTTTAATGTCTTGTGCTGCACATGTGCCATTTTTTGTACTATTTGGCTGTGGTATGGAATCCCACTTATCTTGTCAACAGACATACCGGCAACAGTATTTTCCATATTCTAATTATCATATTTACATTTTATTTTTTAGTTCATATTTATATGTATTTGTAATTTGATATTATATACTTGGATCATACAATTGAGCGTCGACCAATCAAATCTGTCTTTTGAAATGAGTCGCTTTCTTTTCATAGCAATATTTCTTCAGTGTAAACATACTGATGTATAATTTCTCGAACTGTTACCATTAGGTGAACAAGGGTTTGATTAGGGTTAAATGCAAAACCCACACTTGTTTGTCCTACTTTGAAAGTAGATACTTGTAAGATAGCGTTCTTAAGATTATCTCTAGGGATACCAACATACTGTAAACTGCATAATAGAATCAGCTAGTTAATTGAATGAACTGTGTGTTGTAACCACTAATTTAATTCCCTTTGCTGTTCAACTAATACAAAACTTACTGTTCTATGTGATAAAAATGAAGGTATATAAGGTTTTCAGTGTATTTAGTAAGCTCTCTGGGGTGAAACTAGCCAAAAATGCAGCACCATAAACCAAAGGTGTGTGTTGTGTGTGGTGGTGTGTGTGTTTTTTTGTTTTTTTTTGTACATTGAGTTGTTGACCTTTTTTTTTCCCTGGCAGTGTCTACAACAAGTCCATCAGTATACTACAACCAATCCCCTGCATACAATTCCCAGTACCTCCTGAGAACAGCAGCCAATGTCACTCCAACCAAGGTCATTTTTATATTTGATCATTTTCCAGCATACCTTGTTTATAGATTTGCTGTATTTATATTAAAATTAAAACATACCTTTTTTTTTGTTTTATTGTTTTTGTTTTCTAGGCACCAGTGTTTGGGATAAACCGACTCACACCTCAGCAACACATGTATGCATATCAACAACAGCCGACCCATACTCCACCCCTGCAAACCTCATCAACCTGCATGTACTCCCAAGATGTTTACGGGGCTCAGCTGCGCTTTGAGTCTCCTGCAACCAGTTTATTGTCCCCTTACAGCGAGGAGTATTACAACCACACTGTCCCTCAGGCCAGTACAAACCCTCCTCTCCCTGAACCAGGTTACTTCACAAAACCCTCTGTGGGGAACCAGGTTTCCAAGCCTTTTGAGGGGAAGACCGTGGAATTTGGTAAAATAAGCTTTGGGCAACAGGTTCCAGCTGAAGCACCTAAGGTACCTGGTTTTGGAGCAACAGTAGTTACACAGTCCACACCGGCTGCCACATTCAAATTTAACTCTAACTTTAAATCCAATGATGGTGACTTCACATTCTCATCCCCACAGGTCAGACATGCCAGTGAAAGTCTTCTGGGCCTTTTGACTTCGGATATGCCAGCCAGATCAGAAGGACATCTTACACCAAAGGCTCCTGTTCAGGATCCAGTACCTTCTCAAGTGGGCCCGTTCAGTTTTGGCAGTAAAAATACATCTGGATACTCAATTGCTGATACTGCAATGCAGAGTCAAAACAAATCCAATGTGTTTGGTAAAGTTGAGCAGCCTTTCAGTTTTGCAAATGCCAACAAGCCAGGTTTTGTAATGGCAGGCACTCAGCAGGAAGAAAAAGGTGCAGAGAGTGATCATGAAAGTACTCATGAGGAAGAAGATGAAGATGGGCCTCATTTTGAGCCAATTGTGCCACTCCCTGAGAAGGTGGATGTCAAGACTGGAGAGGAAGACGAGGAAGAAATGTTCTGCAACCGAGCCAAACTTTTCCGCTTTGAAACGGAGGTAAAAGAATGGAAGGAGAGAGGTATTGGGAACATTAAGATACTGCGGCACAGAACGTCCGATAAAGTCCGTCTACTAATGAGGAGAGAGCAGGTGCTGAAAATCTGTGCAAATCATTATATTAAGCCTGATATGAATTTAAATCCCAATGCTGGTTCAGATAAATCATGGGTATGGTATGCTATAGATTATGCTGATGAAATACCAAAACCAGAGCAGCTAGCTATAAGATTCAAATCTGCAGAGGAGGCAGCACTCTTTAAAGTAAAATTTGAAGAGGCTCGAAGATTGGTGCCCAAATCTCCATTAAAACAAGATGACCAACCAGGGAAAGAAATATCTAAAAAAAACACTACTTCTCGTCCTGCTGCCAGAGACTCTGGATTTGGAGCTCAGTTTGTTAAGAAGGAAGGAGAATGGGATTGTAGTGTATGTGTAGTGAGGAACTCTGCTGCTGCTATGTTATGTGCAGCCTGTCAAAGCCCCAATCCCAATGCTAAATCACAACCTGCAGTTAAAGGAGGTGCAGAAGCTAGTAAAGGGTTCACTGTGCCATCACCTGCTCCTGTAACTTTTAGCTTTGGGTTTGGTAAAGAATCAACAAAGGAAAGTGGCATCACTGGATTTGGCACACAGTTTGCAAATGTTCAAGCACCCTCCGCGTTCAAATTTGGAACCAGTAGTGACTCATGTACAGCCGGAGCAGAGACCGTTTCAAAGTTTACATTCAGCCTTGGCAATGAAAAAGGCAAATCCACCACAAAGGGAGGTTTTGGAGAACAGTTCACAAAGAAAGAGGGTGAATGGGGCTGTGATATATGCTCAGGAAGAAATTATGCAACTGCTGGAAAATGCATATGTTGTACAACTCCAAAACCAAGTTGCAAAAATGTTGCAGTTGCACCAGGTGGTGTGGGACCCTCTGCATTTGAAATTGGTGTTAAAGCTGATATGAAGAACACTGCAGAGCAAGGGTTTGGTGCACAGTTCACCAAGAAGACAGGCCAGTGGGACTGTGATGTGTGTTTAGTAAGAAATGAAGCAGCTGTTACTAAGTGTGTTTCTTGCCAGACTCCATGCAAAACTTCTCTGTCATCTATCCAGGCAGCGTCCACCTTTCCATTTAATATCTCTAGTGAAACAAGCCAGACACCATCCAAAAATGAGCTTTCTGCACTTTTTGGTAAAAAAGATGGACAGTGGGATTGTGATACGTGTTTAATAAGAAATGAAGCTGCCTCTGCAACCTGCGTTTCCTGCCAAACTCCTAACCCTAATGCTAAATGCACTGCTCAAACTACACAGTCAAGTTCATCCTTCAGTTTCAGCTTCAGCGGGCAACCTGCATCTAGCCAACTTTCAGGAACAGGATTTAAAGCCAATTTTGGTACCAGCAACAGTTTTAAGTTTGGTCATACTGAAGAAAAGAGCTCTGCATTATCCTTCAAATTTAAGGCCCCTCCGTCTCAGACTGAAAATAAACCTATAAGTGGAGGTGGATTTATGTTTTCAATGCCTGTTCCAGCAGGGGGCTTCAAGTTTGGCACTCAAGAATCAAGTAAGCAGGTTGATCCTGGTGAAAATGCAATGCCTATGGGTGGTTCTGCTGCCATGTCTCTGAAAAACTTTGCTGAACAGCAGAGAGAAAAAGAAAACGCTACAGAGTCCAGCTCCACCACAGCAGTGGAGGAAAATCCCCTTTTTACCGGCAAACCCAATACATTTACTTTTGCTGATTTAGCTGAAATGTCAGGTGGGGATGGTATCCAGTTGGGTCTAAAGGACCCCGATTTCAAAGGGTTTTCTAGAGCCGGTGAACAGCTGTTTACTGGCTTGAAGGCTGACCAGAAGGGAGAGAATTCTTTGGAGCAGCAGGAGGAAGAGGATATATACAAGACAGATGAGAATGATGACATTCAATTTGAGCCTGTTATTCCGTTGCCAGAAAAGGTGGATCTTGTAACAGGGGAGGAGGATGAGGACGTCCTGTACTCCCAGAGAGTCAAGCTGTTTCGGTTTGATCTTGATATTGGTCAGTGGAAAGAAAGAGGCGTGGGCACCCTGAAGCTATTGAAGAACAAGACAAATGGAAGGCTGCGAGTGCTCATGCGGAGGGAGCAGGTTCTGAAGGTCTGTGCTAACCACTGGATTACCACCACCATGAACCTGAAGCCCCTCTCTGGTTCAGACAGAGCCTGGATGTGGTTGGCTAATGACTTTTCTGATGGAGATGCTAAACTGGAGCAGCTGGCTGCCAAGTTTAAAATGCCAGAGCTGGCAGAGGAATTTAAGTTGAAGTTTGAGGAGTGCCAAAGGCTGTTGCTGGACATACCTTTGCAGACACCTCACAAGCTGGTTGACTCTGGCAGGACGGCACATCTTATTCAGAAAGCTGAAGAAATGAAGAGCGGCCTAAAAGACCTAAAATCCTTTTTGACGGACGACAAGGCAAAGCTCCAAAAGAATGATAGCAACCCCACAACTGCCAACAATGCTTCTGGTTTGATCATCAAACCCCATGCTGAAAGCACAGGCCCAACCCTGGAGTGGGATAACTATGACCTACGTGAAGATGCCCTGGATGATAGTGTGGACACTTCTGTCTATGCCTCACCATTAGCCAGCAGTCCTGTACAAAAGAGTCTGTTCCGTTTTGGAGAATCCACTGTTGGGTTTAACTTCAACTTCCAGCCCGTATTGAGCCCTGCTAAGTCCCCCTCAAAACTGAACCAGAGCAGGGTATCTGTTGGCACTGATGAGGATTGTGAAGTGACTCAGGAAGAGGAGAGGGACGGGCAGTACTTTGAGCCAGTTGTCCCTCTACCTGATTTGGTGGACATCTCCACTGGGGAAGAGAATGAACTTGTGGTTTTCAGCCACAGAGCCAAGCTCTACCGCTATGACAAAGATCTAAGCCAGTGGAAAGAGAGGGGCATTGGGGACTTAAAGATCTTGCAGAACTATGACAGCAAACGGGTGCGTGTTGTCATGAGGCGGGACCAGGTGCTGAAGCTGTGCGCCAACCACTGGGTTACGGCTGATATGAAGCTGGAGCCAATGAAAGGAGCGGAGAGGGCGTGGGTCTGGAGTGCTTTTGATTTTACTGAAGGAGAGGGGAAGGTGGAGCAGCTGGCTGTCCGTTTTAAGCAGCAGGAAGTGGCAAACTCCTTCAAGGAAAAGTTTGACAATGCCAACAAAGCCCAGGAGAAGGAGATCTTGGTAATTCCAGCTTCATCGAAGGACATCACCCCACGGCAGTCTCCATGTGGTAAAGGTGTTGTGGCCATGCTAGAGGAAATTATCAGGCCGCAAACTGACTTACCTTCACAGAACTCTCCATCCCCAGGTGATGCAACCAATGCTGCCATGACTCCAAGCTCTGAAACTCCCGCCAAAGCTGTGGTATCGCCTCCCAAATTTGTCTTTGGTAATGAATCCCTTAAAAACATATTCACAAGCTCAGCGTTCTCCGGCAGCACAACTGCCTTTAAAGAGCCATTTGGCTTCAGCTCTAAAGATAAGGCTGGTTGCGATCAATCTGTGACCAGGAAGACGCCAGATAGTGGAATGGAAAACGGCAAGGCAACCAGTCTACCATCCAGCACTGCAGCTCCCAGCTTAGTGGCATCACCACCAGGACAGATGACCAGCACATTTAAAATGCCTGAGAGAGGTAAGGAGAGATAGATTATATATATATATATATATATATATATATATATATATATATATATATATATATATATATATATATAATTTGTTTTGGTATTGATATTCAGATTTTGGTTAATAATAAAGTAAGCCCAAATTGGATAAATGTTCTAGATAATTGTTTTAATTTAGAGTGTTAATTCTGTTCATATTTTATAGAATAATAAAAAAAAACACCCTATGACAGGGGAAAAAAAAGTCTGGGTTATTTAGTTTGTCTGACAGAGAAACCATTATTTTTTAGGATTGGATTTTAGACTTTTCAAAGATAACCCTATGGCATTTTGGACCTGCACATCTACTACACAATTTAAAACTGAAGGTATTTTAATACACTGCGTGCACTGTGACATTACTTCGCTGGGCTCCCACCCTGCTGGCAAATGCTGCCAGAATAACCTGGCTGTATGGTGTGGAAACATTAGTCTGTGCTAGAACCTAACATGTTGCATGCTGCGTGTGTTTGTTTGAGCTAGACTAGTAGGCTAGGCAGTAGCTCAAGTGTTTGTGTTTTTATTATTATTTATATACATGGCATTTTGAGTTAATTTTACTCTGTAATTCAATAAGTTTTATTTTATTGAAGTTTCTGATCCATTTCTGACATACTTGAGGTCTTTGGAACAATATTCTATTGGAATTAAATTGAACAATTTATTTGTTTTGTGTGCTGTGAGTTAACTTTTTTTTTCACAAGCTTTTGCTAAAATTTCTCCCTGTACTGTAAAAGTATTTTTGTATTTACTTAACATTTAATTTTTACATAAACCCTTTTATAGTTGTAATTTACTGTGTGTCCTGCATTTTAAATGTTTTGAACACTGCAATACAAGTAATCTTACTGATTTGGTATCGCGTTAGAGAACACTAGTTTTAGGCATGTCTATTACTTGAACAGATCTTGCATGCCATGTGTGGAAATAACAACTAACTTAAGTTTCCACTTAATTTAATATTAGCCAAAGTAGAACTTTTTTTTTTATGTAACAGTGCAACTCGATATAATCTATATTTGTAATTGTTGGCATGAATTATGCTAAAAACTGTTCATCAATGTAAGTATACAAGTCAGTCATTTTATATCTACCTATATATATTTTCTAGCCATGATAAATATTGTTTGTCTTGCATTGTCAGGGTTAATTTTTTTTTAAATTTATTTTGTTTATATGGCACTTTTTATATAAAACTATCGCAAAGCACTGTACAGTACATAGCGGTACATAAACAGGATTAAAATGCTAATGTACAGTAGTATAAAACAGTATGTAGTCTTTTAAAGTTTGCAGTAAATCACATAGCTTGCACAACCATTTTTTAGCTATGAATGAACAGATTGTGTGTTTTGGGGTCTGATTCCGACTTGTAGGGCTACTGATTTTCCACAATAGCGGAATCACAGACGGAATTGTGGAATTAGGCATTGGGAATGGAATTGGCATTTTGGGAATGGAATTCTGCTTTGCAACTGCACCTTTTTTTGCTAATAAGTCTTTTACCACTGTTATTCTCCTATAAAAAAAAATAATGGATTGCTTTGAAAACTACACAACCCAGAAGCCCAGCGATGACGCTTGTGTGAAATGGTTTTATAACTATTTTTAATTTATCATTAACTCCTTAACACTAGAAACGCCAGCGGTAGTCATTTTGACAGGTACATTTTAAACGGCTTTGATATGAAAATGAAACACAAACTATCGGATACAACTCAGGTTTTATTTATGAACATCATAGCTAACATTTGCATAGCAGAAACACCGTATTTAAATGAAAAAATAAACAAGGCTTTTTTCAAAATGAGCGCATGTAATGCATGACATAAAAAATTAAACTATAATAATAAACATTTCAAAAGAAGATAGTGTAAACAGGTATAAACTGCTATATCTATATACAAAATTGTAACAACAAAGTCATTATTTACAAAAGTAACAATAAAGGCTTTTTTTTTCACATTAGCCTACTGCATAGCACGACTTCAAAAATGAAAAAAACTAATAAAATAAACATTTCAAAAGAAAATATTGTGTAACCAGTTGTAAACTGGTTATAAGTAGGCCTACACACAGAATTGTAAAATCAAAATAATTATTTATAAAAAAGAAAATCGCTTTGTTCACATTGTGTAACGGGAATGTGCATTCAGGGAAACATACTTCAAAGTAGCCCCCATATTAGCACAATCCACACAGATGTAATCCTTATCAACTTGTCGTGTGCATTTACCACATACTGCTCTTTCACACCGGGCACAGATATCCAACGTTTTATTTTTATTGCATTTAGTTACCTGGCATTGTTTTCTGTCATTTGATGTGCACTGTATCCAGGTTGAGCTACGTTTCCCTGCTGCTTTGCAGTTTTCTGATCAAACTGTTTTTGCCAAAGCTCCTAGCATCATACGATGATATTTTCCCCGGTGTATTCATTATGCAAAATGAAGGAATTGATGGCTGCCATGTCCAGTACATTGTAAAATACAGCAACTGGACACCAGTGATTGCTTTCACAGAGTACTAAGTTTTGCGCAGATGGTGTAAACTCTCATCTTGCTTTGTTTACTGTTCCAACCAGGCTGTGTGTTGTGTTGTTTTGCTAATTACAGTGAAATAAAAAAAAAATGTCATTGGTAACATTCATCCCTTTTCCTAAGCACGGTTACATCAGTACCACATTGTCACCCAGTCTCTGACCAGCTGGGCGAGTTTTAATCTTTGCACAGGTAGGGGTAGGGTCCGCTGCCAGTCAAAACTTTATCCCAAATTTGCAAGGTTTGTTTGACATACATTGCGTGTCGGAAATTCAATAGATTTTCAATGTAAAATATTATTTATGTTGAAGTTACGTTGTTAATTCCTAATAAATTGGTAAACAGAATTGGTCATTTTGAAATACGGAAAAAATGGAATTAGTCATTTTGAAAAACGGAATTTGCCATTCCCAAGAATGGAAAATCAGCAGCCCTACGATTACTGATATTCCATATCAATAAGTGGCAGATACTGATTCCGATGCAAGTTATTTTCTCCATTAATACAATTGTAAACCATCACTTGAAGTTGTAGATTGATACATCACAATTTATTTAAGATTTCAAATGAACACATCATATATTTTACTTATTGTATGTATCAAAATACATACAATATAATAAACATGCATAATATACATTCATTGATGTGTGGATTTACTAAACAGTGGTATCAGAGGTTGTGCTACACTAAAAACTGCATTTTAAATCTGATATTTTTACATATTGCATTTTTGTTTAACATTTCAAAAATGAAATAGTGTTTACTATGAAAAACTAATGTACTACAAGAAGTAATAAAAGTAAATACAAGCTTTTGATAAGTTTTTATTTTGTAATATTATAGTGCATAATATTAGTTATTACATTATATAGTCATGTGCACCAAACATATTCGTGTCAAAGACACCTAGCCTAACAGAAAACCCAAACACAACATGTTAACTATTCTGAATAGTTATTTCCCAAGATCCTTATGTAGATTTTTTTTTTAACTGCAGTAAAAAAATGTAAAAGCTTGTAGGTTACTATATCCCATACATGCAGGCCAATTTATTATTACCGGGACCTGAAACAGAGGTCCAAGAAATGCAGGTGATGAACTGTGAAAATAATTGGAAAGCCCCAAGCAAACAAACAGTGGTTATGCATAGAGAGAAAATGTACTATTATACAGTGTTAGCATGACTAAAAGTTTGCAAGAACAAAAAAAAAGTTATAAAAAAGATTCTTACTGCGCGCCGCCACACCAGCAACGGTGTACTCTGACCACTGTCAAGTTTGCTTGATTGTTGGGGTGACCCACACAGGCACAGGATGGCAATTTGTAGAGCGTGGATTGGAGATGAAAACTCTGACCCCCATGTTGAACTGATTTGAGACCGGGCTTTCAAGGGTGGATAATAATAATACAGTTGGCACCGCTTTATCGGGATGCCTCGGGGGGGGGGAGTGAAAAAATATTTCGAATAAGCGGCTGTCCCAATTAAACGAGAGGCATTTGAGACTACCTTAGTCTCACTTTCTTTTGTTTCTAAATGAAAAGAAAAATAATGAAATCGCATCACATTATGGTTAAATGTTGTTTTTTATTTTTATTATTGCAAAACAAATCTACATGAAATAAATTAAAATCACATCTCATCACAAGGCAAGGCACCTTGCGATGTTGACACGCCAACTTTCTTGGCAACAGCTGACTGAGAAACTACAGGAGACTCCAGCTCCTTCAAGAGTTCAGCGTGGTTTAC
This sequence comes from Acipenser oxyrinchus oxyrinchus, assembly GCA_030684275.1. Lineage (NCBI taxonomy): Eukaryota > Metazoa > Chordata > Actinopteri > Acipenseriformes > Acipenseridae > Acipenser > Acipenser oxyrinchus. The sequence goes on along the minus strand of CM060253.1, from coordinate 38,488,425 downwards.
GCAAGTCACAACGTAATCACGTACTCGCTGCACTGTGCTACACGAACCTGTCTTGCTCCCGATGTCCATTCATCATTTGAAAATACTGTATCCCAATTAAACAAAGTGACGTCCCAGTTAACAACATAAATCGCATTGGGAAGAACTGTCTCCCAGAGTTGTATCCCATTTAAGCAGAAATCCTGATTTATCTGTATCCCGGTTTAGGCGGTTCTGACTAATAATCGGCGATAATGTCAGTAAAACAGATTGTGGTATTAATAATCAACGCAGATTCCGATCCAGTGATTGGTGCATGCCTAGTTTAACTGGGTTTGCGCTGCACGCTGTACACGTTTCCAGTGCTTTTTTTTTTTTTTTTGGTCACTTGACTTGAATTTCAGGAAAGCCAAATAAATATAAGACATACTGAACTATTACAGTTCATCCCACGACGATGTACAGTCGCCTGTGGGACGCGCGTCTACATCCCGTAATAGTATTGGTTGACTGAAACTGCAATTTGCTTGGTAAAACACAAGGTATGTTATGTATATTGCAAAAGTGGTGTTCACTAGTTCTCAGCATCTCTATAATCTTTAGCAACCGGACAAGCCTTAGAATCAAACCCTCATTTGTTGTTGGGGCACACTGAGCGTAAAAGTTTTAAATGCTAGTTTTCAAGGATCTATTTTTACGTTGTATTTATTTACCATATTAAAAAATGTTGTTCCACATGCGTATCTCCAATACAAAACTAAACGTCTATTGTACACCTATATAATAGCAGTAACCTCTGTTGCGTGTGGTTTTGTTTTGTTTTTTCTTTAGATCATAATGTCCTTTTACTGGTAGCAAGAGGCAACTTACTAGAAGCACTCTTTTAGTTATGCATTTAAAATCCAAAATATTATAAATTGTTATTGCAGTAACTATGGTACAGTTCTTTATGTAACTAGTAATTTGTGAGGACCTTAAGTGATTAACATTAGTAAACAACTAATACTGACCATTTACATTGATTTCTCAGGAATAGAGCCAGCATCAGGTGATTTGCAGATTCTGTTTGAGCGGACTCCTACCCTTGAGCAAAAAGCACTTGCAGAAGAGCTTCAACTGCCTCCAACATTCTTCTGTTATAAGAACAATCCCGGCTATATCAGTGATGACGAGGAGGATGGTAAGCCTTTGATTGCTGAAGGACGCTTCACACAAATACATATTTTAGGCACAATGTAAAATGTAATGAATCCTTAACCACTTCAGCGCTGCTGCATGTGCTCCCTGCAGAATTGTTTTTTCACTATGCTGTAGGCATACATCCCATCCTTGTAGTTTAGTTACCTTCCTTGCAAAATATCTGTTCACTTATCCCAGCGTATCTATTAACAATAAGAGGTTGTTATGTTTCAATGTAACTTTTTTCAGTCTGTTAAAATATTGGACTTTGTTTTGAAATGCATTTGTTTCTCTGTTAGTACATTGACACGTATTATTATTTTGCGAAAACAAAGTAATCGATAGGAAAAAAAACAAAAAAACCTGAATATCTTTGTTTATAAATGGCTGTTATGCACATTACCATTTATTTTGCTACAAATACACAGAATGGTCCATTCTCAGAAAATGCAGGGGCTCCGTGACAAAACCTTAGAAAAAAGGGTTACAGTGCTGCTGGCTGACAGTAGCCTAATAGTGACTAATTTAAATGACACCTGTAAAGTGTTTGCACCCTTAATGGAGTAATGTATGTTACTGCTATACCTTGTAACGCAGGCAGTCTGACTGGACTACTGTTGGCAATCTGAGGGACTCTCTTTGGAACTTTGCATCACAATGCACTCTCATGTGACTTTAAACACTTTATGATGTAATGGTTGATTCTATTTCAAAGTGGAAAATCTTTGTAAGTTTACAATATCAAACCTGCCATTTTTTTTGGAAGGAGAGTTTTTGCATGTTACATTCTCCAGTTTGCAGTACATGCAAACATGAAGCTATGGGTATACAGTATGTACAGGGATTCATCTGAGGGGTCAGTGTAGACACATGGTCTTCTAGTACAGGCTTGCTAGAAAGGTGTCGACGTGTAGTATTTTAAAATACTTAAATTAGGTTATTGGCAAATAAGCAGGTATTTCTATTGTATTTTCCCACCAAATGTATTATGGGCATAATTATTTTCTTGCATGAATGCAACAACCTATGCTTGACCAAAAACTCTTGTTTTAAATCTCAAGATGAAGAATTTGAGACGGCTGTGAGGAAACTGAATGGGAAATTGTATCCTGATGATGCAAAGAGAGGAGAAATCAAAGAGAGAAAAGAAAGCAAAGAAGTGAGGAGAGCTGGTACATTCAGTATTCAGGATCAGTGCCAGCACCAGACTGTCACAGGTGAGGGGGCGGGGGGGCAGAACAACAAATTGAGGGGTCTGTACCCCACTTTGTGTGGGCACTCATAAAATACATTGGACATTTTCCATGTTTGAAGTGGACCTGTGTGAACAGCAGGCATTTAAACATGTGCTGTATGTATTTTACCCTTGAAACGGAAACATGAAAATGAAATTGTCAATACATTTTCTTAACTAGCATACACAGGAACATCTTGTATGTAAACAAGGATTGGGACTGTCAAACAAGCATTCCATAGAGGGGACCTTCCCTACTGTTTTCCCTGGTTACAGTGCAGTTAAACTGTTTGCAAAATAACTGAAGTTATATGAATAAGTGCAGCAATAAAAGTTAGAATACAAGATGTCAAACAGTGATGTTAACAAGTAGATATCCTAATATATTCAATTTAGTAGTAATAAGCTTAATATACATTTTTCCAGTAGTAGTAGTAGTAGTAGTAGTAGTAGTAGTAGTAGTAGTAGTAGTAGTAGTAGTAGTAGTAGTAGTAGTAGTAGTAGTAGTAGTAGTAGTAGTAGTAGTAGTAGTAGTAGTAGTAGTAGTAGTAGTAGTAGTAGTAGTAGTAGTAGTAGTAGTAGTAGTAGTAGTAGTAGTAGTTCTTGTGTCCAAATCCATACAGAGTGCGACCTTGGCTCTTTAGAGCATATACCACCTCCATAGCAATGCCGATTCTCTTGGCGTGCTCGGTGTAGGTGACGGCATCCTGGTTCACTTTCCCCAGGAAAACTTTCAGTACCTCGTAGGTCTCTTCATAGATCAGCCCGGAGATTTACTTTACTCCTCTGCGGCGTGACAGGCGGCGGATAGCGGGCTTGGTGATACCCTGGATGTTTCATGGAGCACTTTGCGGTGACGCTTAGTGTCCCCTTTTCCGAGTTCTTTACCTCCCTTGCCACGACCAGACATCTTCAAACTAATATGACCAAATATCAAGTTGAAAATGTAGTAGTAGTAGTAAAAATAGCAATACAGGGATCTTCATTCTAAACTGAGTTAGAGGTACAATATATTTTTGCAAGTGAAAAGCCGGCACTCCCGGTTCTAGCTTAGGTAACTGCATATGGCTTTGCTTACTTTATCTGCGGTCGAAGGTTATAAAGAGAAGCCTGACTTTGTCATTTTGCTTGCCGGAGGCTTCAACCCCCACCCTTGCTGCCACCCCTGTAATGGATCATCCCAATGTTAGCCTATTTCATAATAATAAAATATAACTTGTGTGCTCAGTGACATGTATGTAAACATGTCTTCTTTCAGAATCATCCAAATACCGTTTATCCAGGATAAATGTAGTTACACCCAATTATCTTTTTTTTTTTTTTTTTTAGGGGAATCAGTCACACAAGCAAAATATGAGGTTAAATGTATTAAACAAGTTATTTTGCTACAAAAAACAGTTTTAACACCTGCTCGTGGATATGTATTCTGGACCAAAAGGGCTAATAGATATTTTATGCAAACATTTACTCTGCTGAAAATGGCAAGATAATGTAGCTTGTGTTCATATTGTGACAGAGGTTCCTGCTACAGCGATGGAATCTAAGTCGACACCACAGGAGGACGGGCAGTCAGAATGCATTATAGTTTGGGAAAAGAAGCCGACGCCTGAAGAGAAGGCAAAGGCTGAAAGCTTAAAGCTCCCACCCACCTTCTTCTGTGGGGTCAGCAGTGACACTGAGGGGGACAAAGAAGAGGTAGAAGACTTTAAAGCGGAAATCAGAAAAGTGAAAGAAGCGCAGGTGAGATCTTTTATATTTATTGTTTTATTAAAGTTAGCATCTATGTGTGTGTGCTATTTTCAGCTTAACATTGAACTTTCTATTGCCTTTTGGTTTATTATATACAGTATGACTTTTGCGCCAGTTCAGAATATGACAAAATGTGAACACGTTCATCTTTAGCATCTTTTATACAGCATTGTCACTTATTCTTCTGTTGAGCATTTATGTGCTCTCCTGCAAATAAGTAATTTCATATAAGTGGCTACAATATTCTCAATGATTAATGAATAATACTGTTTTAGGAAACCCAAGAACAAGGTGTCGGCACCTCAGCTGATGCAGTCTCCAGCAGTAGTGCTGCAAAACTCCCAGCTGAACCAGCACAGCCTTCTTGGACTGAACCAGACTCAACGTCTGAGGTGACACAAACAGTACCTCCATCCTCAAGCACTGATGACAACAAGCCCATTGACTTATCTACCAAGAAAGAAAATGAGCCAGATTCCACAAGCCAAGGTACAATGTTTAACCATGCAGGAAATTGATATACCCAGCAATTGGTTAATCTGGAGTCACACTCTAACACAGCAACATATATCATTAAAAACTAGTGTACTACTAGAAAAAAATAAAGATGAAACTATTCAAACTTTAAAACGTGTTCAGTGTTTCAAGCACTCAACAGGATTATAATATGTTATTTCACAATGATGTTGATTTTATTACAAAGCCCAGACTAAATTGTCGGCTATATTGTGCTAGTATTAAAAGTTTGCAACAAAAAAAAGGAAGAAGTCAAAGTATAATTTCCTGCGAGAGCCGGCAAACCCACAAGTGTGCCTCTGACCAGTATCGAGTTGCTGCTTGTATTTGAAGGGCAGGGGCCAGTTTACTTTTGCTTGATTTAATGCTAGACACACAGGCAATTTAGAGTATGGATTGGAGATGAAAACTGTGGGTCTGACCCCATGTTAAAGTATAACATCACAGATTTGACACAGCTTTTGAATTTGAGAAGTATACTGCAGCTTGTCTCAAACTGTTTGAGCTAAGTTCAATACCGTTTCCACTTAGACAGTGATAAACATCCATTTTACTTCATTCTTACAAACCATTCCCCATAGATTACACACCAAGGGATGCTTTGTTTTATTCACAAACTCCCATTTTGTAGTTTTTTTTTTTTTTTTTTTTTTTTAAATCTGTTACAAACTAGTAGAAATATTAAATACTGCTTTTATACTAGGACTTGATGTGTGTTCTACAAGGATTGTGTTATTTATATTAGCAGGAGGTGCTATCTCATTTGGATTTGCTGCATCCCCGGAATTCTCGTTTTCAGACTTGGCAAAGAACTGTGGAGATTTTGCTTTTGGCAAACGAGGCAAGTACAACTTTCTTAACCCCTCATCGGCTATATACAAGGAGAGGAATTTAGACGTCATAGTAAAGCATTAAACTGACACAGGCCATGTGTAAGTAATTAAACATGGTTATGTTAACTACTGGACATGTTGTATTTGAAATTGTGATTTCTAAATATGTTTTTAATAAAAAATAATAATAAATATATTCTGTGACGCCGTCAATAATCTGATTTAATTCAAAGCCAAATACCAAGTTTGTGGTGTTTTTCATTTGGTTCCAGATGCTAACTTTTCCTGGGCAAATGCCGGCGCCACTGTGTTTAGAGGCTCGGCAGTCATCAGGACCGGGGAGGGAGATGAAAGTAGCGATGATGAGGACGCTGCTAATAATGATGACATTAACTTTGAACCCATTGTTTCTTTACCAGAGGTAAAGTAGGTTGTGCAACCCAGTCAGCATAATAGTAATAATAATAATAATAATAGTATTTAAATGTAATTGAAAATACACACCTTGATATGGTAGCAGAAGACCAGTGCCACATGATCAATATGGAAATTAAATATTAAAGATAGAGAAAGATGGCAATTGCTTTTTTAGGTGCTTGAGTAGAGTTTTGTATGAAACACAGGACAATCATAGATTAGTAAGGGGGAATATTATTATTATTATTATTATTATTATTATTTATTTCTTAGCAGACGCCCTTATCCAGGGCGACTTACAATCGTAAGCAAATACATTTCAAGTGTTAGAGTACAGGTAATACAATAAGAGCAAGATAAATACAATGACAAGTTCAAGCAAGTACAAGTGTGACAAAATACAATTCAATAATACAGCAGATAAGTGACAGTGATAGTTACATCAAGATATGATTAAATACCAAATACTACAGTTTAAACACTTGGCAGAATACAGTACTCTGAAGTACAGGATTAAATGCAGTAAAATAGGGGGCAGGTAAGAGTAAGTAAAGCAAATTTAAGGAAGGGTGAAAGTGTCCCAGGGGAGAAATATTGCTGAACACATGAGCAGAAATGAAAATGGATACAAATGTTACCTTGATGAGGATTATAATGCAATTAAGCAGGGTTAGCATAGAGACCTGGGTTACAGAGGCAGTTGTTGCTGCTATAGATATTATAAATAGACCAATACATACTTACTTAAATGTTGTAGGCCAGGAATGCTTTAAATATGAAGGAACAGAAACTTCAGTTCCATGTAGTTCCACATAAATAAAGATAAGTTAATAACAGAATTAAAAGAATGGGAAAGAAGAATGAGGAAAGCGGAATACTTTTTATAATGAAACACACAGAATTAGAATAAGTACTTGAACATGGAATACAAATTAAAAGAATGCACCATTGGACTCCTCCAGAGGGAAGAAACAAATGGTTAGACATGTATATTGAAGTGAAGAAATGAAATAATAACAGGCCTTAGAAGTAAAGGTAAACTAAATGTAACTATGAATGAAGAAGCACTAAAGGATGATCGCATCATTATAAGACTGTACCTGAACAAGGAAGGCCCCAAGGCCCACCTCTCAACCACTCAGAGAGAGGGAGAGACCACACACCTTCTCCCAACCTCTCTGTGTCATTGCCATGACTGACAGGCGGATCTTACGGGGCTGCTGCCCTCTTCTTGCAGAACCATGCATGCGCCAGACAGTCAGCACAGACCTCTCCATGTTACAGGACTGAATTGCAAAATATAAATGCATATGAAGAAGTAAAAACTAATAACAGCATAATAAAAGAAGTGAGAAATTTGGCAGATAGATAATATAAAAATGGGTTTGTATCGAAAGAATTAAAAAATGACATGCTTTTGCAAAATCCAAGAACAGGTTTGGTTAGAGGTAGCCCAAAAATGCACAAAAAAAACCACCCAATGCAAATGATTGTTAGCACAATTGATAACCCAACATATGTTATTGCGGAAATAGCTGAAAGGCAGCTGTAGCCACATGTTGAAAGCTTACCTAGCTATGCTAAAGATACAACACATTTTCTGAAAAGGATTAATATAAAAGTTAAACTTACACAGAATACCATTTTATTTGGCATGGATGTAAAATCCCTGTACCGCAGTGTTACTAGGCATGAAATTATAGAAGCATGTAGAGAGGCACTGGAAAATAGAGTACATAAGTAACATTATGTGCACCAGTACCTAAATTTATGTCATCTGCACATCTTATCTATACTAAAAGAGCAATTCCTAAAGGACTGGGTATAAGGATAAAAATAATCTGTTGTGATGAAAATGACTACAAAAAACAGTGAGGAATTAAAAATAAATCTTAAGAGGATACAAAGAAAAATTGAGAGAGAATTGTAAAAAGTTGAGAAACTCAATAGGAATGAACTACTTGAGTATAAGAAAAGGGAAGAGAAGGTTAAGAGTACCATTTCATAATTACATATTCTAAATTATTACCCAACATTTCAAAAATAGTTTGGAAGCATTTATGTATACTTCATAATTCAGAGAAAATATTTCCAAAAGCACCGATTTTTGTAGCTTTTAGAAGGAATGCAAATTTAGCTGACATTTTAGTCCACCGTAAACATAAAGGGGTCATAGGTACATTAAGGGACATTGCAACCTGTAAAAGCACATGCAAAGTGTGCAGATACAGTGCTCGCCCTTTTATAATGCTATAGTGGGGAGCCATAGTTACAAGACCACGCTGTTTGTGTTCTGCATTGTAATGAGTATAAAAGGGCTACTGTAACGGCATTACGGAGCAAATGGGAGCCACGACCCTGCCGTGTTACAACCAATTCCGCACTATAACGAGGTGTGTTATAACGGGTGAGCTCTGTATATTGGTAAAGATAAGTGAAATCGCAAATAAAGAAAAGAAATATTCAGTCTTAAAAAATCCGTCATGTCAGGATAGCAACGTAAATGTAAAAAAATAAAATATGTAATAGAGACAGGTACATTATCTATATATAAGAATACAGAACCACTTGGATGACCTAAAGTTTGTGGTTTTAGAAAAAAATTAAATTAGATAATGTACAATATAGAAGAAAAGAAAATAAATGAGCAAAAACTATATACATATAATATATATATTTTTTTTTTTTTTTTTTTTTTTTTAAAAGGTGGAAGTAAAGTCTGGAGAAGAGGATGAAGAGATTTTATTTAAAGAACGAACAAAGCTTTATCGTTGGGATCGAGATGTCAGCCAGTGGAAAGAACGTGGTGTGGGTGACATCAAGATTCTCTACCATCCTCAGAAGAGGTACTACCGTGTCCTGATGAGAAGAGAACAGGTGTTTAAAGTGTGCGCAAACCACACAATCTCACAGGCCATGGAGCTGAAGCCCATGAATACATCTACCAATGCACTTGTCTGGACAGCAACAGATTACGCTGGTGAGGTTTTTTTTGGGGGGGTAGGGGACATATTTGAATATTTCTAGTAGTATATATAATAATGCTAATTTCTGCATTGCTGTTTTGTAAAATTCTCTATTGCTTTTGTTGTCACTATTTACCAGTCTTACTAACACAAGGATGGATAGATGGATAATATAAATGTACTTTTAATATTTTCGTTCATATGGATCTTCAATCATTCACTGGATTAAAAATAAATTAATTTTATTCAGATGGAGATGGAAAGATAGAACAACTGGCTGCAAGATTCAAAACTGCGGAGTTGGCAGAAACCTTCAAAAAGAAATTTGAAGAATGCCAGCATCAGATGACTCAGCTAGATGCTGGACAGGTGTCCCGAGTTATGGAGCTCTCCATGGAAAGCAACCCAGTTGTGTATTTTGATATTAGTCTTGATGATGAACCCATAGGACGAATTACAATGGAACTGTTCTCGCATATAGTCCCCAAAACAGCTGAAAACTTTAGGGCTCTGTGCACCGGAGAGAGAGGGTTTGGATTCAGAAACTCCATCTTCCACAGAATCATCCCCGATTTTGTTTGCCAGGTAAGAGATGGATATATATATATATATATATATATATATATATATATATATATATATATATATATATATATATATATATATATACAGTACTGTGCAAAAGTTTTAGGCAGGTGTGAAAAAATGCTGTAAAGTAAGAATGCTTTCAAAAATAGACATGTTAATAGATTATATTTATCAATTAACTAAATGCAAAGTGAGTGAACAGAAGAAAAATCTAAATCAAATCCATATTTGGTGTGACCACCTTTGCCTTCAAAACAGCATCTATTCTTTTAGGTACACTTGCACAAAGTCAGGGATTTTGTAGGCATATAGTCAGGTGTATGATTAAACAATTATACCAAACAGGTGCTAATGATCATCAATTCAATATGTAGGTTGAAACACAATCATTAACTGAAACAGAAACAGCTGTGTAGGAGGAATAAAACTGGGTGAGGAACAGCCAAACTCAGCTAACAAGGTGAGGTTGCTGAAGACAGTTTACTGTCAAAAGTCATACACCATGGCAAGACTGAGCACAGCAACAAGACACAAGGTAGTTATACTGCATCAGCAAGGTCTCTCCCAGGCACAAATTTCAAGGCAGACAGTGGTTTCCAGATGTGCTGTCCAAGCTCTTTGAAGAAGCACAAAGAAACGGGCAACGTTGAGGACCGTGAGACGAGTGGTCGGCCAAGGAAACTTACTGCAGCAGATGAAAGACACATCATGCTTACTTCCCTTCGCAATCGGAAGATGTCCAGCAGTGCCATCAGCTCAGAATTGGCAGAAAACAGTGGGACTCTGGTACACCCATCTACTGTCCGGAGAAGTCTGGTCAGAAGTGGCCTTCATGGAAGACTTGCGGCCAAAAGCCATACCTCTGACGTGGAAACAAGGCCAGCGACTCAACTATGCACGAAAACACAGGAACTGGGGTGCAGAAAAATGGCAGCAGGTGCTCTGGACTGATGAGTCAAAATTTGAAATATTTGGCTGTAGCAGAAGGCAGTTTGTTCGCCAAAGGGCTGGAGAGCGGTACACGAATGAGTGTCTGCAGGCAACAGTGAAGCATGGTGGAGGTTCCTTGCAAGTTTGGGGCTGCATTTCTGCAAATGGAGTTGGGGATTTGGTCAGAATTAATGGTCTCCTCAATGCTGAGAAGTACAGGCAGATACTTATCCATCATGCAATACCATCAGGGAGGCATCTGATTGGCCCCAAATTTATTCTGCAGCATGACAACGACCCCAAACATACAGCGAAAGTCATTAAGAACTATCTTCAGCGTAAAGAAGAACAAGGAGTCCGTCCTGGAAATGATGGTATGGCCCCCACAGAGCCCTGATCTCAACATCATCGAGTCTGTCTGGGATTACATTAAGAGAGAGAAGCAACTGAGGATGCCTAAATCCACAGAAGAACTGTGGTTAGTTCTCCAAGATGTTTGGGCCAACCTACCTGCCGAGTTCCTTCAAAAACTGTGTGCAAGTGTACCTAGAAGAATTGATGCTGTTTTGAAGGCAAAGGGTGGTCACACCAAATATTGATTTGATGTAGATTTTTCTTCTGTTCACTCACTTTGCATTTTGTTAATTGATAAATATAAACTATTAACATGTCTATTTTTGAAAGCATTCTTACTTTACAGCATTTTTTCACACCTGCCTAAAACTTTTGCACAGTACTGTATATATATATAAAAAATTACGGCTGTCAAGCGATTAAAAAAAAAAAATTAATCTTAGTTAATCTCGGTTTTAATCGCATATTGTTACAATTACTGTTTTATTACTGATGCTATTGTTTTTATTATCCTTAACTGTAAATAGAGTTGTTTCAAATGTATTTATTTAACCAGGAAATGTACACATTGAGACCACCACCAAAATGTACTAGGGGCAATAATTTAGAAATTACAAATACAACCAACACAATAAAATGTGCGGTTCACGCTTGATCAGCAGCATACAGAGATCAGAAAACATAATACATAGGGTATCTATTTTTAAATGTGATTGTGAACTGAAATAAATTAGTTTTTTTTTTTTTTTTTTTTTAAATAAAATTATAAATATGTAGCTAACTTCTAGGAAATAAACTCTTAATTGTGAAGAGAACATAAAAAAAAACCTGTCATCATATCCAAAAACTGCAAACTAACAATTGTTAGGCTTTACATACTACAGCGCAAAAAAAAGAACAAAAAAAGAGTAACGCAGCCTAACTCATTTAAAAAATTAAAAAATAAAAAAAAAAGTAAAAAAAAGTATTATCATACTTAGCTTGATATGGGATTGCAGCCGTCCTGCATTTCTGTCGAAGCTGGTGGGTTTAATTATTTGTTGTTATTGTCTGTAGCAGAAGAGCTGCTAGCGTGTTCAGCGCAGCAGACTAGATACTCGTGTTTGATACTGGAACTCACTTTGACAGTAAAGTCTTTCTGTCAAGTGAGCCGTCAAAAAAAAATCCATTCATTTTTAGTTATTTGCTCCATTTTAAGCGGTTCAGTGACTAACTTTCTATTTAAACAATAACTGCACTCAGACACTCAATACAATGTTGCCGCAGCCTGGATTGAAGTACGGTGTGCCGAAAGGCTCAATACACAGCAATGCGATTAACGAGCATTAAAATAATTAATCTCTCAAGAATTAATAAGGTAATCGCAGAAATTAGCTGCGATTAATTGACAGCCCATATATATATATATATATATATATATATATATATATATATATATATATATATATATATATATATATATATATATATATATATATATATATATATGTGTGTATATATACAGTACTGTGCAAAAGTTTTAGGCAGGTGTGAAAAAATGCTGTAAAGTAAGAATGCTTTCAAAAATAGACATGTTAATAGTTAGTTTATCAATTAACTAAATGCAAAGTGAGTGAACAGAAGAAAAATCTACATCAAATCAATATTTGGTGTGACCACCCTTTGCCTTGAAAACAGAATCAATTCTTCTAGGTACACTTGCACACAGTTTTTGAAGGAACTCGGCAGGTAGGTTGGCCCAAACATCTTGGAGAACTAACCACAGTTCTTCTGTGGATTTAGGCAGCCTCAGTTGCTTCTCTCTCCATGTAATCCCAGACAGACTCGATGATGTTGAGATCAGGGCTCAGTGGGGGCCATACCATCACTTCCAGGACTCCTTGTTCTTCTTTACGCTGAAGATAGTTCTTAATGACTTTCGCTGTATGTTTGGGGTCATTGTCAGGCTGCAGAATAAATTTGGGGCCAATCAGATGCCTCCCTGATGGTATTGCATGATGGATAAGTATCTGCCTGTACTTCTCAGCATTGAGGAGACCATTAATTCTGACCAAATCCCCAACTCCATTTGCAGAAATGCAGCCCCAAACTTGCAAGGAACCTCCACCATGCTTCACTGTTGCCTGCAGACACTCATTCGTGTACCGCTCTCCAGCCCTTTGGCGAACAAACTGCCTTCTGCTACAGCCAAATATTTCAAATTTTGACTCATCAGTCCAGAGCACCTGCTGCCATTTTTCAGCACCCCAGTTCCTGTGTTTTCGTGCATAGTTGAGTCGCTTGGCCTTGTTTCCACATCGGAGGTATGGCTTTTTGGCCGCAAGTCTTCCATGAAGGCCACTTCTGACCAGACTTCTTCGGACAGTAGATGGGTGTACCAGGGTCCCACTGTTTTCTGCCAATTCTGAGCTGATGGCACTGCTGGACATCTTCCGATTGCGAAGGGAAGTAAGCATGATGTGTCTTTCATCTGCTGCAGTAAGTTTCCTTGGCCGACCACTGGGTCTACGGTCCTCAACGTTGCCCGTTTCTTTGTGCTTCTTCAAAAGAGCTTGGACAGCACATCTGGAAACCCCTGTCTGCTTTGAAATTTGTGCCTGGGAGAGACCTTGCTGATGCAGTATAACTACCTTGTGTCTTGTTGCTGTGCTCAGTCTTGCCATGGTGTATGACTTTTGACAGTAAACTGTCTTCAGCAACCTCACCTTGTTAGCTGAGTTTGGCTGTTCCTCACCCAGTTTTATTCCTCCTACACAGCTGTTTCTGTTTCAGTTAATGATTGTGTTTCAACCTACATATTGAATTGATGATCATTAGCACCTGTTTGGTATAATTGTTTAATCATACACCTGACTACACTACCGGTCAAAAGTTTTAGAACACCTCCATTTTTCCAGTTTTTATTGAAATTTACGCAGTTTAATGTCTCAGTGTACTCTGAAATTAAAGCATAAAACAAATAAACAATTGGAGATAAAAAAGAAATCATGGAATCGTTTTGTTTAACAAAATTTTATCAATTTTTGACTCATCAAAGTAGCCACCTTTTGCAGATATAACAGCCGAACACACTCGTGTCATTCTTTCTACAATGGAAATCAAATATTGTTCGGAAAGTTCTTCCCAACACTGTTGCAGAAGTTCCCACAAATGTGTTGCACTTGTAGGTTGCTTTGCTTTCACCCTTCTGTCCAGTTCATCCCAAACCAGCTTGATGGGGTTTAAGTCTGGAGACTGTGCTGGCCATTCCATGATTTGAAGCCTACCGCCTTGTTCTTTTCTTCTAAGGTAGTTCTGACATAGCCTGGAGGTATGTTTTGGGTCATTATCTTGCTGTAGGATGAACCCTGACCAACTAGGCATATACCAGAGGGTATTGCATGGCTGCAAAATGCTGTGGTAGCCGTTTTGGTTCAGGGTGCCACTCACTCTGTGCAAGTCGCCGACTCTGGATCCAGCAAAAGAGCCCCAGACCATCACGCTTCCTCCTCCATGTTTGACAGTTGGTGTCACACACTGAGGAACCATCCTTTCGCCTACTCGACGGCGTACAAAAACCCTGCGTGATGAACCGAAGATTTCAAATTTTGATTCATCGGTCCATAAGACCTTCTTCCAGTCTTCAGTAGTCCACTGGCGGTGCGTCATGGCCCAGGCAAGCCTGTTTTTCTTATTTTGCCATCTTAGCAATGGCTTTCTTACTGCCACTCGACCTGTCAAACCTGCAGCTCGAAGTCTTCTCTTCACAGTTGAAACTGAGACTTGCTTACTTCGACCAGTGTTAAGCTGTGCTTGAAGCTGTTGTCCTGTGAGCTGCCTATCACGCAAGCTGTTGACTCTCAGAAACTTGTCTTCTGATTCTGTTGTGGCTTTGGGTCTGCCAGACCTCTTCCTGTCAGAGTTTCCTCCAGTTTCCCAGTGCCTTTTGATGGTGTAGGAAACTGTACTCACTGACACCTTGGCTTTCTTTGCAATTTCTCTAAAGGAAAGACCTACACTTTTAAGGGTTATAATGGTCTGTCTGTCTTCCTTTGTTAATTGCCTTTTTCTCGCCATTATGATAGCAATATACTACTTCCTGCAGTACAATACTGTCCAAATAATGCTTAAGAGGGTGTAGTAACACAGTCTGTTCCAACACTGCTTTTATACAGACAGAGGGTTTGTAAGTAATCAACAAAACTTGGGACACCTGTAGGAATTGTTAGCATCAACTTTCAAGGCTTAATTTACTTCCATTGCTGCAGAACAGCTGTAAGTTGTTAACCCATTACTTGTTCCCTGAAAAAGGCCTTTTTGTATAACTCTGAAATGTACATTATTTTTCAGTTTTTGGTAACCTAAACTTTTTCTTTTAACCTCTGGCAGTTTACCGCTTACCTTTGTACCATTTCAGGTTATTCACTGGACTTGAACTGCTTAAATTTCAATAAAAACTGGAAAAATGGGGGTGTTCTAAAACTTTTGACCGGTAGTGTATATGCCTACAAAATCCCTGACTTTGTGCAAGTGTACCTAGAAGAATTGATGCTGTTTTGAAGGCAAAGGGTGGTCACACCAAATATGGATTTGATTTAGATTTTTCTTCTGTTCACTCACTTTGCATTTAGTTAATTGATAAATATAATCTATTAACATGTCTATTTTTGAAAGCATTCTTACTTTACAGCATTTTTTCACACCTGCCTAAAACTTTTGCACAGTACTGTGTGTGTATGTGTGTGTGTATATATGTGTATATATATGTGTATATATATATATATATATATATATATATATATATATATATATATATATATATATATATATATATATATATATATATATATATATATATATATGCTGTTAGTAATGCTAGGTCTCCAAATTGTATTCACTTGTCTTGCTAATTATTCAGATTAGTGAGGTGAACTAATCGGAATGGCAAATCAACAGAAGTTGTAACATCCTTGGCCCCTTGTTTGTTGGAAATCAAAAACCTATGTTGTGTTTTATTTTTTTTTTATTTCTAGGGTGGTGATATCACAAAACAGGATGGAACTGGGGGAAGGTCCATTTATGGAGACAAGTTTGAAGATGAGAACTTTGATGTTAAGCACACTGGTCCTGGCTTGTTGTCCATGGCAAACAGTGGCAGAGACACCAACAATTCTCAGTTTTTCATCACCCTGAAGAAGGCGGAACACTTAGATTTTAAGCATGTGGCTTTTGGCTTTGTCAAGGACAACATGGAGGTTGTGAAAAAGATGGGCACCCTTGGTGCAAAGGCTGGCAAGCCAAGTAAAAAGATAGTGATTGTCAATTGTGGACAGATATAGGTTTTACTTAAATATAATTAAGTTCTGTTGTGTAAAGTAAATCACTTATTGGGATTAAGATGTATTTGTATGTATAAATGTACATGGGTGGCTGTCTCTTGTGTTAATTTTTTACATGTTTGACTGGGCAAAATTGGCATGTTTCCAAATAAAGATGAAAACACTGGCAATTTGTTATACTGTTCAATTCCTCTCCTTGTATTTCAGTAATACATTTTTTTAAAAAGAGCATCTGTAAGTGTTGTATTAACTTCAAATATGACCACCATTATTGGTCTTTTAAGGGATGTCTTGTTCCAGGAATTTTGAATCTAAGATGAAAACATTAACAGTATGTGCAATTTTAGCAGAGATTGTTTAAAGCTGTGAATCTGGTTCTAAGAGCTCATTTGTGTCTCTGCCATCTGGTGGATACCTGCTGCTGCTGCTACTACACCTGCAGAAAGATGCAATTTGATTAATTGCTTCAAGCAGTTTGAAAAGTAATCACCTCAAATTGGAGTACACACATCTTCATCTGAATGCTTCAGTTGTGCTTATGCTGCACTTGATTTAACCAACTTTGGTTTCATAATACAAATGGGAACAAAATGTAATACTTTCGTAGTTATTCCTAAACATTCCTGTTTTCAAAACCTTTTAATCTGTAAAGTTGCCATATTGTTAAGGTGACCATATGGCTCATTTTTTTCAGCAGGACAGTGGGACAGTTCAGGCTTTTCAACTCACAACCCAATGCATTCTGGTAAGTTTCACCTGTCTTGGGTACAATTCTTTTAAGAGAAGCTGGACTATGTTTAGCAGAATGCTTTGGGTTATCAGTTGAAAAAGCCTAAACTGTCCTGCTGAACGCGGAACCATATGGCCACCTTACATTGTACATAACTAAAATTTTGTCATTCATTCCAACATAGCAAATTTCAATTAAATTGCATATTCACTTTTTTATATTATAATGCCAATTAATGAAAATAAATACATTTTCACCCGAGTATCAGCTTTATCCAGTTCATAACCATAATATAATCAAATATGTTACTAAACCTAACTTGCATCTTAAAATAAAATCCATATTTTTTCTGCAATTAACTGTAATGGCTTGATGCAATTGAAACACCACCAATCCTGATAGTTATGTATTTTAAAGTAACTGTCAAACTTGTATCCACTTGTATCATTAAATGAACTTGTAACTGTAATCATTTTATTAATCAGATGACCATCACTGCTGCATTAAATATATCATCGGGGATTATTGGGAGGAAAAAAAAGTGTAATTTCTCACAATCAACAACATGCTGATCTTGAGGCATGCTCACATTTTTGATGTGTTTGAGTTTTGACCATCCCTTAAAGGAAAAAAACAATCTAATCACTTTTAAATTACAATATGTACCTGTATACTCCTGCAATGTCTCCCACCCTTTCTACAATAACATGTACTATTAAAGTATTATTGCATCATGTCTGTAGCCAATGTCAAGCTTAAAATAAACAAGCCAGTCAGTGAGACTGCTATTCACCCCCTGGCAGGCTAGGAATACAAAACTAGAGCTATTAGAAGCACGAAGCATATATCTATAACCTACGTTCACTCTATGCTCATGCGAAACTGTCATATTGACATACAGATAGAATCTGATAGATACATGTAAATACTCCTAGCAACTTGCTAAAGAATATCCTTTTCAAGTTGCATCGCTATAAGCGAGTCTTTGGGGTGCACTCAGTAACCTGTGCTAAAGTGTAAATGTCAACTTTCACTTACCCACATACAGTATTGTGATTAATTGTGCTAAAGAAAGAAAAAAAACCTGGTGGTTTTAATGAATCCAAAATGGACTGGCACTGTGAAGAGAGCAGAACTATACACACGTGCGTATGTTTGTATATGACGTACCAGGTATACTGTTCCTGCTTCCGGCAACAGCTTGAAATTCAAAACGTTTCCGGGGAAACTGAGTAAAGCTTGATCCGTCATTTTTACAGTTAGACCAGCGCAGAGGTTGGATATACAACTTTGTTTATACTATACTATTTATCTTCTTTAAAGAGGTGAACATCGTTATCTGAAAGTAAAGATGAGCGACAAAGACTACACCGCTCCTTTATTAGACGCCACGGTGGAAAGGTTAAAAAGTATTTGCACAGAACAACAACGGTAAAGTAATAACTTAATCTTGACTTGCTCTATGAGATGGTCAAATAGTACCTCTATCCTAGGAAGAGTGACGGGTTTCACAAACGCCGATTACATTCGGCGTCTGTAAAACCAGTATGTGTTGTATTTACTACATTTAAGCTTCAAATTATTTTAATAAATAATTATCACGCTGTTTCAGACTTGGTAGCCTTTTCTTATGTCCAACCTGTCAAATATAATGAGGGCTTGAACTTTTTGTTTTTTATTTTCCAAATCTCTACCTCCCTTTAAATGTTAATTAGTCGTTGTTAAGCTGTCTCTGCATTATAAAAAAAGAGAAAACTACTAATTGAAGACTGGGTTTAAGATTTTTATTTATTTATTTATTTATTTATTTTTCTTTGCTCCAAATCAAGAAGGTTTTAAATGATGGACTTGCTATCAGTGTACACTCCGTACTGGGTATTTTATGTTGTAGTCAAAAGTTTACATACCCCAATGGAAATTTATAATTTCTAGAAATTTCTCAAACAAATAATTATAGGAAAAATCTTTTGTAGCAAAAGTTTTGCTTTTGCGGATGTGGAAAAAAATGTTTCAAGAAATAGATGTCTACAGTTATTTTATTAAAGCAATTTTTTTGCAAAACTCCAAAAAATGCAAATTCAGAAGTATTTATACCCTGACAAGAAAAATTAAATTAATAGCTAGTGGAGGCACCTTTAGCAATAATAACCTCTTTTAAATGATTAGGAGAATTGTCAATGAGCTTTTGGCATGATTCTTTAGTGATTGACTATTCTTCAATGCAAAATTATTCCAGCTCATTCAGATTCCAAGGACTTCTCTTATGCACAGCTTTCTTCAACTCATACTAAAGATTCTCAATCGGGACTTTGACTAGGCCATTCCAGAACCTTGATTTTATTCTTCTTTAACCATTCTGAAGTAGATTTTGATGTGTACTTTGGATCCTTGTTGTGTTAGAACGTCCATTTGCGCTTTAAACAAAGTTTTGTAGTGGAGGATTTCAGATGATTGGCCAATATCTTTTGGTATGCTATGGAATCTATTTTACCATGTATTGGAGCTAAATTTCCTGTGCCATTAGAGGGAAAACAGCCCCATAGAAGGACATTACCACCTTTATGCTTGACAGTAGGTATGGTGTTGTTTTCTTTGTACACCTCACCAGACTTTCTCCAAACGTAACGACTATCAGCGTGACCAAATAGCTAAAATTTTGTTTCATCACTCCACAAACCCTTTGACCAGAACTCATACCCGTCGTTCAAGTGCTGTTTTGCAAACTTTAAGCGATTGTCCTTGTGACGTTGTCCTAAGAGTGGCTTTTTCATTGGCCTGTGACCGTTGAGACCTTCACCATGCAATACTCGACCCATGGTTGAAATGTATTTATTTGGCTAATGCTTTTTTCCCAAAGTGAGTTAAAATTTGTTATTTTGCATACACATTTTGGTACCCATTTATACAGTTAGGTTTTTACTGGAGCAATACATTGCTCAAGAGTACTGCAGCAGTGTCCTGGTATTGAACCCAAGACTTTTCTGTCAACAGTCCAGAGCCCTAACCACTACTCCACATTGTGCACATCTACTTAGGCATCTAGTTCTTGTAACTTTTTGTTCCTCATCCACAAAAGCAAAACTTTTCCTACAACAGATGTTTCCTAAAATTCTTTGCTTTTGAGAAATTTCTAGAAATTATAAATTTCCATTGGGGTATGTAAACTGTTGACTACAACTGTATATATAACCTTTAAGGGTGCACCAGGAGGGTGAGGTTACATATACTGGATAGCCGAGTATGGGAAGTATTTTATCCATTACATAGCCTGTGTTGCTGTCTGTGTGTGGTTGAGGATTGTATTTTTAATTTTCTGGTAAATTAGTCCAGTGGGACTTTGAAGTGAAAAGTCTAATCTTTAAATTAATTGATCAAGATTGAAAAAAGGTACTCCTAATACCATTGGTTACACTGATGGGAAAAAAAACCCTTGTCTAAAAGTACATGTAGTAAAACATCAAAGTTAGAGCCTAAATAAAGCTTACGATACGCTTGGACAAAGTAACAGTATAGTCATGTCGGTTTGAATTTAATGCTACAGTTTGTATTTGCAACAACATGACCAAGAAGTAAAACAATTGAGTGAGACTGAAAGAAAAAGTGAAAGAAAACAAGAGGCTTGAATCCTCCTTTGACACCATAAAGGAATGAAGAAGCAGGCAAGATTTTTTTGTTTATACAGTCAGGTTTTAGAAGGACTATTCTGAATGTAATGTTTGTCTTCCATTTAGAAAAAGTACAAAAGTGTTCAATTACTGTTGTTTACCAGCATTGGACACGAACCTCTTTAGAAACATTATTATTGCATACAATATTTGTCATTACACTTAACATTATGTATTGCTAATCTACATGAACAGCATAAGGAGTTTCTATATAGTTAACAGTATTCATGAGAATACTGTTATAAACCAGTAGATGGAGCTATTTCATTATTTTAAGTACCAAGTATTCAAACCACACCTTCTCTACAGTAAGTAGTGGGATTCAGAAAAATATAGCGTGACACGTCCTCAGGTGTTGCTACAACTGTTTAATAACGTACCTGTAAATTTGCTTTTCGTTGTTAACATCCTGACAACTTTGTACATTTAACTTTAAAGTATGTTTCAAAGCTCTTTTCAAAATGGCTACTCTAGAGCAATGACAGTGTAGGGATTATTGTCGAACAGGTAACGCGGCAGTAACGGTCGATGATGTGGCACGTAACAGAAAAGTTCTACATCAGCATCATAACCATTAGCAAGACCACAACAATCACAGAGCAAAAAATAAGTCAAGCTAAACTCATCACATCAAAATGCGATAAGTCAGCAGTCCAAAACAAGGACAACAAAATGGGATCCAGTTCATTGGTTCCAAAGTAGGAACCGGGTACCCGGTTTAAAAGGAGCCGGTTCGCCTATCACTAGATCTGAAACCCCAGTGCACTAGAGCGGCCATTTTGAAACAAGTTTTGAAACAGACTTTAAAGTTAGAAGTGTAAAAAGTTGTCAGGATGTTAAATGAAAAGAAAAATTTACAGGTACGTTATTTAAACAGTTGTAGCAACATGTGGGGACATATATAACGCTATATTTTTCGCAACCCTGCTACTTTTGAAATGCTCACCCTTTCATGCATAATTGCTTGTTTTAATATACACAGCTAACAAGTCATAATTATTTGTTTGCAGTTAAATGCTGTAAGTGAACAGAACAAAACGCTGGAAACCCAGACAAAAAAAGTTCAAACTCGTCTAGATAACCTACAGGTAAGAAAATGCAGTCGTTCCACATTAGTCACATATTTCATATAATGTTTAATGTTTAATGTTAAATGGATCTATGCTGCTTGTGTAATTAAGACGGTACAAACTGTGAAGCCGCCTCAGCCACATATTCCAGTTGTATACATTTCTAGCTGTACAATTTGTTTTTTTTTAATATATCACACTGCATGCTTGTTTAGTAATTCTTTTAGATGTCCTCGATATGAGCTCTGACCAAAGCAGCTGTATGCTTTGAATCCAGCTGTGAAATTCTTTATCCCAGAGATGTAACTTCAGGAATTTGATAAAATAGGCTCCCTAGAGTGTAGTGAATCAATGGATCCAGCTCAGATCTGAGATTTACACCAGGCCCAGTCTGCACTGTCAAGAGAACATCCAGCACTTCTATTTTTCTGTTAATATCACGACTTATCAGATTTCTTACACTATCAATCTTAATACATTACATTGCTGTTAAACATACTATACTGGGTATTCTCATTATTTCCAGTATCTCAGTTTTTTGCACATCTCCTACCTTTTCCTATTTTAAGAAGGTTCACTGTAGGAACACTGGTCCCAATTTGAATTATTTCAACCCTACGTAATTTTGCAGAAACTGTCCTTGGATAACTCATTCAATAGTTTGTGTCTTATTCTATAAAAAGTAAATAATGGACAGAGATGTACAGTATTAAATTAATCTGTTTTTACTACTAGAAAGTTGTCTGCAGTTTTGATTGGAGTTTTCTTCCCTAGATCTGTGTACAATGTTGAAACAGTTTCACAGGATGGTTCCTGTTTTGTATTATTAATTAGGTATTTCTTCAGCAGTCTAGCAGATTACCTGTAATCCCTAATGTGACTCAACACTTTTGATGATTATTCAGTTTTCATGCATGAAGGTGTTACATGTGTTGTGGTAATTGAAATACCATGGACTGAGGCTAAAGCACACATCTATTGTAAAACAATTAAAAGTGGCAAACCCCAAAATCAGATACAGCTAAATTGGACCATATTAAGCATTAGTTATTGTATTGCCATTTGCAGATACATTGAGTTGGGTCTTAATTTTTCCTCCTTTACAGAGGTAAAACCTCAGAAACAGGAACAGGACTTTTTTTTTGTGGGGTGTTGTTTTTTGCTTTCTTGCACAAATGTGGGGTTTTATGATTTTTTTTATTTTGTATCTAAATTTAAATTTCTGAATGCTCAAGCCTCCCCAGAATTTGTTCCACTTCAGCTTGAATGACCCTACAATAGGGCCTCTAAAAGTGGTTGTAAGCAACGCTAACAAAGAAGCTTTGTTTAAACTGCAGGTTCCCACTAACATCAGTGTTTATGAACTGCTGGCTATCCTCATGGACTGGATATTGGATAGTCACCTACATAATCCTGTGCCTGAAGGTGAAAATGAGAGCAAGGGGGTGCCTGGCCAGCACACTTTCCCAAACAACTGTATTCAAGAGAAATGCACAAAGGTTTGACACGTGTATTGAATTTCTTTTTGTGCTGTATTGTTGCCAGATTATTATTTCACTGAAAGACATCTTTTGCATGTTTTAACTTGTCTAAGTCAATAATGGTCTTTGTTTCCACAGATAACAGAACAATATCTCTTGAAGAGTAGTGATTTGACAGCTGCATGCTGTCATTTCTTTAGAGAATCTGCAGCTTTCTAAATTAATGACATTAAAAATAAATTGCATTAGAAACCACTAATGTGTGTGGTTGTTAAAAATATTGTAGAAACGTGTGGCTCATACGAGCAGGAGGTTACTGGTTTGAATCCTGGTTCGTGATGAATTGAAAGTCTTGACTGGGTGCCCACAGCAAGTGCTACATTGGCTTCTGCACTGCTGTTCACCTCATCGTGCTTCAGTGACTCTTTATGGGCAGAAGACCCACAAGTTTAAATTTGCATAGCTGAACCATTCTAGCCTTAATTATAAGTTACCTGTACAAAAGGTGAGCAATGTGTCTGATTTAAGCTGCCACTAAAATCTAAAATGCCTCAGACCTTGAATTATTTGTTGTCGGATTATAAAAGCATTCATTACATTTTTATTTATCTGTATTTCATCTGATGCCAGCTATAAACGCCAAGCTTCACATACTGCTGGTAAAATGCGTCTATTGGACTTTAAGGCAGTCAGAAATTGGAACACAGTTAATTCTCTCAAATGCACTTCATGTCAGTAGATCAGATGTAAAAATGGGAATTTTAATTGTTCAAGTACCATTGCAAAGTTGTGATGTAATGCACATGTGTACTGTATGTACTTCATTTTCTCCATTGCTTTGCAAGATGTGCACAATTTCTTATACAAATGACAACAAAACATATTTTTGTGGGAGATGAGGAAACAGTATCGAGGAAGAAACCTCCTCATTAAAAATATTAGGATCAATACATTCCCTAGTTAAAATACATTTTTGGGAATGGGGTCTCCAACCCTGTGATACCTAAAGACATGCATCATTCTTTTTTTGTATTTAGTAAACTTTGATATCAACTATGAGAAGACTGGGTAAAGAAATCTACAGAGGAGCTATAATTGAAGGAGAACTAGAAAGTTCTGAAGAACAGGCTAACCTTGCAAAACAAAAGTCTGCAATCTTCTTCAAGAGTCCTAACCTACAACGCTAATAGTTCTTAAAACAATTTCACAAGGTAAGGCTATTTGAATAATTGTATAAAGCAAAGGAAAACTGGTGAATGATTTCACTGTAAGATACAATGCGATCCATATTGTGATATGCATGTCCTGATATAATATAGTACGTATCACAATACATCTAATAGTTCTAATGGGCTTCACTGTGTGAAGTGTAATAGGATAAAATGCTTGTTTTATTGTTTGAAACTTAACTGAGATTGAGGAAGCATAGAAAGGGGTCATGCTAACTTTGATTCAAGTTTATTCAACAACCATTTGGCATAGTATTTTTGGTCATCGATCACAATCTATATGACAGTGCATGTAAGTCTCTGGTGGATTAATGTTTGTAAAAATAAGTGAAATGTCAGGAAGGGTCTTATTCAAACTATGGGTGATTTTAGATCCACTGAATAGACACTTAGAATATCAATATTTTGATAAATTCCTCCCTACTTTCTTTTTCACTCAGACAGGAAAAGCTAAAAATATAGCAAACAAAAAATTGAAAAGCTTACTTTTAAGCACTGGAATGATTAGTACTGTATTGTACTCTATTAATGCTTATGGGCTTCACAGATGTGATTTGTCTGGTGTTATCATTGAACAAGCTGCATATGCATGACTTGTGTAGGTGGATGCTGGTTAATACTTCTCTGTGAACTGGAGAGAAAGCTGGATCATGTGTCTTTGATTTCATTTGATTCTGACAGGGGTTGTGCACTCTGTTTTAATAAACCAGTTTAATGAAAAATGAATGGCATTTCTAGAATGATTCATTATGGTCACGCAAATTCCTCTTTCTAGATTTTATGCCAGCTGGACTAGTTCTGAAAACACTACACTTTTGAAGATTGTGATTAAAATCGGCAAACTCACTGATGCCAAACTTAATCTTTTCATTTTATTTTGTATTTGTTTATTTACTCAGATAATTAGGCATCCCCATGAGGACAGCTTGCGTGAGTTCAACTGATCTCATAAACCTTCAGATGCTGACTTGAGTTCTGGAAACTTTTTAAAATTAAGTTGCAAGGCTGAACAATAAGGGTCATTAATTTGTTGCAAAGCAGTCCTGTATATTACTAAAACAGATAAGACAGCACTGATAATCAACTGGTTATGTATGGCAGCGGAAAGGCAAGCCCTGTTTCTAATGAAAGATCAATCTTACTCTTCCTGAGTCAAACTTTTTGCAGTGCCAATTAAAAATAAAAATTTATTTATGCATTATTATTATTATTATTATTATTATTATTATTATTATTATTATTATTATTATTATTTAAACACAATTAGAGAATATTAGTTTGTTGCATTTTTTCACCATACATACATACTGGCTAATGACAGATAACTTGTGTTTGTTTAGCTGGACTAATACTAAAGATGAAAAAGCATACAAGTAAGGATTTCGTAAGGGATCCATTGCAAAATGAGATGGTAAGCAATGCATATTTTAATTATTACTATGTTTATTTACAGTATGTTTCCTTGTTCAACACAGATCTAAGGAAAAATTGAATGAATGACTTTTTTGGAAAGAAGAGAATCAAATAGTTGTAGTCTTGGTTATATGGTGCTGTTGCACGTGCAGTACATACAGTTTTTTTATTGACTGAGCTGAGGATCTAAATAAAAAAAAAATAGTATAACTTTTTTTTAATCAGGTTTATGGAAATTTCTCTAGACACATGCTGAGCCAATAGCATTGTAAATACCTTTGCTTATTATTTTAATATTTAGTGGTGTTTTGGGCATTCCTTCTACTTAAATAACATGTTCTATTAGGATCCAGAATGCAGTCAGAAACAGTTTGAACAGTCCTTTTCATGAAATCTAAGAAGATATGCACATTTAGTTTAGAAACAAAATCTCTCTCTAGTTGAATTAGATCTCTATTTCAATCAAAGGTTCCGCTTTTAAAACTGATATTTCCAATCATATTATTAACACGGGGTCTGGACACTTTATTATGTCTATCCCTTCAGTACTTAAGTGTTCCCCCTTTTGTACAAATTACTATTACTGACAAAGCACAACATTCCAGTCTTTTGTATTGATGTTCAATTTGTCTACCAGTGCAGTGCAAAATTGAGCCATGGGTTACAAACATCTTCTATTGGCTTTAAAATAATATGTTTGGTCCTTCCACTATTGGTGGAGTGTACCATCATGATTGCATGACTGGTAACCCCTGTATGTTTTGTTTTAAATGATCTTAAGTTGTATTTAGGTCAGAGAAAGCACATTTTAAACAAAAATGTGCATTAAAGTTATTATTTTAAAGTTGTAGACATTAAACATAGACAATGTTTATTGTTTATTGAACTTTGTATCCCCTTTTGAGAGCTGTTTTAAAGTTAGTTCCTTTCTTGTAATTTTGGGCAGTCTTCACCTGACTGGCTACAGTGGTGCTCTGCCAGCCTCCATCAAACCACCAAGCATAATTGCACTTCAATAAATCCTTAATCAACAGTCAAGGAATTGAGCTTCAGTTACAGAAATCATGGAAATCAAACACACAGCTTTGGATCACAGTGATTCATATTTGCATTCCCCCCCATAGCTGTTGAAAAAATCCATCCCATGGTCTTGGGGAGAGGTTTATTCTCAGCTCACTCCGTATTAGTTGTGTGAAAGAAGATATCCTTGAGTCAGACAGTGTCTTTGTTTCTGACTGGTGGTGACCTGATGTCCATAAAGATTTTTTTTCATAACATTTTTTTTTTCACTGCTCTAATGACCATTTTTTTTCTGTTTGGACAAGAAACCATTAAATAAAGGCTGTCCGTAGGCCCAACTCTCATATCCTCGCTGGGGTGTGGAAAGTGTGGAGCAGAGGATGCTATTGTGTGTGTGTGTGTGTGTGTGTGTGTGTTGTTTTTTTTTTTTTTAACTGTTTATGAATGGACATTTTATATGTTATTCATGCCTTCATAGAAATTAACAATGTCGCTTTTGGTGGGGTATGTGTAAGTGAAGGCTGTGTGCTGGCACTTTAACAGTAACGTGTATTTGAAAGCTGGGTAGTAAATAACATTAATGCTTGTGAAGAAATTTGCTTTGTGCTGTTGTGCAATGCGTGTATATATGATAACAGTACAATATTAATGCTTTGTTTTTAATTGTTTTGTATATTTTTGTTTGTAGTGTGCAGTACAAAATAAAACAAACATTAATTATAAGTGAAATTACCTATGTATATTGCAGCTAAGGTATGTGCAGTTAAGACAGTAAAAATGGGGAGCCAACTCCAGGACCGCGATATATCCGAATGCGCAGTATAGCGATATAACGAGGGGTGGGTGATATATATATATATATATATATATATATATATATATATATATATATATATATATATATAATATGTGTGTATGAAATGCTACATGGAGATAAGGGGGTAATTTTATAAAGGCTTTAAAAACCATATATATATTTAAACTACATTAGCATAACAAACTTTCTGCAAACCCTTTATCATTTTACTTTAGATTCACATTTAACTTTGTTCTGCCAACACATTAACAGATTTGTGAGAAAGAAAAGGATAAATATGACATGTAACCATCTGCATGTTTTTTAGGGATGATTTAGTTTTGACCTGCTTATTATTTTGTTTTCAAAACAGCCTTCACATATCCATCTCAAAGACCTCCCAGTTCCCTAATGTGCCTGTTGTGATGCTGTATATTTCAGAATAAACTAGAAGCACTGTTACTTTTGAATAAACAGGGCTTGATTTATTATGTGGTCATAGTGTTGACCTACTGTTTGTATGTTTTCTAAAATATATTCATAGTTTAAAATAGAAGGGAAACACCAGATGCACACATGTGGACCACACACAAATATCATATTTTTTCTTTTTATTAGTATCAATTGCTTCACTTTAAACTCCACTTAGATACAGTGACCAGCACTGTATCCACTACAGTATATGGATATTTCCTGTTAAATAGTATTACCATAATAAAAAAAAAATAACCATATTCCTTCGAATTGAAAACACACTTTTTTTTTTTAACAATGTTTTGCTTCTCAAAAATAGCATGTGTCTTTGCATCTTCTACAGTAGCCGGGACCCTTGTTTACGGTTTCAAGTGGTATGTTTGGGCAGCCGGGTAGTTTGTGTGTTGTTAGTAACTTTGAGGTTCTGCTGCATTGAATAGCCTAATTTACCTGAGCATTTTTTTGGATCACTGTAGCATCAAATAAGTGGTTACTTATATTCAATTTTCTAAAATGTTCTAAAAGTTTCAACAACCTTTTTACTATACACATTTTAGAGAAAGACTGCAGTGCTTTAGTTCCAAGGCCATGTGAAGGTGTGAGATTGTGTTAATTAGAAAAGCACTAGTTTCAAAGAAGTGTTGCTTATAGATGTATTTTATATAACCTAATGAATACTGTTTCCTTGTGTAAAATTAAGAGTTAAAACCAAACATGCTCTGTTAAAACACTTCTCTGCAAGTGTGGACATTTCTGTTCTCATTTCTGCAACAATTTAAATACACTAATTAACTAAGGAAGCATTTAGGCAACAATATGCTGCGAGTGAAAAAACTGAGACCTTCAAAGAACAGCTGGTGAACCAAACATTGGTTGCCTTTTGAAAAGGAAATCCAGTTTAGACCTCATTTGTTTATTTCCTGCCTTTTGAAATCATCATTTGTAGGTCTTTGAAAGATATTTACTGTAATGTTCAAATGCATATTCACTTTTACAGTTGGTTTGTAACGTCCTTTACGATGACACATCAGTTTTCAATATACTGTGAGCATCCCTTTATTAAGCATCTCCATCATTTTTTATTTTATTTTATTGTGAAACTGCCAATGCTAACATTTCTCCAACTGGTTATAGCTCATAATCTGTTTCAGATGGAAGCTCTTAATAGTACCCATCCTGCTGTTGAGAGCATGTGACTGTTTTGGTTTACTCTATGCACAATGCAGATCACCCACTTTGAAGCTGTCTTTCTATTTGATACATAGCTATATTCCACGATTTTCTCAACCAACTTTATTATTGGTGTTGTCCTGTACACTTGACCACATATGTTTTTAACCACCCATACTCGAATATACTTCGTCCACATTTCAGCTGCTACTCACTTGTTTCCTTATTACAAGAACCCTCAATTTCTAGTTTGTTTTTAATTTTATATATGGTATAAAAATAGGATGATTATGGTTTGTTCTGAAGATAATCAAGATTGTATTTGGTCTGTGGTTTGCTTTTCTATGGAACAGTTCAAGTGTGGTTTGTTTCTTATGCAAGCATATTTGAAACCAAAACGACTTAATTTGAATAAGAAAATATAAAAAAAAACTCAACTGTATCCGTTAAAATGAACAAGAAATTGTCATATTAATCGTACAGAAATATTAGTGCATTGTTGCTGAATGTGCTATACCTGGCAAGCCTCCCTCTTTGGAAGTTTATTTATTTTCAGTTTATTTAAAACCCCTGTCATAGTTAAAGGACACCACAGTGAAAACAGCTGCATGTCATCACTTGGAATGAACTGAGTGCAATCCTGCTACGTGAAACTAAACGCACACAGTTGAGAAGAAGGAGGCCAAAATAACTTCACTTTCAAACAAGGGTTGGTTTAACATCTGGGATATTTTAAAAAGCAAATTAATTTAATCTCGCCCTTCTAAATTGTTTCAAAATTACGTTAATGTGAAAGGCAGTAAGTCTTTATTGTATTTTGTGGATTTTGTTTTGGCTCATTTTAACTATCCTTCCTGTTTTTTCCTCTACAGTCAGCACTTGCATTTCCGACGCTATGAAATTTTGACTTCAGTGATGGTTATACGCGTGTGACAGATATCTGATCATTTCTTTTTGGCCTGTTCCAACCCTTGTCCATTTTTCAGGCAACACAAAAAAGATACAATGTCAAAAATATGTATCTGAAAGGAATGTGTTTTAAATAATTTAGATGTACTGTATTGGTTTTGTTGGTACAGTACTATTTCAGAACGATATGTAAAAGGTAATTAAAAGGTAATGCAATTTAGCAAAAGATTTTTTTTTAAAAAGACGACGCAGTATATATATATAATGGGGATTGATTTTATTATTAATACAAGGGCAGTAAAATGCGACTGACATGTATCTGGGTAACGGATATCCGAGTGCTGACTGTATACTTCTTCTCTCTTCAAACCCAGCATATCTGTTCCTCTTCATTGCACGAATGGCACATTGCTGCATTTAAAGTGAAGGATTTTTTTGAAATGTTGATATTGATTTGTAAGGATGCATGTGTGACTACAAAGTTCAAGGCTACAGAATAAAGCTATTTTAACGATACAGTGTGTTGCTGAAGACTGTATATATATATTGTTTCTTGTTGTCACATTTGAAATGAGAAAAAAATAACATTATTCCCAATGCTTTCGGATCATTAGGGTTGCTGAATCCATTTTTGGAAAGCTGCAGTAATGAGGCATTTTTCCTAACGTTCTCACTGCTGATCCGAAAACCCTAAACTGAAGGTCCTGCTACTAGTAAAGATCAGCATAATCCTGCAGAAACTCACCAAAATAAAGTAAGTCTGCTTTTTTTTTTTTTTTTAGTTGAACTGTTTTTCATCACAATTGTTTTGACCTTGCAAATGCACTCCAGTGTGTTTTAAAGCAAACATATCTCATAACTCTGTGAAGATTGTGGGATATCCTTACATTTGATTAAACTTTTAAACTATTTATTTGGATACCAAGCAAACTAGTTTTATTATTTATTTATTTATTTCTTAGCAGACGCCCTTATCCAGGGCGACTTACAATTGTTACAAGATATCACATTATTTTACATACAATTACATTATTTTTTACACATTATTTTTACATACAATTACCCGTTTATACAGTTGGGTTTTTACTGGAGCAATCTAGGTAAAGTACCTTGCTCAAGGGTACAGCAGCAGTGTCCCCCACCTGGGATTGAACCCACGACCCTCCAGTCAAGAGTCCAGAGCCCTACCGACTATTCCACACTTAAATAAATACCGTAAATGAAATATTTAAAAACTGCTTTAGCTTTTCAAAACAATTTTTATATAATACAGAACTGTTTAAATAGTAGTAAACCAGTTTTATGTGGTTTTTTAAATTTTTTTTTGAATAAGTTAACTGCATTTATGTATGTGGGGATGTCGTCCCCCCTGTGAGAATTGGGCTCAAAAGCAAGATAGAAGCAGCTTGTTGTTCAGGCAGGGTTTATATGCCTGTTTTTAGCTACTATGCTCCTAGACTGGAACTCTTATATTCAGTTCATATCCGATTCCCAGAAGTTTGTTTGCCTTAAGTATTGTTTAACAGTGCCTGTAAACCAGTATTGTATTGAGGAATTCCATCATAGGATTTGGGGCTTGCTTGCTATTAAAATAAATAAATAAAAATCGAACCTTAATAGTAAAAAGCCAACATACATCTGTTCATAACTTATGTGAAACAAAAGCTGTTTTGAGTTTTATGTTTGCTCTCAGAAGCAGTCTTATATTACTTTAGCAGGGCTAAACTATAATTTTATTATTCATTGGGCCAGATAGTGTAATCAGTTGTTGGCACTGACATCTTATTGTTTAATGTTAAATACAGTTATTAGAGTGAATTTTACTGAAATGTAAGCCTTTATTTCCCTGTGCTTGCAGGAAGAACAAGAAGCTGTTTGAACTCTTTGCGATGCACCTCAGGATCCAGGAGATGCACAGGACTGTCGTCCCTGACCACACCTTTTTGTCTATTAATTTAACCTCAATTCTCTTCAATTTGGGGAGGATCAAGCAGAACCCTCTGTCTTCCAGCCTAGGAGCAAGCCTTTAGCCACTATGTTTTGTACATTTTAAACCAAAACCTTTTTCTGCAAGAAAAACTATATATTTCCCCTATTGTGTGTTTGTCATGAAGTCAGCGATTTATATTTACAATGATTTAGATCTAGTTACTTAATTAATTTTTATTTTGGGGAGATTTTTCTGTTTACTTTTTAATCTAGTATTTGGAGTAAACAAATTCTATTTAACCAACAAAAATACTAAGTGGTAAACTGCAGTATTAAGTTTATCAGCTGGTCTGTTCTGGGTTTAACACTGCTACACTTACCACCGACAACCTTGTTTGACATGGTGAAATGCCAACTAAATAATACACGTCCATAGTGTTAATCTCTATGATAAACAACTGTTCTAGCAAAGGATTGTTCTTTCCAGTCCAACTCATATTGCTAGAAGCTGTTTTGTATAATTTTGGAATCATTTCTTTAAAAAAAAAATATTTCAAATAAAATATATATCTATTTGTTGTGTTACGGCTGATTTTATCAATTTGTTTCTGTTTTAAATGTTTTTAATTATGAAACTTATAAAATTAATAGCATCCCAACGCCATTTAAAAATGGTTAACTTCTGGAAGCTCATCTTGGGCGTATTGTGATAATGGTTGGCTCTTTGTTTCTGATAAATTGCCAGCTGCTGCAATCTGTTATCGGATTTTTAAAAAAAAAAAGTAAATGTCAAAAAATACTTCAAAAACAATCTTTTATTAAAATGACAAAGTTTCTTTTAAATCTGAAAACTCTCATCTTAGTCAATTCCAAAAACTAAAGCATTTTATTTCTCTTGGTTGGTTGAGTGTTTAGCCTCTAGTCTCTATTATTGTGTTTTTAAAGTTTAAAGGATCTACAGCTAACAAGAAAATTCCCAATAAATGTTACAGTACCTAATGTGTATTAGCATCCTTTAGGAGGTCTTTTCTATGTGATGCAAACATTTGTGGTAAACGTTTAATTTAAAACAGAAATCACTAAACACAAAGAATATTAGAAAGAAACTATGTTTGCCACACAGTTGATGAACACAAATTATAAAACTCTTTGAAAATCTGTGGGGTCAGTTGGAGCTTAAAGACTGAATCACTGGATCAATTGCTTATTAAAGTTACAGCGTATAGCGTACTACTTTGATAATTAATGCGCCTGGAACCTACAAAACAAAAAACACAATTTCCACTGAGGAAAAAGAGTTTCAAAATGTTGTATCTGTCAGAACCTGTTTGCAACACTGTGTATTCATGAGGAGCCTTGGGGATATGAGGAGATCCACAGATAACTAATATCCTGGTACAGTAGGTTGTATTATTTATTTTTAAGGCTAGATGTTGAATTCAAGGAAATGCTTTGCCTGATGTCTCTAGCATTTTTACGTTTAGAAGGTCATCTAGATATTTAGACAGAAGCCCATAATTGGGTTGCTACAGTAAGTTCATCACCTATTTCATCTTCTCCCTTCCTGTTCATTCCCGCATCAAAACAATGTAAATTTAGGTTTATAGACAGAGACAGGAGCAGCAGCATTCCTGTTTGACCACTTCCTCACATTAAACCAAGCTAATTGCAGTAAAGTGAATTCTTTTTAAAGCTGTGCTTGCCCACACTGTTATTTTCATTAAGCTGAAATGTTAAGTGGAATGGATTTTCCAGTAAATAAACTTACCTTAATAAACTTGTTTTTTATTTTTATTAATAAACTGTTGTGCAGCACTGTGAAATTTAATAAAGGTGTGGGTTTAATATTTAACAATTCAAGATGTCATTGAGGATGCTGCTAAGAGCAATCATGATATGTCTTAAAACAACAACCAAAAAAAACTTAATGGGTGTTAAGAGATTTTATAGGCAGGTCCAGGATATGAACTATTCATTAAAGTATCAACCCCCCAATAAAAAGTATTGTAATCCATACAAAAAGGCTTATTACCAATAAATACAATATGGTACAAGTCATAAAGAGCATTACCCAAATGATTATCTTTTTTTCTAATTGTGTTGGCAATAACTTTGATATGGTCTTGATTTAGCATTCAAACTGGAAGTATCAGTATCATTTTTTTTTTTATTTTTTTTTTTTTATAAATTTAGTGTGTCCAATTATTATTTTCCCCCAGATGTTCTCTTAATTTAGAATACCCACATAAGGCAGATATAGGATGTGCCCTTGGGGAATTTGCAATGTGCATTGTACTTAAAATACTCAAAATGGCTGTAGGTTTTGCTTGTGGTAACAATAAATGACTGAATGGGTTACCTTTAAACTAAAGTATGTTATTATTCTACATATAAAGGGTGGCTGATATGATATAGTGGTAGATCAGATAAAAACTGTTGATTGTTAGACATTTCTTTTTTACTTTATATAAAATCCTGCCAGTTGAATTGCTGCAAAAAGGGGAATTTGAATTTCCTTTAAATTATTCACAAACACACATTGCAGGTTAAGGTTAAGTTGTTTGGTTGTAGCTGGGTCCCAATTGGGTGCTAGTTTTCCTCTGGTGGACCGGTGGACCAGATTTACTACAAGGTTACACAAGATTCTGACAGCCACATGGGCACTGTCCACATCTAAGTCACCAGGAAACGAAATTCTTAAAAAGGGGAGCTATATATTAAGTCACACCTGCAATCCCCCTCCAGTGGCTACAAAGAATGGAAAGAGACTCTAGAGCAGGGGTATCAAACTATACTTTTGTAGTTTTTGCTATGCAATACATTTGAACTTAACAGGTCCCATTCTAATAATAAATAAAAAGACCCCTCCCCCACTTCCCAGAAAAATAAATGTAATAATACAATTATGTATTAATGAATATGTACAATAATAAGTATATATATATATATATATATATATATATATATATATATATATATATATATATATATATATATATATATGTGTGTGTGTGTTTTGGTACATTTCAATGTGCAGCTAAGGTAGATGAGGTAAGCAGAATGGCCATGCTGGACAGCATTTTTCAACTAATATGTTGAAGGAAAGCACAAATGTTTATCTTGTGGATTACATGTAAATTGATCACACATGCAGCTGGTATGTTTAATCAGTTACTTAAATAGGAGTCCAGCTCCTGACTTTGAAAGCTCAGTATCTGACAACGATTAAAATCAGCTCAGACAAACTGCATTTGGCAGATTCATGGCACTTGGGTGCTGTGATCCTGATCTGATTTCAATCCTAGCACCTTGATACGCATCTTGAGCCACAACATCTGCCTCGCAGCTGGCTTTGAGCAAACCAAGACTATGCTTATTGGGGAAGACCTTATTGATTGTTTATATCATACATGAAAATATGCACAGAATCA
This sequence comes from Acipenser oxyrinchus oxyrinchus, assembly GCA_030684275.1. Classification (NCBI taxonomy): domain Eukaryota; kingdom Metazoa; phylum Chordata; class Actinopteri; order Acipenseriformes; family Acipenseridae; genus Acipenser; species Acipenser oxyrinchus. The sequence goes on along the minus strand of CM060253.1, from coordinate 38,453,045 downwards.
TATTCCTAGCCTCTTTTTAGGAATACTTGTCAGTCTGGCCCATGCACAATATTTCCTGCTTTATGTTAAATATATGCCCATATATGTTAAGATTAAAACATGCATGACTTACAGTAATATAGAGATGGTATGATATTTTTATATTTTTATATTAAAATGGCTTTAGTCATGCACATTCAGTTTTTTAGCATATATATATATATATATATATATATATATATATATATATATATATATGCGCAGCAGCATGTCACTTAACATTGGCTTCTTCCATATGGGTTTAATCAGTTGTTGGAAAATAACACTTTGAAACAGGTGTAAAGAAAGCACACAATTAAAACAAAACAAAAAAGGTTGTCGTGAAAATAAAATTGTTAATCTCTAAATTAACTGTTTCACTAAGGTTTTCTAAATGAATACAAACTTAAAAATGTCAAATGTTAACCTTAACTGCTTTATAACATGAGCAAGGCACAGCAAAGTGTAATACAGCACAGTAAAGGTATGGATAAGCAAAAGCAAGCCTGGCAATAATTCTGCACATACTACACCAAGAAAAGGAGGAAACTGTGTGAAACCACGTCCTATTTTAACATACTGTACTCTTTAACAACTAAAACTTCAAGAACTTTATGTTTTAACATACCTCTATTAAATTTACTTATTAAAAAAGGAAACACCTTTATTTGTTTTTACAAAAAGGATACAGATTCATTGTTTAAGAAAGTATCGTTGATTTATAGCAACTCGCGTTAATAACTAATCTTTTGACATAATTTTGGGCTGAAATTGGGTATAACCCAGATTATATCAATTCCATTTTGGTTGGGTAGAAATCAGTCTTCATCAGGTGTCCCTCATAATAAAACCTCTATTTAAAAGGGAATGTATGTTAATGTGTTACATTAGTGGTCAGTTTTTCCTTGACGACAAACAAAAAAACCACTGAATGGAAATGGAACGAATGCTGGGAACAGCCAAAGAGGAGAACAACATGACCGGAAATACTGTAAGTGCATGTGACACACCACGAGTGACAAAAAGAGCCAGCAGCATTTTGAGCACAGGCTGGGAGCACATTAATACTGAAGAAGAAGGTTAGGACTTTGTTTACAAACTCATAAGCAATTTAAAGAATGTTATTAGAGCCTGACATTCATGAAACTGTTCTGGACTCATGTTAAGGCACCATGAACAGTATTGTTAACTAGTTAAAGCTTTGTGAATAGTGACCAGTAAGCGCAGAGTTGAAGTAGTTTGTGTTGGAACAGCATGTGCATCCCTGCTCGCTTCGGTTTATTCAAAAAAACTGTAAGAAGGCACTTGCAGTAAAGTGTTAGCAGAAATCTGGAAAAATTTGATAATAAATTAATGTTCCTCTTGATCAAGTCCTTGGTTATAATGCTTTCATGATTCTCCACAGATACCAAACAGTTTTGTTAATTTGTAAATCAATATTAAAAGTCTTTCTCAGAGTGTCCAGCACACTGTTCCCAAAATCATTTAAAAAATGTCTGAAAGGTCAGTCTCTTAACATGACTGGAATTCAATTACAATCGCTATCGCTTCTCCTTGTAGAGAATGGCACTTAAACATATCTGAACGTAGAAACGGACAGAAAAGTGTTTTTTTTCTGAAATCGCGGACAGTAGAACACTTAATTCTTCATTTTACAGTGGTCCAGGCTATAGCAGCAGCTCACACGCTGGCACATCTGGATGAGAGAGCAGGGCTTGTGGTCTCCGGTATCTCAGCCCACTCAAGAATATCTGTGCACAAGGACTCCACCGCGTCCAGCCTCTCGATTTGCACCAGCTTGGTCAACAGGTCTGGGATGCTGTAACCAGCAGTGCTGATCCGGTCGAAGAGCTGCATCCCGTCTGACATGCCCCCGATCTCGTCTCTCTTCAGACCAAAGCTCTCGGCCAGGTGGCGCCACGTTTTCACAATGGCTTTCTCTGTGTTGTATGTGGAGCTAAGCATCCTGCTCGTCTTCTCCAGGCAGTCAAAAGCCAGCTCAGTGGGGCTGAGACCTGGGGACGGACAGCACAGCACAGCTATGAAGTAAAGCCGCCAGGCACACCAACCATGTGAGGTGAGGAAAGGAAGGTTTAACAAAAAGCAACAGACTGTTCTGTTCTGGTCTGTACTGAATAGAACAGTGCCCCTTCCTTTAGAAAAACTTCAAGAACATTAGCATTCATATTAAGCTTTTGCTAGGATCATTTGTGATTTATATAATTATATTGGTAGCTTTTATTCGATTACTTAATTTCTGTCTATGACCACTGCACTGCCTGCACTGTTTTTGTGGTCTTGCTAGGGCTCTTGGAAATGAGGCCAGTCATCAACAGGGATTATTCTGGTGAAATAAATAACAAATAAACTCAAACAGACACCAAGAAATATATTTAGATGGCTTGGTTTATATAAATATTTGAGGTGGATTTTATACCAAGGGATCAATCTGATTGGTTACTAATTCAATGTGGAACTTTGATTGCAATAATGGGGCATTCCTAACCATGTTATAACAGTAATACCTGTGTAACCACCTACAATTCCTGCTCTTACATGGTAACTACTGGCTGAATAAGCATGTCATTACATGGGGATGACCTGTAATATAGTGTTTCCATGTAAATACATCAGGTACAGTAATAAGCAGTTGATTTTAAGTGCATTCCTGTATAATTACACAGTAGTTTCAGTGTAAGTGCAGGAGCCATTGGTAATAACATTGCTGTTACTATGTAATTACACAGATATTCATACCCTGTAATCTAAAGTGGTACCGAAATGTGATATACATTCTCAGGGGTGTAGCACCCACACTAATTCAATAGAGAACATAACTTTGAACTGAAAACAAAATAAATAATGTATGATAAAGCAATGGCAATCAAAAACAATGTTTAATGTTCTTTATCAGAATGTACGTTTTCATAGAACAAACTACTCAATTAATGTGTTTTAAAAGTTAAAGTTGTGATTAAGCTACTATCTTTTATAGAAAGTCAAAACTAATTTCTAGTGGTTCAGTCACTACAGCTGGTTTTAATAATCCAGGCAAAAGAATCGCTCAAAAACTATACCAGCATATTAACTGCAGTTCTGCACAGCTTTTCCTAAACGGGTCCAATAATTAATTTGGATATGATGTGTTCCAAACACACTTTGGATGACAGATTTATATGTCCTAGATCATGGCATTTAATTTAGAAAACCAAAACTGCTTGTTTAGAGAACATTGCAGTGGTCTCTTTAGACTGAGGCACATTTAAGCACAGAACCCTGAGACAATAAATAATCTACACTGCACATCTCCTTCACATGTATTTGTTTTATAACTAAAATAATGGTCTGTGAGTATTTGTTACTATTACTTCGGTGGGTCTACTCAATTGATCCAAATACTGGCACCGTTTAAATCCCTATAAATCACCCTCCCTGGCATTTTACAGTGTTTGTTCAGGAAATTATTTTGTGCCCACCTTCAGCAACACTGCATGCTTTAGTGTAGAGATCCAGGATCTTTTTCCTTCGACTATGAATCTAAAAAAAAAAAAAATATTGTGTTGGTTTTACTTCATTTCATTCCATTCATTTATTAAAATATAATCTCATATATCCAGGTGCTTTAGCCTATTGGTATTAGTAGTCAGTAGTAGGCATTTTATTTTCATTTTTGCAGTCTTTAAATCCTATTTTTAGGGCGTAGAAAAATCTATTTAACAAAACTAGAACCAAACTTTCAATGTTTTCCTTTCAAAAAGTTAGTAAATGCTTTGAAGATATGTCCCAGAGATTCGTACAGACACTGCAAAAATGTGGAGTGAATTACATACAAGAAAAATAAATAAGATAATTGCTTATCAGTTGTCTGAATATTGCCTTTTCTGTGTCTGTTCTGATGATCACCGGTGTCTTGTTTTGGCAAAGCAGTGGGTGAGACCAGGTCTGAAAAATCACCCAGTCAACAAAGTCAACAATTCTGAAAACGAATGTTGTTTGCTTGTTCTTTGTAGTCAGTTGATCAGGTTGTGTGGTTGAAATGGTAAGAATACGAGAAATTGACATGAGGACCAGTGGGTGCCCTTGCCAGCCCATTGGGATTCAGAATGTGCACCTCTGGTGGTGTGTGGGTTTAATTAAATAAATAGAGCCGCAGTATGACATGCAGTATTTCCTTGTTCTAAGGTGTAATCTGATCACATTTCCCTGAGGGCCAGTTTATATCTGTGTCCATTATGGCTTTACCAAACAGTTACACAAATGTTTCTCTTTTTGCTAATGCATGGATATGCTGGGGGGACAACTGTTTGATTTATCGGGAAACAACGCAGGTCATAAACTGTCCCTGTATGTTTTGACTGAATCTAAACCCAACTGGTGTGATACAGTCTACCCCACTTAAGTGTATATCATTTAAGTGTATAACCTGTAGGGGTGTGCTATTACTCGTTACTTGTACTCAGAATTGCTTTTAATAAGTATTTATTGACAGGTATTCAACAAATCAATTCATTAACGTGCTGTTTTCAAAACAAGATAAGCTGTGCCTCACTTACGTTTACAACTGTGTACCAATCAATGACACTCAATGATTTCTGTAGGCTAAACTTACACATAGATATGTGAAGAGAATGAATGAATTGTTTTCAAAATGAATACTGTAAATTGTCTGCGATGTACATACACCATTTAAGTAACAATTATTTCCATTTAATTCTTGAAAGTAAAAAGGGGTATTGTGAATGTGCATAACTGTGCCTCCTTTACCTTGTGTTTTCTTATTCAAGTAAAATAATTAATTGTGTTGCCTGAATTAAGTGAAGGCTAAAAGAAACAGTAAATACTTAGGACTGTAGCATAATGCATTGTGTTACCTGTACAGTAAGATTTTATAAGAAGAATTTGGATCACCAACCCGCTTAAGTGTATACTCTGTTTAAGTGTATGAATATTTGGGAAAAATAGGTTATGCACTGAACTTGTTTCTATTGTTTACCTGTAGTTACCATGGAAACCTCTTCTCAATACATACACAATTAGACAAGCAAGCTAGGGCCAGACCCACTCGCTTTGGGACCTCAAGACAGCTTTGTAGTTTTGCAGCATCCAGGCTATATCATTCTTAATGATGAGGCTTATTGCTTTAATAACAGGGGACAGTCTGCAAATTATAGTATTAAATAATAATGTTTCTTTTGTTGCCAGGAAAGCAGATACCAATTGAACTTGGCAGGCGGAGGCACCAAATCGAAGGGCAACTTTAATTCAGGGACTACATAGAGGGTGCTGGAGCACATGCTTGTGAGGGCTATTACAGTAACTGCTTGAACACGTTTTCTCTTCAGGATTGCATCTTCAAGACAACAATAAAACAGCAGAATGCAGCCTTTTCAACGGGACACGCAGCACCTCTTGGTTGATGGCATCTATTAAATCAGTTAAGGATGTGCTGCCACAGTTCAAAGTGACATATTGACTTTATACACACTCTGTACTTTAACCATTGCTGTTCTGAACCTTACCCCAGTGGACTTATTGTTTGTGGATGAGGACTTATCACGGGTTAAATGAACTAGTGACAACAGGCATAAATCTGTAGCCCCTTGCTTCTCTAGGGCAGCCTCCTCATCACTATCTATACTTCTGCTGAGAAGCTGCTCATTTTCTGACGAGGCATCATTTTCACTGAAAGAAAAGGAAGAAATGTTAGCTCAGTGTGATAGAATGTGCCATTATTTCTATATTCTCCAAAATGTCTAAGCTTGACTCGTGTGGCATGTATTGTAGCCCTCCAAGAAACCTATAGTCAAGAACGGCTTCATGACCTGAAGGTGCCGTTATTGTCCTAGCAAAGTTTGATCAATGATGCCACTCACTGAATGGGTGTCATTCAGTACATTTTTATGTTAATGGTAAAAAATATGTATTGTTATTAGTGGACGTTAGTTCAACGGAAGTTAGTTCAAAGAAAGTATTCAATTTGCAAGTAACAGTACATTGGCAGCAGGGTGTCAAGTACAATGCTTATGGGCACCACTCAATTTCAACTGAAAGAAAATAAATCAATAGCCCCTCACTTAAAGTTTATTATTCCACACCACGAATTAGAATGCACTCGGAAATCGTTTCCACATCACAATTCCTTGTTATTTTATCCCTGCTCTGTTCCTCTGGAAAACCTCTCCTTTCTACAGATTACAATCAGCTCAGGTTACTTCCTTCGTCAATGTTTTCAATGATAGTGCCTTTGTTGACACACACTGTGAACGAGGTGTACAATGTGTCATTGTCTCCCAGCAAACTGGCTCTTCCCCAAGGAGCTTGGCAGCAGGCTCTATGAATTACCAATCTCTTTGGCATGCGAAATGGAGTGACAGTGTATACCTGAACAGCGTGGCCTTAGTGGTAAAAGAATGATTCACTGTCACTTCACTACAGCTTTTTATCTAAGTTTGAACGGTGTAGTGTTTTTTTGCGTGTGTTTCACCACACATTGATACACATAACAAACCCCTCTTTGTTCGTGCAGTTTGGGTCACAGGGATGTAATGCAGAGCCCTGCCAATGCTTTTCTGCAGCCATACAAGAAAGGGTTAAGGGGGAAAACTGTCATCTTCTAAAGTTGTGATGTTTCAACTAATGGATTGGCTAAGGCGTGCACAAATTATCAATCATTGTTGTTATATCTGTGGAAATGAACAACTTCACTAAAAACCAATGGGCAAATATTCAAAGGTCTTGCATATTTTCTCATCCTTCTTGCAACTCTGCTTGTGTTGCGAATGTTCTGGGTAAAATCACAAGTGAGTGAAATCTAAAAGAGTTGCAGAGAAACTGCATTTATTGCAGCGCTGTGGAAATGAATAAATTAACATGAATTAACACAGGAAATCAACCGCAACTCTCTCTCGAGGTATAGAACCATCGCAACTTTTTGCAAAATGAAGACGCATCATTTGGGCTTGACGATGCACAGCCCCAGCACCTCTTCAGCTATGAAAGTTAAAAATGTCATGAAATGATTTGGTTTTCTTACAATTCTCAACACAGTTGTATCCATTCTGCAAGTTCTTGCGTGCGCTAAACAGAGACAGTCCACTGCCAGGGACATTTAATTACTTTACCATTTACATGCCATAAAGATGACACTGGCTGCGAAAGAAGGGCTGTGACTCTATTGTCATTTTTTATACACAAATGAAATAACCTTACTTGATTTGAAAAACGTCTTGAACGATACAAGCAAATTCCTACACTACTTGGTTTGATTGAATGAGTAGTACACAACAAGCTTCAAAATGAAAGCTGAACATTCATTTCAATAAACAAGTTTTTAATGAAAACAAATATTGTAGCCTACTTTACTAAAGCGAAAACTGGCTTCTGTTATTTTTAAATACCACTGCTTCCGATTACACTACTGTTTAATAACAGGAACAACATTTTATTTAGGGTTAGTGTTGATCTTAAACGCGTTCATGCCTGCCTGTACCCCTACCCCCAAAACAATAATAACGGTCTGGTTCTCTCTTTCCTTTTTTCAATGAACAGAATTTAATTAATAGAGAATAAAAACAAGCCAAGCTAACAACTAGCTAGCCTAAACAGAAATGTATTTATTTATTTATTTATTTTTTGCAATCTCCACAAACCGCAGGTTCTGTTGCATTCACAGCGCTGATAATGTTAGATATGCAGTAGCTAGATATTACTACAGCGCGGACCATAGGTCAAACCAATGTTTGTGTTTTTTTTTTCTTTTTTTTCTTCTTTTTTTTGTCAATGTCGGCCTTCTGGAGTCATCTGAATGCTTTTCCACTTTTTATTTCATTTCAAACCATTTAAATGCCAAACCATAACAAAACATAATAGTGCATATACATAGAGCAAAAAAAAAGTGGACGGGCAAAATACAGTTGTCCTTCCCATCGAATGTTATATGTTGTCTGTATATTCTGCCTGCACGATATTTCCTTTTTTCTGTTGCTCTGCTAGCATTTGCAACTATAGCTGTCTGAAATCCATGTTCACTCTTTAACTAGAAAAAGAGATTGCCCTGAAATACTTCCTGCGAAATAATTAAAAGGAGTGTAACCAGTCTTCAGTGATTTCCATGCAACATAGTGATTTGCAAGCAAATTTACTTTTCAATTTAGCTCGTGGTGGCGAACTTGCTTGATTATTCATGACACCTCCCCCAAATTTGAGGGAAAAGCACTTGCGAGAGAACAACTCGCAAACCCATTTTTTCCAACACAGCATCTGTTTTGAATCTCACTCAAAAGCGCAACTTTTTTTGGAAAAAAATCTCTACAACTCCCCCTGCGACACACGCAAGGCACTTGAATATTTGGCCCCAAGTCTCCAGGGTACATTTGTATACAGCTACCTCATCACTACAAAGCCACTTAATTTTCCAGCTGGAATCCTAACATGAACTTGTTTTTTCCACCCGGTGCCCATTAAAGGGAGGTGGTAAGGCACTAATAAAAGTTCTCCCCACTAAAGACTAACCCATCTTGAAACCCAAATGCTATAACTTGTTCTGTGGTAACTTTAATTATCTGTAGATCTAAAGCAAAATTGCAGGAGATAAAATATCCAATTTGAGGCTCCAATTCAAGTTTCAACATACTTGACTTGTAGCACTTGCAGTTTTATAATTTTATAAAGGTTTGAATCATGGGTGAACACTGTACGTGTTCCGATGCAGATTTATGTTAAATCAAGCGATGTGATAAAGAAAATCTTACAACAAACATCTAGCCAGCTTAGCACAGTTTATATTGTGTCAAACAAAAAAACAACGTGCCAGCCACTGTATTTGACAAAAGTGTAACTTTTTTTCTGAAACAAGAACATTAACTTAAGAATACTCAAGAGAACTTAAACACAAAAAAAAAAAAAATATTGTCTAACATCGTTTCACATTCAAAGTGTTACTGTGTTAATTGTCAATGGCATAATTGACACGTAGTGCCACTTGGTGTTTGAATATTGTACTGTAAGTGTGCTATTATCATTAAAGAACATTAAGGTTCTCTTAATGGTTTGGTTACTCCCTCATTTTCACACAAAAGGTCAGTTGAACAGAACTGAATTAATGGTGCTGTATCCCTATATCGTCTGATACATTATAAGCAGTTGTATTTGTTGCTGGGGACTACAAATAGAGGCATAAAAACTACCTTGTATGGTTTATAAATGAAAAGCCCAACAATGAATTGAAAACTGAGACGAGCAAATGAAGGAGCAGCATTTGACCCACCTTTTGACAGTCTTTGGAGGATTTGGTTTAAGTTTGTCAACATTCTCTGTAAAAAAACAAAACAAAGAAAACCCATCACAAACTCAGTTTTGCAGGTATGTCATGTCATATCTTGGGATACGATTTTCTAAATTTGCTAATGTGTCTTTTGCTGCCTGATTATGTAAACCTATATACACATGAGTTTATTAACAAAGTTATGTGCATCATCACCTCTTCACACAAAAAGCATAATTGTATTTATTCATGCAGTGGCTGTGCTGAGATCAGTTATAGATCAACTGAACAGATCTAAGCTATCCTAACTATTTCAGCACTAAGAAACATTGCAAAAAGACAATCTTACTATGATTAATGAAATGCAGTGTCCTATATGAAAAAAAAGTTATTTAAAAATAATGCTACAGTGAGTGGAGTTATTCATTTTTCTCAGACTGCACTAGCAGTTCTCCACTTTAATGAGTGGAATTATTTTTCTTAGATCTATATACAGTGTTGAAAGATTTAAGCACTTAAGCTTGTTTCTTAGTTTCGTAAAACTAACATGGAATTGTTTCCTTTCAAATATAAGGAGTTAATTACTGACTGGAGTAAATGCTTTTTTTCCGTAATAGACATACAGCAACGATTGGTTGTCAGTAGTAATATTATACAGGCTTAACTTATTGGTAGAACATGATTATTCTAAAGAGATTAAACCCTACATAATAACCCTACATTCTCCCTGTCTTTTCCTGTGTTTCTGTACTGATCCATTCTTATGACCTATTGCTTGGAATTGCTGCTGTCAGATCAGACAATATCATGTTTGCCTTTTCCCATAAAAAAATGGGGAAAAAAACATACTGCAGTGCCTGTGGCAGTCATCTCTCAGAAAAATGACCACACATATATTAGCCTGATCTGAAGACCCGTCATATTTTCAATAATATTACCACTTGGTTTTGGCTTGCGTTGAATGTTTATCTTTTAGCAATCTAGCTTTGAGTGAAACCACATGTAGAAAACGGTCACCGTTTTTTAGCACAGTTTCATAGCATAGAGACCGAACCAGTAGCTGTTGTAGTATACTGTAATGAAGGCAAATAAACAGGTTGTGTTCTTTTAAAATGTATATTCTCACTGAACGGGGATATACATTTTAAAAGAACCCGGCTGCTGTATTGCAAGCAGATTCCTGATGCAGGTGGACTAATAGCAGTAACTAAAAAGGTTTAAAGACTATCTGAGGTTCCATCAACAATGAAGGTTATCAAACCCGTTCCATTCTTACCTTGAGCTTCCTTCTTCTCTTCCTGCTTGCTGGTCTGTGCTTCAACAGTCTTGACTGAGTGGCTGGAGCAACACGCTGGAGAGCAGATTTAAAAAAGATATGAACTATTGTATGCTCAGGGATGAGGTTAGTTTTGTCCCGTCAGAAAATAAACACACCCTAGACACCTTGGAAATTAGTTAACTTTTTAACCATATTAAAAAACCTTTTCTTACGCATTTTTTTTTTTTGCTTTCATTTTAAAGAAAAAACATTCCGATTAGTGTCTCACAAAGAAACACAACTAGGTTAACCACAATGCTGCTTTCAAGTTTTACAGACGTTGCCATTATACTGTCTTCTCAGAATGGACTGGAGGGAGTTGGAAGTTTAACTTGTTTCCAACCTTATCCAGTTAAATGTTTGCTGAGAATGTCAGTTATTGAAGAAGCTTACCTTGGGAATTGGGTTTTGTCTTCAGTATGTAGAACATGATGATTAACACAATGGCGATAGCCATAATGAAGATTGTTGACATTGCTATTATAAGAGCTGTAGCCAAGTGTCCTTGTCCAGTCAGGTCTGCTGAATGGACAAGACGCATTGTTAACATTGCCTTAGTAGGCTGAACTAAAATATTTCTTGTGTAAAATACATAGATAAAAGTGCAAAAGGTCCATTCTGTGAACATGATTTGGCATGCAAACATTACGCAAAATTAAAAGTTGCTGAAACTGCCCAACATTAACAAGGTACTGATTATGCTGATGAGCCCGTAATACTGTTAATGGAGGGTACAGTACCTGTAGAGAGTCACATGGACAAAATGGTAAAAAATACTCATCAAGTTGTATTTGGAGCTCAGAAGCAAATGTCATAGCCCTCAAATTATTTTGCACTTTGAAGTTACAGTTAACATTAAGATTCATTTAAATATTACAGTCCATTGTAAATAAGTTTTAAACAGGGTTTATTAATCCCATTATTCCTTGGTTGACTGGAGGACACATGTGCCAAGTCACCCCTGTGTACACAGCAGCTGCTGGATTTACATTAGTCTGTAGGAGAAGCCACTGACCTAAAGGTTAGTGGTGTAATACCATGGGTCTCCCTTACCTTTATGGGCATGTGGGAATGAAGTGGTGGTGCTAGAGGAGAAGGATCTGCTAGAACTACCAGAATCGCTGAGCATGGTGCCCATACCTGCCAAGCCAAAGAGACAATGAACAGCCTGGTGGAGGAAACTGTGAACTGTGGACTGCACAAAGGGCTAGAGCTGAAGGACAGGGTTTAGAACAACCACATGGGTTGTCTTGATACTATCATGTTTGGCAGTGAATCCAACACTGCCTTTGTATGAAAGGCGCTTTGTAAGTCTTTTTTTATCCCTAAAGATAATCTTCAAATGCAGTCATTTTATGGTCTGTCTAAACATCAATCTCACTGGAAGACGTTGTAAGGCAGACCTTTGTAAATTATAGAATTACCTTTTTAAAATATAGCACAAGTAGGATGCAGTTCTTTTTTTTCATTTGGTAAAAGAAAACTCAACAGAGATAGTTCTTGGGTAACACATTGGAACAGTAAAGAGCAAGGACAAAAAGGAATTTCAGTACTATACATCACTGATGTAGAAAACAGTACTTAAGTCTACCATGACTTCTTAGAGACCACCAAGCAAGATGTCAATGAAGAGACAACTGCACCCTGTACACTAGGAACAGGACCATTGGAACTGATTACGAAAGACCCTCCCTCCAAAACATGAGATGTACATGGAACAAACAGAAGATACAGTTCTGCAGAACAATTATCGCAAGCTGCAACAAGTTAATAATCCTCTGTACTTCTAATTAATAGACAGAAACTATGCAATGTGTGTGTCTACTTCACAGATTAACTGGCAAGCACTAGCTCGCCCATGCCTCAAACAAGTAATTCCCTGCTTAACCGCTTAGTTTTTTTTCTGTTTGGCAAATTCTTAAGTTGAGTTAAAACATTTAATTAAAAATATTTCCTACAAATGTGATGTATCTGTGGCAATAATTACATTGCTATAGTGTTGAATGAGTTTTTCATTTTTACTTCATTAAGTCATGTAGATAATGACAAGACGATGAAGTGCTGGGAAAATTAAAAGGCCTGGTATTTCTGCTTGCATTTTTAAACTTGCTGGAATACCAATTGATAACAGAGACCCATTTTCATTTCATAAATAAGGTTTTGCGGGAAATGCACTGGTTTTAGGTTACAGAAAAGGTAGCGTAAAATAGTTTATTTTTTATTTTTTAAATTGCAAGGTCTGTGTCATTGAGGTTTACAGTACCTCTGAAAATTGCCAGTCCAAAATGATTCTTTAAGTTCACTTCTATCTTACATCTTTTATTAATCCAGTAAATACAACACCGCTCTAAACGGACATTGCCAACTCCTAGCTCAACATAAAAATGAGACACTTGTGTGCGATGCCAGTTTTGTTTGGTTTCTGTCTTCAATTAATTTTTTATGCACACTGGTTTGCATTTGCAGTTATTTCATTTACAATGTCTTTTTTTACCCTGCCCCCCCACCCCCCAAGTCTAAAAACAGTTGTCATTATCCACTTAAAATTACTGATAAGTGACACTTAAAAGGCAGGATCCCATCTGGTTTCAGTTTCAAACCCCGCTACTAAAGTGGAAGCTTTCATAAATCTATCTTATTTTGAAGTCAATAAAGAACTAACCCTCAGCTAAATAACAGAAATAGTTTATTCTGAAAAATAATCCTTTAATGAAAATAAATGGTACAGGGGCAATTTAAATGTGGGGCAAAAGAAAAATTTAAATGTGGTTAAAGAAAAGGGCTTGTAACCAGAAGGTCCCCGGTTCAAATCCCACCTCAGCCACTGACTCATTGTGTGACCCTGAGCAAGTCACTTAACCTCCTTGTGCTCTGTCTTTCGGCTGAGACGTAATTGTAAGTGACTCTGCAGCTGATGCATACTTCACACACCCTGGTCTCTGTAAGTTGCCCTGGATAAAGGCGTCTGCTAAATAATAATAACAGAAACGGGCAGGCCTCTGGAAAGCTGAAGTATTCTTAGAAGGGGAAACATATTTGGAGATGCAATTCTGGATTTAAACAGTGGTAACCAATGGCAACATATTATCCTGTGTGTGATTTTTCTTAATTTAGAATTGTTTTCTAAATATTTAACCATTCAAAAATATAGATAGATGTCAGCTGTAGTGTGTATGCAGAAGGGTGTGCAGTGTACAGTGTAAGGTTTATTTATTCAATATTGAAATCTATGTAAGTCTTCCATACATGTTGTCTTGTATACATTACATTTGTAGTGCATCATAAAGATGTGGCAGCAAAGATTTCAGGGATCCTAGCTTTCCACAAAAAAAGAACAACATTCTCAGATAAAAAAAAAAGGTGTTATTCCGCAATTAAAATAAATGGCTAAAATGTAGTCTGTCCCCCCCCCCCCAAGTCACTTTATAAGATACGCAAACAGTACTATTGAATAACACTTAACACAGGAAGTAGTTATTGGTACACTTTTAAAGTCTAAAGAAGTCACCTGCTCACCCGTGCCATCAATTAATAATAAAAAACTAAAAATAGTATTCATATTAATTTATCTCTGAGTTACTGTAGTCTTTGTCATCTGGATGGCTATTGCCAAACTCATTGCTCTGATCGTTTTCGGCATCTTTAACAGCTTGTTTAGTAACAACAAGGCACGTCTGGATAACTGAAGAAAACTGCAAGCCACTTATCATCAAGAATGTGCCTGGTTCAACCTTGACCTCTGTACACTAGAAGTAGTTTTATTAAACAAGTATGTTTAAGTAAATTTAAAGCAAAATTGCCTGTGTTGATGATTATATATGATAAGTACAGTGCTTACCCGTTATAATGCGCCCAGTTATAGTGCGGAATCGGTTATAACACGGTAGGGTCGTGGTCCCATTTGCTCCATAATGCCATTACAGTAGCCCTTTAATACTTGTTATAAGGCAGAACACAAATAGCACGGTCATGTAACTATGGCTCCCCACTATAGCGTTATAAAGGGTGAGCACTCTATATTGATTTGGTTATCAAACAAACAAAAAAAGCCTTGCAAGTTTTTTGCCCCGCTCCAAGTATAAAACAAAAAATTCTCCGACAGCATAGAAAATCAGTGTTTTTCTGCGTTATTCAGCAGCAAACAGATTCCTAGTAAAACTGAAGATTACCAATATGTTTAAGTTTGGAACATGTTTAATCATCAAAAAGATTGTACAAATCTCTATATAGAGTAAAATACACTTATATTTATCAAAGCATTTTCCCCAGTTTGAATTTTACACATATTTACACATGAGAATTCATAGTCTCCTCAATATAATGCAAACTGCACAGAATCCTCAGTGCTATAAGATGAGAGAGTACAGTAGTCTTCGGCTAAGAGAACACCCCTTGGGAAGCAAGTGAAGTGTTCTCTTAGGCAAAGTGTTCTCTAAGACGCAGTTGACCACCAGGCACAATATGAATCAATAAATAAATAAATATGTATTAAAATAACTGTCAAAATAAATTAACACAGCACCCCTACTCATGTTAAAAAATGCAGCAGTGGCAGCTCTAGATTAATTATGAATACACGTACAGGCGCATTATTCAAGACATGCACAACATTATTTCACAGGATGGTGAAGCAACTCACCAGAACAGGTCAACAAGTCACTTTTGAAAAGACTGAATAAACCATTTTAATTTAAGTTTGATGATGTTGAGTTATCAAGTTACAAAACAGTACTGTATAAGTTGTGAGCGAATCACAATCAGTGCCAAGAAGTTGTTCTTTTAAGTGAAGTTCCTGTTCCTTTAGGTGGAGCATTTACAATGGGAAGAATCAGTTTCACCACAAGGGTGTTCTCTTAGGCGAAGTGTTCTCGTAGGAGGTGTTCCTATACACAGAGATTGGTAGAAAACATGCTTGCCATTTTACAATTAATAGAATTCTTGACATCAGTCATATGCATTTTTATAGCACAAAACTGCAGTGGTTACGGTACTAAGATGTTGAAAATGTGTGGTCTCAGTACTCAGTCCAATCGCATTACATATCAGGGCTCCCCTCTTCTGGCATTCAGGGGTAAAACGCACAAAAGTTTACCACAATACATTTGCACAGTAATTTGTAGTTTTTCAGTGCTTTTTTCATGGTTATACAATGCATTTACCACAGTTTACCATGATTTACCATGTTTTTAAATAGGTTTTACCATACCACTCTGGGATTTACAATGCATACCTATGCTTTACAGTACTGTGACTTTGTTTTGCTACACTTTTCTACACTTTTACAATGGTAAATGTCTATAAAGAAGCATTCACTGTCAGAAGCTCGCACTTACATTCTTTGATGTTTGAGGGTGCCATCAAACAGGAATGGCACACCATCCCATAGATGTTCCTGTGTCTGTTCTCAAGGATATAGTAACTGCAAGAAGAGAAACAAGATCAATTGTAATTGGAGCATTAGGCTAAATCACAGAACCACTGCCTAATCAAAGAGCCTAATGCACACAATCACACCTTTATCTTAATACCCATATGCTTCTGTTGCCCTTGTAGGCAACCAATCCTTTAATAGAAACAACTAATCAAGCACCAGGTACTCATTAAACTTTCAGATGTCTGATAACTATGTAGTATTGATTAAAAAGGTATTACAATGAAAACCTGAGATGCATTAAGACTGATTGTGAATTGTAAGGCTGGTTGTAAAAACATCATAAACATCTTAATCTTATAAAAGACCTGCTATTTGGGGTAATTTTCTCTCGTCTACAAGAACCTCTTAAGTATTTTTGTTCTCCTGGTGGTTTCTGTGGTGGTACAGTGGATGGTAAAGGGCCCCTATTTTGCGTAATAGACAGGAAAACATGACCAGGGCTCGTAGCCAGAGCTATTTTGCTATTGCAAAAAGTTGCTAAGCTCTGCTGCCAAACATATGAAACACTCATAACACTTCATGGGCTGTTTACCAAACAAATGCAACTTTACCATGGCCTTGGGTCACATGTCGATACCCAAACAGCCTGCTAGCGTGAGCACAGACAAAAGGCCTTGGTTTACTAATGGTGAACTCCACAATTTATCAGTTTTTTAAACAACAGTGAAATAACTTCTTAAAAATAATATTCCCCCATTTTTGCATTTGCATGATGTGGTTGCTGTTTGAATTAAGGTCACAATATTGATGCATATAAATTTTTGTCTGAATTGTGCGTGTTGTTGACACTGTTTTTAGCATGTTAATAGTTACAGTTGTCAGTTTGGGTGGGCAAATAAAAGCAGGAATAGTTTAATATTTACAGAGACAAGGGTACTTGGTTTCAACTCCCCTCTAGTCCACTCATATCTTGAACAAGCATTGTTGGATTCTTACTATTAAGATACAATGTGCTTACATTTCCAGGCCTACATCTGTTTAATTTCCTGCTTGGATTAAAAAGATAATTCTGGGGGTCCCCGAGTGGCTCATCCAGTTAAAGCGCTGCCGCTGGGAGCGCATGATGAGTCATACAGTTTGGACGGTTCACGTCTGGGCTGTGCAGAGGCCGAACTTTGCTGGGGACTCCGAAGAGGGAGTCACATTGGCTCTGACGCTCCCAGGATGGAGGATGGGAAACCGGCAGGTATTCCTTCTTCTCACCGTGCAACAGCGAACCCTAATGGCCAGACACAGAGCACATTCAGAGCAGGGCTGATCTCTGATCGGTAGTCTGCCCACCTCTGCTCTGGATTGCTTCGCGTAAAAGCGATTCTAGCTTTAGATTTGTGAGATCGGAGGACGCCCACACACCCTCAGAACATCTGTGCTGTGTGAGAAGTCACTGAGTTGAGGAGAAAAAACATAACTGGACATTCCAAATTGGGGGAAAAATAAATAAAAATACTAATTAGTCACTATAAATTTTAAAAAAGGATTATTCTTGTTGCAATTCTTAGAATTCTAAAAGTGGACAATATTATGCTCCAGAAAGCAACCTAATTGTTGGGAGTTTTAAATTCATTACAGTGTACAGCTCCTCTGATATTCATTCCATAAGGAACAATATGCATTTACCCTTCTGTGGTAGACCATCGTCACGTATTTCAGTTTGGGGATTTAGAGAAGCCCATAATGAATGTTGAATAAGTTATTGCCAAGCCGCAAAGGCAAGTGAAAAGCCAAAGATACATGTAGTGCTATAATGACAAACAGAGCGTGGACCGGGTTAGATTTCCAGGGGATGAAAGCGGTTATGTCATTTTTAAGATGCTGCATTTGAGAAGAAAGCAGCAAACATCAAAGCTATTTCTTTAACCGACAGCCAGTATATGGTGCTGCATAGCCAAACCACTGTCCAATTTAGGGGTGCGTCTGACGAAGGCTGAATATCTGAAATGACAAACTTGGTCCATGTTGCTGCTTTTAAATGTTGTAATACATATTGAAATGAGTTAGGTAACTATGTTGAGGGTATCATTTGTTTAGCTTCTGGGTTGGTAAACTCCTAGCACAAGCAACAAAGTCTGATCTGCAGGAACTGTTTTTTTATTCCGAGGGTCTAGGGATAAACAATGAGAACCATTATTAGCATGGCTCAAAAGTACCCCAGAACCAAGCAGGCTGATCCATAGTAGTGTCTTTTTTTGGAATTTTAGCACCAAAAAAATAACATTTTAATGTTAGTTTACCAAGAAATAGCTTTCTATCATTTGAGCAGCACCTCAAGAAGTACAAAATTGGCCTCAGTCTCAACTCTTGTTTTGACCATATCTGTAAAAGGTGTCTTGTGTTACCATATGATTGCTGTTGGTGGAAACAGTGGCAAGATTGTGAGTTATTGCTACTTTCTCAAACAATCTTTTCACAGTAAGTGATGCAGCACAGCAATGGATCTTCTAGCATGGTGGTCTTCAGCTCAGGGTTGTTAGACAAGAAAGCCAAGTCCATCTGCTCTCTAACTGGCTGTCAAATGCTGCAGCCAAGACGTTGACAGTCCAATGTGGGGCTACGCAGTTAATTAGCCAGTTATTAATGTTTTAAAGGCTAACTTTGTTTATGGAGCTTAACGGCTGAAATTGTACATTAACTGACATTAGTTTAGACGATGCAATTTAACCTGCAGAATCTGAAAAAGTATACAGTACCATGAAAAACTTTGCTGATATGCTTGTGATTTTATTTCTTCGTTATTACATGCAGCCCAATCAGACGAACTCAAACTTGTTTAAGAATGTGCACACTTAATGTTCATGCAGAGTTTAACTACATATGTGTTTTCACGAATTGCATGGGTATCCTTATGTTTTTTTTCCTTTTGTTATTTGACTAATTGCACCTATTCATGCTTATTTTGTCTTTTATATAGTTTTTGGTGAATGCTTTTATATAGATTTTTGGTCATCTGAAAAATTATTTTTGAATACGTCTACGTCTGTTTTTATTAGCTTGAAAAATACACAAAGTAAGAGGGAGCAAGGTGCTACCCGTACCCTGGTAGACAAGGCCCGCATTCTGCATCGCTCTCTGCCGTGCCAGGGGTGAGGACAGTCGCCCGGAAGAACCCATCACAGTCCTTGTGTCTCCTGCAGATCTGGTAGCCACCCTTTGAGAACTTGCCTGGTGGGCAAGGCATGCAGTCATAGCCTTCATCTTTAGTACCATATCCACAACTCTGGAGGAAAACAGCTGGGGGTTAGCATCAGTGTTTACTGCAGATTTACTGGGTCCTGCTTTTTACAATACCGTTTCCATTGCATGCAATGTATATTATTTTGATCGTAACACTTGTCCACACAAATCCTTTGCTTCATTATTTTGTTCATTCTTTTTAATCACAGTTGCAGTAAGGAAACACCATAATACAGAACAGACTTCTCATACAGCTAACCCCCAAATGCACACAATTCCCGACAGCGAGGAAGAGCAGTTTCTTTTAAAGTATAAAATGGATGCTCAGGCCATTTTTGTGAAATTGTGGCTAATCAGAACATCAAAATAGACCAGAGAAAATGTGCACACATAGGCAAACAGTAATGATAAAATAAAACTGAGACCAATAAAAGAAAAACACGCCTGGAAAACAAAACATTTACAGCGTGGCGTAGTTAGTTTCAAAACTTGGCAATGTTGAGTAGATCAATTAAATATATCAATATTTTTTTACATTTCTTGTTAAATGTCAAGCTGTTATTACTGTACATATCTTTAATCTCACCTTGAAGTGTTTCACAAGTAATTCCTGCTCTGCCCTCTATGCTAGCTTGCATCACATTGCCCCCAATCTGCTATTCTGCATTTATTACTTGTTTCATTAACTACAACTTGATATTCTAAAAAAATATTTTGAGTCAATAAATGGACAAGACCCCAAAGAGGTACTCCTGGAAAAGGCTTTTTAAGTATCGGTTGTTGTTTTGACCTGACAACACGCCACTCCCAGATCTCATTACACTTCGTGGTTACAGTAAACAATTTCCTGGATAAAATTATGAAAGTGATGAAAGGGCAGGAATAAAACTCATTAATCACGTCTATCTTCAAGCACACCTTTTCTTTCATCATTTTAACATATTTAAGCATTTGATGTTGGGATCAAGTTTGGTGACATCAATTTATATTTAATACCACACTGTAGTAAATGAAAGCTAAACTTAATGAAAGTAAACTCAACACTCTGGTGAAAGCCATCCTGATACCACACAATAGATTCACTTTCTGTGCAGCACGTATTAGGACTCCATAAGGAGTCATATGTGCATGAATCTCGGAGAGGTCGGGGGCTAATGCTTGCTACACTGGAGGAGAATGTATAGTGCGGCGGTAGGGTCAATTGGCCAAAGTGAAAATAACGTCTAAGAAAGCTATAGCAAAATGATGAAGGACTTGGAAACAGTTGTTATATTCAGAAACTTTAATCTACCCTTAATCTTAATGCACGCCTTGTCAGGGTGTTTTTTTTCCTGAAACCTCCACAGGAACTGCTGAAAATACTAATTAAGATAATTCTGTTGATAATGATTAACCCAATCCAATTAAAATGTTCTTCTTCACATTTACAAAGTGTCTTAGATAACATATGGGTTTCATATGTTTACTTGCTATAAAGACGTAAGGGGCTAATTAACATTAGATCCTTCAGCTGTAAGTGTTATAAAAAAGCATAATCACTGCAGAGAAAATGATAAGATGCAGAAAGCTGTGTTGCTATAATTAGTCACATTTCTTCATGGAGTTACTATTATTGCCTTTAGAAAATAAAGTTTGACAGATCCAATTGGGATACAGTAATATTATTAGTGCATTGCAGTGAAGAAACCCTAGCATGACAAAGCACTGGATTTGTACTTCTGTATCATTTCCCTAAGTACAGAACCACTGCTTTGCCATTGTAGTGTCGCTGTGCTGCCACAAAAGATCACTTGGTCAGGGTGGTGAATGAATGTTCATTTAAATAAGCTTTCCATTTGTCATGAGTAGATGTTAATGGCATTGGAATGCAATGACGTGTTAGTTCATACATGCACATACATCATTTATTATAATGGGTTGCTCTATAAATGCCACTGAAAGGTACATTCTTTTTACAGTAACAATTGCTGAACTGAGCCAGATGGAATATTTCTTGGCATTGTCTCTACAGTTTCTTGGAGCTGTGGAGAGACAGGAAACCACAGTTTAAATGAAATAAATAAAATAAACAATCTATTCAGTAAATTTATTTTCCGATTTCTTCTACATCTGGTAAAGTTGGCCACTGTGGAATAACTGCTGTGGAAAATCAATCACTGTAGAGCAAAACAAAACAATTTATAAAAGTCTATAAGTCTAAGTTTCATCCTTTTTGGGGCTTGTAATTTTATATATATATATATATATATATATATATATATATATATATATATATATATATATATATATATATATATATACAGTACTGTGCAAAAGTTTTAGGCAGGTGTGAAAAAATGCTGTAAAGTAAGAATGCTTTCAAAATAGACATGTCAATAGATTATATTTATCAATTAACTAAATGCAAAGTGAGTGAACAGAAGAAAAATCTAAATCAAATCCATATTTGGTGTGACCACCCATTGCCTTCAAAACACCATCAATTCTTCTAGGTACACTTGCACAAAGTCAGGGATTTTGTAGGCATATAGTCAGGTGTATGATTAAACAATTATACCAAACAGGTGCTAATGATCATCAATTCAATATGTAGGTTGAAACACAATCATTAACTGAAACAGAAACAGCTGTGTAGGACGAATAAAACTGGGTGAGGAACAGCCAAACTCAGCTAACAAGGTGAGGTTGCTGAAGACAGTTTACTGTCAAAAGTCATACACCATGGCAAGACTGAGCACAGCAACAAGACACAAGGTAGTTATACTGCATCAGCAAGGTCTCTCCCAGGCAGAAATTTCAAGGCAGACAGGGGTTTCCAGATGTGCTGTCCAAGCTCTTTTGAAGAAGCACAAAGAAACGGGCAACGTTGAGGACCGTGAGCGCAGTGGTCGGCCAAGGAAACTTACTGCAGCAGATGAAAGACACATCATGCTTACTTCCCTTTGCAATCGGAAGATGTCCAGCAGTGCCATCAGCTCAGAACTGGCAGAAAACAGTGGGACCCTGGTACACCCATCTACCGTCCGGAGAAGTCTGGTCAGAAGTGGCCTTCATGGAAGACTTGCGGCCAAAAAGCCATACCTCCGACGTGGAAACAAGACCAAGCGACTCAACTATGCACGAAAACACAGGAACTGGGGTGCAGAAAAATGGCAGCAGGTGCTCTGGACTGATGAGTCAAAATTTGAAATATTTGGCTGTAGCAGAAGGCAGTTTGTTCGCCAAAGAGCTGAGAGCGGTACACGAATGAGTGTCTGCAGGCAACAGTGAAGCATGGTGGAGGTCCCTTGCAAGTTTGGGGCTGCATTTCTGCAAATGGAGTTGGGGATTTGGTCAGAATTAATGGTCTCCTCAATGCTGAGAAGTACAGGCAGATACTTATACAGTACTGTGCAAAGGTTTTAGGCAGGTGTGAAAAAATGCTGTAAAGTAAGAATGCTTTCAAAAATAGACATGTTAATAGATTATATTTATCAATTAACTAAATGCAAAGTGAGTGAACAGAAGAAAAATCTAAATCAAATCCATATTTGATGTGACCACCCTTTGCCTTCAAAACAGCATCAAACATCAATTCTTCTAGGTACACTTGCACACAGTTTTTGAAGGAACTCGGCAGGTAGGTTGGCCCAAACATCTTGGAGAACTAACCACAGTTCTTCTGTGGATTTAGGCAGCTTCAGTTGCTTCTCTCTCTTCATGTAATCCCAGAGACTCAATGATGTTGAGATCAGGGCTCTGTGGGGCCATACCATCACTTCCAGGACTCCTTGTTCTTCTTTACGCTGAAGATAGTTCTTAATGACTTTCGCTGTATGTTTGGGGTCGTTGTCATGCTGCAGAATAAATTTGGGGCCAATCAGATGCCTCCCTGATGGTATTGCATGATGGATAAGTATCTGCCTGTACTTCTCAGCATTGAGGAGACCATTAATTCTGACCAAATCTCCAACTCCATTTGCAGAAATGCAGCCCCAAACTTGCAAGGAACCTCCACCATGCTTCACTGTTGCCTGCAGACACTCATTCGTGTACGCTCTCCAGCCCTTCGGCGAACAAACTGCCTTCTGCTACAGCCAAATATTTCACATTTTGACTCATCAGTCCAGAGCACCTGCTGCCATTTTTCTGCACCCCAGTTTCTGTGTTTTCGTGCATAGTTGAGTCGCTTGGCCTTGTTTCCACGTCGGAGGTATGGCTTTCTGGCCGCAAGTCTTCCATGAAGGCCACTTCTGACCAGACTTCTCCGGACAGTAGATGGGTGTACCAGGGTCCCACTGTTTTCTGCCAGTTCTGAGCTGATGGCACCGCTGGACATCTTCCGATTGCGAAGGGAAGTAAGCATGATGTGTCTTTCATCTGCTGCAGTAAGTTTCCTTGGCCGACCACTGCATCTACGGTCCTCAGCGTTGCCCGTTTCTTTGTGCTTCTTCAAAGAGCTTGGACAGCACATCTGGAAACCCTGTCTGCCTTGAAATTTCTGCCTGGGAGAGACCTTGCTGATGCAGTATAACTACCTTGTGTCTTGTTGCTGTGCTCAGTCTTGCCATGGTATATGACTTTTGACAGTAAACTGTCTTCAGCAACCTCACCTTGTTAGCTGAGTTTGGCTGTTCCTCACCCAGTTTTATTCCTCCTATACAGCTGTTTCTGTTTCAGTTAATGATTGTGTCTCAACCTACATATTGAATTGATGATCATTAGCACCTGTTTGGTATAATTGTTTAATCATACACCTGACTATATGCCTACAAAATCCCTGACTTTGTGCAAGTGTACCTAGAAGAATTGATGCTGTTTTGAAGGCAAAGGGTTGTCACACCAAATATGGATTTGATTTAGATTTTTCTTCTGTTCACTCACTTTGCATTTAGTTAATTGATAAATATAATCTATTAACATGTCTATTTTTGAAAGCATTCTTACTTTACAGCATTTTTTCACACCTGCCTAAAACTTTTGCACAGTACTGTACATCATGCAATACCATCAGGGAGGCATCTGATTGGCCCCAAATTTATTCTGCAGCATGACAACGACCCCAAACATACAGCGAAAGTCATTAAGAACTATCTTCAGCGTAAAGAAGAACAAGGAGTCCTGGAAGTGATGGTATGGCCCCACAGAGCCCTGATCTCCAACATCATCGAGGTCTGTCTGGGATTACATGAAGAGAGAAGCAACTGAGGCTGCCTAAATCCACAGAAGAACTGTGGTTAGTTCTCCAAGATGTTTGGGCCAACCTACCTGCCGAGTTCCTTCAAAAACTGTGTGCAAGTGTACCTAGAAGAATTGATGCTTGATGCTGTTTTGAAGACAAGCGGTGGTCACACCAAATATGGATTTGATTTAGATTTTTCTTCTGTTCACTCACTTTGCATTTAGTTAATTGATAAATATAATCTATTAACATGTCTATTTTGAAAGCATTCTTACTTTATAGCATTTTTCACACCTGCCTAAAACTTTTGCACAGTACTGTATATATATACGGTACTGTGCAAAAGTTTTAGGCAGGTGTGAAAAATGCTGTAAAGTGAGAATGTTCAAAAAAGACATGTTATAGATTATGTTTATCAATTAACTAAATGCAAAGTGAGTGAACAGAAGAAAAAATCTAAATCAAATCCATATTTGTGTGACCACCCTTGCCTCAAAACAGCATCAAGCATCAATTCTAGGTACACTTGCACACAGTTTTGAAGGAACTCGGCAGGTAGGTTGGCCCAAACATCTTGGAGAACTAACCACAGTTCTTCTGTGGATTTAGGCAGCTCAGCTGCTTCTCTCTTCATGTAATCCCAGACAGACTCGATGATGTTGAGAACAGGGCTCTGTGGGGCCATACCATCACTTCCAGGACTCCTGTTCTTCTTATGCTGAAGATAGTTCTTAATGACTTTCGCTGTATGTTTGGGGTCGCTGTCATGCTGCAGAATAAATTTGGGGCCAATCAGATGCCTCCCTGATGGTATTGCATGATGGATAAGTATCTGCCTGTACTTCTCAGCATTGAGGGAGACCATTAATTCTGACCAAATCCCCAACTCCATTTGCAGAAATGCAGCCCCAAACTTGCAAGGAACTTCCACCATGCTTCACTGTTGCCTGCAGACACTCAGTCGTGTACACTCTCCAGCCCTTCGCGAACAAACTGCCTTCTGCTACAGCCAAATATTTCAAATTTTGACTCATCAGTCCAGAGCACCTGCTGCCATTTTCTGCACCCCAGTTCCTGTGTTTTCGTGCATAGTTGAGTCGCTTGGCCTTGTTTCCACGTCGGAGGTATGGCTTTTTGGCCGCAAGTCTTCCATGAAGGCCACTTCTGACCAGACTTCTCCGGACAGTAGATGGGTGTACCAGGGTCCCACTGTTTTCTGCCAGTTCTGAGCTGATGGCACTGCTGGACATCTTCCGATTCGCGGCGACGTAAGCATGATGTGTCTTTCATCTGCTGCAGTAAGTTTCCTTGGCCGACCACTGCGTCTCACGGTCGTCAACGTTGCCCGTTTCTTTGTGCTTCTTCAAAAGAGCTTGGACAGCACATTTGGAAACCCCTGTCTGCCTTGAAATTTGTGCCTGGGAGAGACCTTGCTGATGCAGTATAACTACCTTGTGTCTTGTTGCTGTGCTCAGTCTTGCCATGGTGTATGACTTTTGACAGTAAACTGTCTTCAGCAACCTCACCTTGTTAGCTGAGTTTGGCTGTTCCTCACCCAGTTTTATTCCTCCTACACAGCTGTTTCTGTTTCAGTTAATGATTGTGTTTCAACCTACATATTGAATTGATGATCATTAGCACCTGTTTGGTATAATTGTTTAATCATACACCTGACTATATGCCTACAAAATCCCTGACTTTGTGCAAGTGTACCTAGAAGAATTGATGCTGTTTTGAAGGCAAAGGGTTGTCACACCAAATATGGATTTGATTTAGATTTTTCTTCTGTTCACTCACTTTGCATTTAGTTAATTGATAAATATAATCTATTAACATGTCTATTTTTGAAAGCATTCTTACTTTTCAGCATTTTTTCACACCTGCCTAAAACTTTTGCACAGTACTGTATATATAATAAACGTGCATCTGTTGGTATTGTCTTCATTCATGTTAAAGTAATAAATAAATGACAATAATCCAGTTTAATTCCAGCACGGAATGCAGAATGACTGTATTCAGGGTTCATGTAACAGTAATAGCTTAGACTGGCACAACATTCAATGTCTTAGCATTCACAATTGAGGAGTTGCCATCCCTGCTATGAATAACAACGTGCTCACCATGTACGGTTCTTCCCCGGCCTGGCACTGGGGGCACACTTGGCAGCCCCCTGTGGTTTGGTTGTAGTACTCGTTCTCACCACAGCTGGAATACTCGGCTCTCACAACTGGAATGATGGACACCTAGAGGAGAGATGCTGACAGATAAGAGACTGAAAAAAAACACTTACAAGCTTTTTCAATGTTTTGCCAGAAACACAGAGATAAGCGCGGGCAATTTTGTTCATATATCTTTTCTTTTAAGCACTATGTACTATGCAAGCCTCCTATTAAAAACTAAATAAAACAGCAATAACAAGAGTTAGTATATTTCTAGCATCAAATTTAGAGCGTACTGATTTTCTGAGAACCCAGAACCTGCACTTTTTAACATGCACAGGACTGGCAGAAAGCCACTTGGTATATCCACACATGCTGTGGCTTGTCTAACCGACAAGCTGAGGTCACACAACATTACAGCACATACAATCAGTGGTGTAGTCCTAAATCCAAAAGTACCGGAATGCCAACAAAATATAGATTTCTTAAACAAAAATGATACAAATTCCTGTTTTATTTGTTCATTGAGCTTGTGGTAACATTAAACCACCTCAGAAGTTGTATATATCATCGGTACCGCGCGGCCCAAAGTGGTTTATACCGCTTATAACACAGCTACCTGACATTTGCGATTAAATTAAGACAAAACCAGAAACTTTTATTGTGTATACATCTGCAGTGTAATATAGTCCCAAATTTAATTAAATTAATTGTTCGCTTATTAAAAATAAATTGCACATGTTCGTTTTATTGTGAATTTCTGCATCGAAAGTGCCATCTCACTAGAAACTAGAGGACTGAGCACAAGCTGTGATGATGGGCGGTGTTTCAAATGACACTAAGGAAGTAAGGGTAGCAGCTGCGATGGAGACTGAAGCCGGATCTTTAAGAGAGCTCAGTGTTAAAAAACTGGAGACTGAATACTGGTCCCCAGTTGAACTTCTTGCACTGGCATAAAATTCCCTTAATGTTGTTGAGATTTTTTTCCATAAAATTAATGTCCATAATTTTTTCTTTAAGTACATTAACCAGCCCATGCTGTAGTGTTTTTTGTGTGTGTGTTTTTTTCAATCTTTGTTTTTTTTCTATTTCATTTAGCTGTTCCTCATCTACTGTTATGTGTCTACTCTTGCTGGTGCACTTATTTTATTCATTTTTTTCAGATAGACTGCTGTCTTCACTCAGAAAGCTGGTGTTGCAGCGGTTACATGGAGATTCATCCCCAATATATATTAAAGGAAATAGGTGAAATGCCACTCATTTTTGGCTGTGGTTTTGTAACTGTAGTGGTGCATAGTGATTTATTCAGTGTGAAGCAGCTCATTAGTATGCAAGCCGTGGTATACGCTATATATATATACGCACGGTCATTTGATGCTGTTCAACCAATCAGAGGTTGTTATTTTTCCAAGCCGTGTTTATATATATATATATATATATATATATATATATATATATATATATATATATATATATATATATATATATATATATTTTTTTTCTCGGGATCTTCATTTATTATGAGGTACACATTTTCCATCGCGTGAATGCTTTCTTAATTACCCAATACCTGCATGACTGTGGTCTGCAGAACATTTTTAGTTAATATATGGCTAACCCAATTTAATCCCCAGGCTCAGATGAGATAATTAAGAGTGCAGTGAAATTAACTCCTGGGAATTCTGCCAAAGGTTTATTCAAGTCAACATCTAAAAAAAAAAGAGAATTAAGTGTACATCAAAACCATTTAGTGCATTATTATCTTGGCTTCAATGCTCATTTAGAATAACAATGTATTTAGGGTTTAAATGGGTTTTAGCAGTATGTTACATTTCTTTTACATTGTTTTTATTTGGTATTGGAGGATGACTTGCAAAAACGCTTCAGTCTTCAATGACAATGCAGTGGTACAACAATGGCAATTCAAGTTTTGGTAAATAAAAAGCGCATCACGAATGGTTGTGTAAACAGTGTCCAAATATATTGCTCAATTCATCACCAACTCTAGTTAACATTGAGAGAGTACTTAGCAAGAAAGGTGTTCATTTTTTTCTAAACAGCCAAAAGATAACTTACCAGCAAAAAGGAGAAGAAATGGGGCCATCTGTATTCTCCCTGCTGAATCATTTTTCTTCCTTTCTCCTGTTTGGATATAACAAGAAGCGAATACAACAATTAAAGGCTCTTCTTGTTCTGCAGTACAGAAAAGCAAGCATTCCCTCACCATTTCTCACAGGCTTACTACTGAAATCAACAGCAGAAACCCTGTATCTGGAAAAGATTAGGACCACACGCCAGGAGAACGTCATACTGTGTACAATTCACATTTAAAGGCTTTGATACATTCTGTTCTTTATATTCCAGAATGATTACTTTACTTGAAAGGAATGAATGAATATCCATCCATGAACTAATGGACAAGTGAATGGTTTTTCAATCAAATGTGAATTTAATCGAACAACACATATCTACAGTGTCCAACAATGAACTGAATTAAACAAGAAGAAGGAATCTTCAAGGAACTCCTGTTCAATAGAACGTTTAGTAGGTCATTACCAACCATTGCTATTGAGTGTTGTAGGTAGATGTGTATACTTTCAGTTACAGAAACAATCCCTGAAATCTACTTGTAATACATCACCTTCATGCCTCCCACTTCAGGCATAATTATAATTTGAAAGCTTATTTAAAACAAAATACTGTACATTTCCATATGGCTCAGCTGAGAGGGTTGTAAATAGTCAATTGAATCACTGATATTGAACTGCTACTCTACTGGTCCATACAAATGGGATGACATTTCTTGAAAATGGTTCATTCAATGGGTGGATAACAATCACACTGAGGGCAGTAGCTTTCCAAAATACATAAATAGGAAGCAATAGCACAGACAATGGCACATCTTCTGAAAGGAATGCAACAAAAACAGAATACACAACTATCACAAAAAATATCAAGATCATTAAATGGTGTTTCTTGTTCTTATTATACTGTTAAAATAATGTTATTCCTTTGAGAAAAATTATATTTGCCTTGCATTCAGTTTTGCCAGCTAGTGTTTAACATTAGTGTTATACTGGGAAGAACTATTCTTTAGTAAGCCATCTTTCTTAATTATCCACTTAACACTACAATTATAGTTCAAGCTCCAGTTTCAGGGATATAACATATTATCTCTCCTTTATTTCACCAGGAGTCACTTACAATGCAAAAATAAAACAAAACAAATGATGTTAAGATTGTATCAACGTCTCAGACATTTTGCTTTATTTATTTTGACTGCTTCCTCTCAACTAGTTTAGACAAGTGGTTAAACACAGTGCCGAACCGTGCAGTCTGCACAAATACGGAAATGAAAAGATCACCTGGTTCACTTTGAGGAGGTAATATATTAATTATGTTTTATTGAAAACAAGTTGCTTGACAGTAGCTAAAATGCTGAAATTGGCAAAACTTATTGTATCCTCCATTATACCTACAGGAGACTAGCTTTTACTGGCAAGCATTCAGGACTATAATAATAGTGTTCACATGTCTTTCTTTAGCACATGAATAAGATTGCCTTCTAGGCAATAGTGAATTGTGTAAAGCAGCTTGTTAAATTACTGGCACAAAAAATACCACAGTGTAAATCCTGTCACAGAATAAGACAATGAAAATACAACTTAAACCACATGGCAAAGTTAAAAGATAATACTGCATTAAATACATAACTGTTAAACAATTACACTATGCTAGGCATATATATTCCGTATGCTTGACTATACACAAATATGGAAAGTTAGGAGGCTTGTGTAGGGAGTGTTGAAGTTTTAGTGGGAAATCTCAAGGCTACATGCAAAAAAAGATTTGAGTTTGAATTGGGTAGTATTTTGTGAAGGTCATAGAGGATACACAATGAACCAGTGGCAACCAGTGGCCAAATAAAATGGGGAAGATGAAAAAGAAGCCCTTAAGCCCCCAAGCAGCAGTAGCATCTTATTATTGTATTCTGACTGACAAGGCTTTTCATATCTTCTTTACGTTTTACCCCAATTTGGCTGTTAAATGCATTTTCTCCACTACTATAATTTTTTCAGTTTGAAATTTTGAGGAGGCACTGCCTCCCTTTCATTCTCTAAGGAGCCTCACTGCAATGAACGTTATAGAATACTGTGGTTATTCCATGAATATGGTTATCCTAGTGAAATAACGACCACCTCTCTGTTCTTGGAGTATTCTGTTTATAAATAATTGTAATTTTAAACAGTATGTTTAAAATTACATTTAGCAACTGAATTCGAAGAATTATTTTCCTTAGTTCAAGCTCCGCATCTGCTTAGCAAGGAGACATCATTTTGAACAGTGTGATAAGCCCAGTGGTCATTCTGTCCTGGGATTTGTATGAATGATAGATTCCAAAATTAGATTTGTACCATGCGTTACTCACATGACTGAGGTAAAAATATACTATTAGCTACAAACTATGCTTCAGACCTCCTGCAGATAAAGCTATAGAAACTGAACTCTTGACATCTGCATTGAACTACTCTATCCTTTCTGTTTTCCTGTCCTGCAGAGTCCCACTACCCAGGACCTACTGGTCACTGGCAGGTGCAATAAATTTAACCAAACTAGCATATTTGTGTATGTTTTAAAACAGCTTTGTCCAACTGTCCAGGATTATGGTCAGCTAGTTCTCTCAATTTATTTATTTATAGTGATAAAGTTAGACTGTACAGCAATCACTGTAGCTGATTAGTCTCAGAGGCTGTCTGTTAGTGCTTTCTGTAAATGGTGTATTACATGCACAATACATGTTTAACACAAATATGTAATTCTTGAAACAGAAACCTGGGCTGTTAGGGGTACATGACGATGTGGGCTGAAAGTGACTGCTGTAAAATAAACAGAGACTAATGTAAGGCTTTTGAAAGTCTTGCTTCCCTGACTTTGTAGCTGTTTCGCTTGGCACATGGCCTGAAAGACACCCATGCCAGGGAGTAACAGGCTTTTCATAATTCAGAGTGCAGTCGTGACCTCGGAGGGGTGATAAAACCTTTGTTTATGCTTAATAAGCTGTTTTGAGCCTATGTACAAACCATAATCAAACCAATTAAAACCGGTTCTAAAACCACTTATTTTTGTTAAAAGTGACATTCTTTAACGTTAGGTAAGTGTCACGGAATGCCTAATAACCAGGGATCCTAATTTTCCCCAATTAAAAAACAAAATTAAAATAAAAAGACTACAATTTTAAGATACACAAACAGTACATATAACAGTTAGTTTTTACAGAAAGTTTTTATTGGTACACTTTCAAATTCAAAAGAAGTTACAACCTCACCAGAGAGCCATCAATCAATAATATAAACAAACGTACCATTTTATTTTAAACATTTCAAATACATCTGTGTACTAATAATAAAAAACAAAAAAATAGTATTTATATTAGTTTATCTCAAGTTAGTCTTTCTCACCTGGATGGCTATTGCCAAACTCATTGACCCAATCTTTAAGTTGTATTTTTATCGATTTCTGTATCTTTAAACAGCTTGTTGAGAAGTAAAAATACACTAAAGTAAACTGCAGCTACGTTTCAGCATGACTGTGACGTGTCTCATTCACCAGAAGCAGTTTTATTGAACTGATGTTTACTAAATTTAAAGCAAAATTGCCTGGGTCAATGATTATATATGATAAGTGTATTGACTTGGTTATAAACAACCAAAAAACCTTGCATGTTTTTTGCAAATGTAAAACTAAAAATTCTCCAACAGCATAGAAAATCCTTGTTTTTCCGCGTTATTCCGCAGCAAACAGATTGCTAGGATCCCTGCTAATAACACACTATACAAATGGAACACAAAGGCTTTTTCTGATAAACATGCATACTGTGTGGGACAATGTATATATTGTTCTGTTCCTTTCCACTATACAACCCGTTACTTATGATTCCCATTTAAATGGTAAACAAATGATTGAAACTGTCTGTAAACATTGTGTGATTTTCCAGTGTCTAATGTAAGTTCTGAATCAACGCAGGGTTAATGAAATCTTAAAATGAAGCTGTACATAGCTGGTGTACATCAGCAGTTTGCAATCACCAGCCTTGTCATTTGACCTTGTGATGTGTGGGCATAGCGCTTTGCTGCCTGTGATAATTTTGCAAAACTCTTGTTATCTGGGTTTCTGCTGACATGCTAGGGAAATAAGACCTAGCTGTATATCTGTGCTGTACAAAGTAATTTCTTTGCTCAGCTCAGAAACATCTACAATGATGCCAACTCAGAAACTAACATGCCATGTTGACCCAGAAAAAAACAAAGATCTCTGATGTCATGAAAGCTCAGCTCAGAAACTAACATCTCTGTGCCATGCCGGCTCAGAAAACGAACATCTCTGATGCCTTGGGGACGCAGAATAAAATAACATCTACGCTGATGCCAGCTCAGAACACCATCAACTGAGGCCTGTGTGTGAGGTCACTGATGTTTCACATTTGATTTGCTTTGCTCCTGTTTGTGTTTTGATTCCTGAGTAAACTCTTTTTAATTGACTTTATCTGAAGAAGACTGATTGATTATTTTGAGAAGAAAACGATACACTAAGAACAATAAGCTGTAAATACCTTCTACTATTTTGTTACAAACTTGCTAAATATCTGCTAGTATGTAAATGTTTTTTTTTTCCTTAGAGGTTTCCACTGTGATTTAAACCAACTTAATGGGGTAATAACAAAGACTGCAAACCTCTTTAAAATGGTCTGTAAATTATTTAGTTTTACAGTTTGAAACGTACAATGCTGACTAGCTATTCCAGCAACCTCTGAAAAAGCTGAATCTCTGAAGTAAACATTTTAAAAGTGGATGAAAATGACATTGTTGCTGTTATTAAGTGTTGAGATACGATATAAAAGAAGAAAGGAAAGAGAAGTTGTGGGCTTCTTGCTTTCGAGTCCAAAGAAGTTTAGTTTATTGAAGATAAAAGTTCTGAGTTGCAAAGCTACAACCAGACATCTTAAAGGTTACATGGTGACAACAGTTTGCAGGTATCATCTCTCCAAGCACAGATCAGAGCAATACAAAGAACATTTCAGTATTTTCAGTTTAAATGCAGTCTTTCAGTGACATCGTGATTTTTCTTTAAACCA
Organism: Acipenser oxyrinchus oxyrinchus; assembly: GCA_030684275.1. Classification (NCBI taxonomy): domain Eukaryota; kingdom Metazoa; phylum Chordata; class Actinopteri; order Acipenseriformes; family Acipenseridae; genus Acipenser; species Acipenser oxyrinchus. Next base: position 38,419,390 of record CM060253.1, on the reverse strand, counting down.
ATCAGAAAAAGACACAAATTTCTTATCACTTAGTTAATTGTCCATTTGTCCTAACCCTAGCTTCAAAGCATCTGGATCAATCCAGTTTCTCTTTGAAGTAGCTAGTTTTTATAACCCTCATAAAATCAACTGTAATTTCAAACTGTAAGAAAACCTGTTTTATATCTAGTTTGTAAAGATGTTTAACAATGTGTTGGTACCTCCAACACAAAAACAATGATCCACCCTAAATGGCAAATGCCTTTCATGTTAGAACTCATTCATTTATATCTAAATAAACAATTCCAACAGTAAGCATGTCAAGCAATGATCTAAGCAACACTAGAGAAGAATAAAAAACACATATAATATTAAACTATTGTCAAAGTGTAGACTATTTCAATATATTGTTGAAGTAAAGTTGTGAACTACTTAATGGACCCACAATATCCTACTTTGCATGTTGCTCACTCATCTGAGATTATTCAAGTTGGCACTTCATTAAAATATTTAGTCATATACAGTAGTTAACTTATTTAAGAAAATGTGTAGTGTTTAGCCCTAAGATGAACAACTAATATGATTGCAATCTTTGCACATAAAACTCCAGGCCAGTACAAGTGTGTTTAATGCATCCTCCTTCTTTTGGCAGATGATCAGTCAGTTCTGCAAAGCTGCCTCTGTAACATACTGTACTGCTGAAGCTGTTTTTTCAGCCCCGGAGAAGTCTTGGATAGCCTGATGTTCGTCTGAAGACCTATAAAAGCATAGCAGTGATTAAGCAGCCTATACCACCAAGGGTGGCTGGGATTGGAAAGAGTTCTAATGTTAGAAGGGTGTGGCTTACATCAAACAGGCAGCTGTCAGTCAGGAAGCAATTCCAAAAGACTGCAGGAACTCCAATAACTCACGAAATCATGAAAAATGAAAAGCATGACAAATGTGGGTATTTCCATTTGCATTTTACAGAAAAACACTTTCTCCTGGAAATATATTGTTATGGTCCTAATTTATTAGGCATGTATTCCAGTGCAAAGTTTGTACCATTTTGTTTCCAATTTTTAAAAAAAATACAACTTTTAACTAAAGGCGTGCTAAGAAATTCTTAAAAACCCCTCGTTATACCTCTTACAAGCATTAATAATGTTATAACTGGTCCCTTTTTTATTGAGATAATCTTTTGGTTCTTTGCTTTTTGTTACAATACATTAATTAAGGATATGCAAATATTAAAATACAATGCTATAGATAAAACTGGTGTATCCCAGTAGCTTTTCTAAATGATGAGGTACCAGGAAACAGCAGCAACTGTTCATAAGTAGCCTTTTCAAAATTTGAATATAAAATAGAAGCAATGTACCAAAAGATGTTCAACAAAAGAAATTAGTATTATTGATATTAGTATTAGTGGTGATGGTGCAAGATAACTAAAACTGGGGTGAAAATCATTTTGAAAATTGGTGCTGAACTGTTTTGAAAGTGGTGCTAAATTATCAAACCCCGCCCTAATCAAGCCCCCACCTCACAACCTCCCACACGACACAAACCTTCTCTCCTGTGTATGTAAATGAGTGTGGGTGGGTGGAATTATTTTTGGTCAGTCTTGGACAGACATGCTCCACTTTAGCGGACAACAGAAGTTTGTATTCACTAACAAAAAACACCCTATGCAAACCATGTGGACTGCCAGCAAGGCTATGCCTTCAGAGAAATGACAGCTGCAACATAAAAAAACCCATAAATAAAACATTAAAAAGCATAAAAACAGAAAATCACTGGCTTTACTATAGTATTTTATACAGCAAGGGACGGCTCCAATGATTGCCCTCTGCTGAAAGGGTTTGCTCAGGTCTCAGTATGGAGAATGATTGGTAAAGCATAGCCAGGACAGGTTGAGTGAGCACACAGGGCTAAGAACAAGAAAAAAGGGATCACAAGTGCTGAGGTTGAAAGATCTTAACTTTCCCATTTTCAGCACAGGTTTGTAATGAATGTGCCTGGCTTTTGGTAGTAAGGATCACTGTTCCATATAGACTCACAAGCGTCAAACCGAGCCGGCTCCTGAGCAACACTGACCAGTGGAAATATAGCTTGAGAGTCTGAGTTGAGATTTTTCAGCCTGGGACAGATTATACTAGCTACATAATTACTCCAATGATTAGGATGTTGCAAAATGTTATGATGTTATGCTACCAGACAATGGCACATAAACATGTTTTTGGTCATTTATTTGCTTTTGACAGTGGAAGTGTGTGACATAATCTATCAAGATAAAATGTAGATGCATTTTTTACAAAACAATATGTTAGATAACTTTTTTTCAGGGGAAATTACTGCATGCGTGCTTGAATTACATTTTTTTCCCTCCCAAGAATAATCCTCAGGCCCTTTGCTTTTGCTCCAAAAAAAGTTGATACTTTAAAATGAAAAGGATTCTAGGACTTCAGTAACCATAAGTTGAGACACTTATTTATGAATTTTGTATTGATTAATTATTTACAATAATTATTGTATTTGCAGAACTACAGTACACATTTCATTGACTGTCATATACTGTATATTACTGAGTTTTGTGGCACAAATGCATATCACCTCCAAACATGTCATAAATTAGACTGCTTATAATTAATTAAATTAAAACCTGATATCATTCACGAAACATTACTATAGTAACAGAACTCAATTTCAATGATATAATCCTGAAGTACGGGTTTTAAATGGACTTTTTTATTAGTAGGTTGTTATAACTAAACATTACCAAAAAACTACAAATAAACAACACATGTTAGTAAGCGGGTTGTTTACAGTTATTTAACTTTAGCTAATAAACCGTGAACATAAATCTTATACTTATTTTTTTATTACTTTTTTTCTATCACCCATAATTTCTAAAACAAATCTTTAAATCTTAAACAACAAACTTTTACAAAGACAACTACCGGTACATAAACAAAGTTTTACAAAGCAGGATATTTTTCAAAAAAAATTATAATATGCTGTGTGAAGGCTAATCTCATAAAAGCAACTGTTACATCATCAAAGTTTTGACTCTAATTAATTATAGCCCCCAAAGTCCTTCAAAAGCAACCTGCCTGCTTTATACAAATAAGATTAATTACATGGTTCCTCCTAAGCTGAACCACAACCGGCCCAACAAAAAAAGGTTTGTCTGAAACCAGCCCTAGGCACTTGGGGGATGGGGGGGGATTAAACCATTTTCCAGGAAGTGGAGCGACAGCTAAATTACCATGCCTGAGAGCCTTGCCTTCATTATTAGACTAAGCGAACACACACACACCCTGAGACGCTGAGACTTTCATCGTCTTCCAGTCTTGAGACTCTTTACACAAAGAGCTGGCTCTGTTTGGAATGCGCACCAGTGCGTTTGAAGACAAGATCTATACCTGACACCTTTGTTGGAACTTGCTGTTGAGGCACGCCTGTCTTGAAAGTCAACCGCAGACTCTGTGCCTCAAGTTATTAATCTTAATAACCACCACATAATCTAAGATAAACACACAGGGTATCATTATCATTAACAAGGAAGAAATATTCATTCCTTCAGGAGAGGATAAAGGAAGAGATTTAGGTACTTACAGACATAATTCTGGGCTGGGAGGTAGAGCCCAAACTACAATTACAGAACACTCACTAAAACTATTCTTTTTAATTGTCATTTTATTTCCTGTAATCCAGTATCTCAGTGGCAAATTTACATTATCTACAAAAAAGATGTTCTAAAACCAAAATTACAAAAAACACACCCAGAATACTGTAATGTCTTGGTAAGAACAGTGAAAACAGGAGTTCTTCAAAAGCAGCAATTGCTTTATTTTGCATAAAAGCACAGGATATGCAGGTTAGCAACACTTCTCAGCAAAACAGGTTACACAGATTACTTCTCCAACTCTCCAACCCCGACTAGCACGCAGGATGCCTCTTTTATATCTCACAACGCTTACAACATTGCAACATTGTGAGTTAACCCTGACCAATCAGTGGCTGCTATCATTCCCTGGCTCCTGCCAGTGTCCGTAATGATCCCTGGGAGTCTTTTCCCACACTTGGTAGGGGTCAGCGCTGGTGCAAGGTTGCACCAATACTCCAGTTTGTACAAATCTAGAGACAACTGTGCATTAGTCAATGAATGAACAGAAAACTGTTTATTCATCAACAAAACCAGTCAGAACAATTCAACAGAAAAGCGAATACAATTTTATTATGCAACAATCATTTCAACAATTAGTATTACACATTTCAAATGTAACACTTAGAATAGGGCTTGCGATTTCACTTCAGCATTTCATATTGTTTGCTAAAAGTAATACAATTTTTCATTAACAGAATGTAAAAAAAATGTGTTACAAATTACAAATTGTGACAAAGATTCTTTATTTACAGAATAACTTTGAACACAGTTCTGGGTTCCTAACGCTGTCTTTGGTGGATAAAGCACTCTCGTCAACAAAGGATGGGTTTAAACAGGACAGACCTGTATGTTTCTTTGTTCTGCGGTGTGCGACCCTTTTCCAGTGGTACACGGCTGCTTTTAACAAACAATACAAAACTAAAATAAATCCTAGCTCCTGTTTTGGAGAGCTAATTAAACTTAACAGCATCCCTAACTTTCAGTCAGAACGCCAATTCGGTTTACTGACTTTAAATATATTATTCACAAATCGCATATTTAATATACTTTAATGTACACCATATTCAGGTCTATACACATGTCCTTACCTTCAAACAGACAGCTACTGTCTTTGAAACTTGTCCTTTTATACCTGCCTGGCTTATTAAATTACAAACATGTGTATTAGTTTAACTGATTGCCAGTCAATTAGTGTTGTTGGATCGCTGAGGCATTCTGGGATATGTAGTTTTTCATTCCTCATTTAAACAGCAAGAACTACATTAATTTGTTTCCACCCACATTTTGAATGCCTATGTTACATTGCAGGGTAAAGACTGCGTACTATGCATCTCCCTTCTACAATTGTACCCCATATTCTACCACAAAATTAATTTCCACATAAACATCCCTCTTCTAATTTTTATTTCACATATGTTCTGGACAGGTTCAGGAACAATAGCAGTTTAACCATCACTTTGTAAATCTCCATCAATTACACAGACAATAGGTTCAAACTCAGCTTTTGCATTTCTTTCCTGGCTTTAACCACTGTTCAAACAAGCTTACAGCCCACTTACATACTTCTCGAAAACCGATCACTGGCAATGATATTTAGGTCTTCATCTGTTTTAGGATTGGCAAACTAAATCCACAGTTTCTCGTACATAACAGCAATCATATTTACAGATTCAACATTGTTTTCTATCCCGTATATAAATGCTAAAGGAATAAAATCCTGTGCCAGGTGCACTCCAATCTCAATTAATGTCTAAGTCTGTTCTCACTTTGGCTGCTGCGAGACCCTGCAATAATATCCTGACACACAAAGGGGTAGAAGAGCAGAATGCTAAATGCTGTACTTTAGTAAGGTGTGAGTAATACACATAGAATTAAAACGGAAAGCTAAAGAGCTGAGGACCCCACCACGTGGTGTACATTTCACATGCATGTCTGCAGTTAACTGTGAATGAGATTGCCTCTTCAAAGTGAATAGGGTACATTTCTGACAGGACTTAGAAAGACCAAAGCAAACAAAAGCTCATTTGGATGGTTTGTAAGTGCTGGGTGTAGCATGAAAACACAGGACATCTCACTGCATGCAAGTCACAATGATTTGTTTCCATTGCCTACCTCCCATAAAGTAGTGTACATGCAGTTTGTGAAGGCTTTTATTAGTCTGCTTTAGGTCTAACATGGAGTGTGCTAGTATTCTTATGCTGGTAAAAACTGACTACAATAAAGCTTGGGTGTCCAAATATGGGTTGAACTTTCCCATCTGGAAAATATACTCAGTTTCTGTGGTTTTGTCATTTCAAGTAAGAAAAAAACATCAAAGCAACTATTTTTAGCTGCATTTGTCGATACTTAGCGTATCCGTAACAACTTACATATTTGTCAGTATATTCCACTGTTTAGCATACTGCAATATATTTAAAAAAAAACTTTAATATAATGCAGTACAGGTATAGATTTTCCATATATCTTTAAAACGTATAGAAGGTCAAATTTGCTCTCTGCACTTTCTCAAACTACACCTTTATTCAGAATTCAGTGGGGTTTGAATGTTTGAGCATTCTATTACAAATATAGAGGAACAATAAGTGGGTGGTTTGACTCTTCTACAATTGTGCACAGCCATTTAATGTTGCAAGCACTCCTCACATCATAAAGAACTGTCAACTCAAGCCAACTGCTCAAACCAACGTTGCTTCTGAACGAAAGAAACTGACAAAGTGCACTGCTGAGACCACACTAAAAATACTGTGTTAAATTCTGGTTCCCTTAACAGAAAAGACATTGAGGTCTTGGAGAGACAGTGAGGCCAGGGAGTATCTTAAAGAGTCATAAAGAACAAAACTAAAAATAATAACAACAACAACAAAAACTACACACTGCCTCAGCATTTTGTGCTCATTAATAATGTTAAACATTTACATTAGACATCACCATGTGTCTCTGCTTAAATCCATGTTAAATGCTTCAGTAATGATGAAAAGAAACACAGTTAAAATGTTAGGTTTCTGGGTAGCTTTAGCACAGTATCACAAAGGAGGGAGTAAACTGGTATGCTTGCCACTGAACCAAAAGGAAATCACAAACAAACCGGAAAACCAAAAGGGTCTTGATTCTGATTAAGAAGAATAATCTGTTAAACATGCACCAACTAATTATATTTTAAGTGGAAAGCTGAACACAATTGTGTGTAGCTTTGGATTTTCTGTAAAGAAACTGGGGTTGAAATAAAAAGCATCTCCCTTGTTTGGCATTACTGTAAGTTAAATGTCAAATGAAGTAGGATTATACTTAATTTCTTTACAGTTTATACTTAATTAGAGTGAAACAAATGTATTTAATAATTACTATAACCATATACCTATTTTAATCAAGCAGCTTTTGACATATGTGCTGCAGACATGTCAATACTTGTAAAACAAATCCAGTGAAGGTAGGAGTATCCACAATAAATTGCTGCAGAGCCTAAAAGCAACTTACATTGACGTAAAAAGCATAGTTTTAAAAATCCATTAAGCTCTTCAATGCTGCTTCAAACATCCTATTTAGGCTTTTCTTCTCAGCAGAAACTGGCCTAGGTCTAGGCCAAGCGAATGTGCTGGAGGGTTTTAAAACATATTGCGCTTTCCCTATACCTGGAAATGTGCCTCTCGCTTTATCCTTTGATTACTTTAATTACTGAGTCTGAAGAGGCTTTCTTCTTCAAGCTTGCTGGAACATCAAAAAACTCACATAGAAAAGATTAATGCAGTCTCTTCCACCGTTAACTGCAGCTTTAATTGTAACCATTGGGAGTCGTTCGGGGAGCTGAGCAGGGGCTCCTCCCTAGTTAATCCAGCCAATCTATCAATTAACCTCCCTATTTAAGCTCTGGGTCGAACACTCATTCTCTGTCTTGCTTTTTGCTTTTGTATTTTTTTGCTGTCTGTGCTTCCCTATGCGTCGCCAGGCTTTCGCTTACATTGTTGCTTTTTATTGTGCTTTGGTTGTGAGAAACTTCTATAGTTTGTTTTATATGCGTTTGTTTGGCGTATGCTTTGCCATGCTCTTAATTGTTTGTACAATCCTGAGCCTGCCGCCTCGGCCTCGCTGACCCATTCAGGTTTCAGAATTAGTAGCAACACATTCAATCTTACATTACCGTCACGAGTTGTGTTGGTTCTGTCAACATTAATTATGGCAGCATGTATTTACGACATCTCTCTGCCGGGACCACCAGAGGGTTCCTTCCACAAGGTGTGTGTGTGTGTGTGGTGGGGGGGTTCCTCTCTGCTGAGCAGTGAAATTAGCCCTTAACCCTTTGCGGTCCTATGTCGGACTGTCCAACATCATCAAAAAGACGTAAAATACAGGTCTCTAGTCGTTTTTTATCCAGAAAAAGCAGAGAAAACCATTCAATGGCCAAGTGAGACCGATAGAAGCGGAGAGAAGCCGAAAAAACCAATACACATAGCCCCGGCACCACAGAGATAACACAGACATAAACAAACAAGATAGCTGCTTCTGCATCCAGCGCTCAAAGAATATCACGGATATTTGCAGAGCTTTTTGAGATCTTATAGTAATAAAATAATGACTTGGATCGCATTATTGAGGCGTTTGGTGATAAAACAAGTGATCAGGAGATGATTTATTGGTATGCACGACTATGAAGAGGTATGTGAAAAATACAGCGAACAAGGGGTAGGGCAGGGCTGGAGATGCAGTACTGAGCGTCCTGTTGATATGCAGTGCCTTTTAAACCTGTTTCACTGTGAAAAAAATACTTTTAAACAGCGCGTCTAAAATAAACTGCGCGTGTGAAAATAAATTGGACCTGACGCGCCTGAGACGCGCTGAATAAATAAATAAATATATATATCAATCCTCCAGTATTGATTGTTACTAATTAACTAACCCTTCTTTTTTTGCATTGGTGGCACAGATGTGGGGAGCCAGGGGTCCTCTTTTTTGGGCAAGTGATGTTCACTTCCCAAACTTGCCAAACTGGCCTCGACCTCCGAGAGGAAGGTTCTATGAGAGCCAGAGGGGACCCCTGGTCAAATCTATCTTAACAATCTCTCTATCATTCCAGGTTCCTCCTGGGGGCAGCATACACGCTCCCCAGCCTTGGAGGCCGATTGGTTCGGTCACCTCCGAGAGGGCGGCTCTCCCTGAGCAAGGGGACAACCCTGCACGTTTCTCAAATCTCCGTTTTCTATCACTTGTTCACCTTGGGGGCAGCATACATGCTCCCCAGCCTTGGAGGCCGATCGGAAAAGTAAAGCGCTGTCTCCTAAAGCTGTCCTAAGAGCTGTTACTTTAGGAGCTGTTTACACCAAAAAGCTGCAGAACAGATTCAAATCCTATTGATCATTTTCTGCAATAACAGTTGTGTTTCTCTACCTTTTCACTAAAGCCTGTAAAAAAAATGGCAAATGGTAACTGTTTGTTAACTAGACTGAGGGGAGATTCAATCAAAAACTACAGCACCTACATTATTTGCCTTTTGGGGTAATGCTGTGGTAGAGAGCTATCCAACCAGGGAGTTTTTAAAGAGCCATAAAAATAAAACAAAAATTACAAATAAAAAAAGCAACTACAGCTTTTAAAACTACTGAATGTCCAGCATTCATCACCTCTAAATCAAATGAGTCATATTGTAGAGCTCAATCAGTCATATGTAGTTCAAGAGCCATCCGCTGGACAGTCCTGCTGCAATGGATTCTGCAATGACTAGAAAACAATGAAGAATAATTTCACACAAGTGAAGGGGTTTGGACTAGAAGATGGTGTTCCACATAAATAATTATTTAATGAGTTCTATCGAAATAATATTTATGCAGTTATTGGAAAATAAACCTATTAATAATTCCTTCACATCTGGAGTAACAGCTTTGATTAATCTGTCCACATAGATGTGCTTTGACAAGGCTACTTCAAAACTTAAATTTGAACAGCTCCTGCCCTTTATTTGACACATGCATAGCTTAAAGACAGAGTTTGTGTCAATAGGGTTTAACCCCAATGCTAAAAAATGCTAAGTCTTCAGCCTATAGAGCTGCCAGGTAAGAACTACAGGCTGGCTGTATTGTCAAACAGTGCATTCATCTGTTGAGCAGTCTTCAAGACTAATCCTCTGTAATTATCAATCATTTTAGAACTTGACAGTTTAAGCTTATATTTATATTTATATTTATAGAGGCTATATACCCTCCAGACGCCACATTGGCTTATGTGCCACAATTATGATTCAATTTCCTTTTTTTAAAAAAAAAAAAGTTGAGTATGTTGACTGTGTGTTCTGCAGATTAAAAAAATATATACATATATAATGGTATCAGTACATTGGTGTGCAGAAATATTCAAGCCCTTTGAAACTAATAAACAAGAACAACACATTGTTGGGATAGGAAGGGACTTTTACCTCCTCAGTCCCTGGTGGTTACAATCCTATTACCAAAATGCTAAACAATCCACTATGAACATCAATGAAAGATCTCAACTGAATACTTCTCAGCTTCATCTAGCACCAGATTCGGAACAGACCACAGTTTCCTTTTCAGACAATTCCTCATTACCTCTGATTTCTACTGCAGCACATCAGAAGAAGAGAGTAAAAACAACCAAGAAAAACAGTAACAAAAGTCACTGATGTGCGATTAGATCAGACTATGTGATATGGCTATAAGAAACAACCAAGGACGTACTCAAAAACAACTGACACATTAGCACAAGGATTATGATTTGAGTAAAAAACTCCCAAATGTAGCAGGTGCCTGGAAGCAAAAAAAAATGACCAAACACTCCCGAATATTCCAGAATGTTCTACTGTATGTCAGTGGGTGCGTTAAGTAACTGAGCGGCTCAGAGAGACCATCTTTCCGCTCTCTCGGATCACTGATGAAACCTTCTCTGCAGCGCTCTGAGCTGCTCAGGAGGAGCGACATTGAGCATACCGTCAAGAGGCTTCTTCCACTGAGCTGCTCTGAGCTGCTCAGGAGGAGCGGAACTGAGCATGCCGTGAAGAGGCTTCTTTCACTGAGCTGCTCTGAGCTGCTCAGGAGGAGCGGAACTGAGCATGCCGTGAAGAGGCTTCTTTCACTGAGCTGCTCTGAGCTGCTCAGGAGGAGCGGAACTGAGCATGCCGTGAAGAGGCTTCTTTCACTGAGCTGCTCTGAGCTGCTCAGGAGGAGCGACACTGAGCATGCCATGAAGAGGCTTCTTTCACTGAGCTGCTCTGAGCTGCTCAGGAGTAGCGGAACTGAGCATGCTGTGAAGAGGCTTCTTTCACTGAGCTGCTCTGAGCTGCTCAGGAGTAGCGGAACTGAGCATGCTGTGAAGAGGCTTCTTCCACTGAGCTGCTCAGGAGGAGCGACATTGAGCATACCGTCAAGAGGCTTCTTCCACTGAGCTGCTCTGAGCGGCTCACTTACTAAACGCACCCCGTATTTATACACCAGGGAGATTTTGAACAAAAGGAAATTGGGAGATTTAATTAGATTGTATTATTTTATTACATAAAACAAAACAAAATGGACTATAAACCTCATATTATATTTTCAAAATAATTTTAAATTCTTTGCCTGCTAAAAGTTTTCAATTTTTTTTTATTTTTTTTTTTAGGAATTGACAGAACAGACCAATTATATACAAATCTGCGGGAGGTCTCATAAAAAAAAATGTGCGACGACAGTAGCAATAAATTGCAACCCTATGATCTATGACTGCTGAATCACGGATAAGCAGCTAATGTGATGGTACACACGATCTGTCTTTTGCACCTCACTAATAAGATAGTAAAGTTGCATACGATTGCATTTTTAAAGCATTTTAATTCTCTTTGTATTCATACGATTTCTGACACGCTGATTTTTACATGAGAAAAAACATGCTTTTACTATGTTTTACCATGGTTTAGCATGGTTTTCATACTTCTCTGTGATTTCATGTACATTCATTAAGCTTTTACAATGCTTTAATAGTAGTACACTTTTCTAAGCTTTTCCTTTCAAACAGCACATTACATTTTTATAAGGGACATGTTAACTGATTTCTGCTAATAATAATAATAATTGAAACTATAGCTATTGCCTGACTCACGATAATATGTGAATGTTGCACAATAGAGCAAGTTAAAGCATGATGCAATTATTTCGGCAAAAATTAATCTGGAGCATTATGCTTTTCCAGCAGTGAATGACAGGAACACCGAGAATGAAAAACACTGAATGAACCAGACTGCATGAAGGGAATAGGGTTTTCAGTTACCATCTCACCTCCCGGGGAAGGTGTGATGGTCTGTGTACAAGAACATATAAAAACAAATCTAGTGTACTTAAAAACAGTATACTATCAATAAACTGTAATTATTCCAGGTGGTATGTTTTCAGTACAGCTACTCCGATACTACTTTTCATATGAATTGCCATTTCTTGATATATTGATGTCATATACTGTCATTTTATTATTTTGTTGTTGTTGTTGTAAGTTACAGATGAATACATGTGGGCATTTATTTCCCATGTTGCCCTTCTCAGATTTGGTGATTACCATATATAATCGCCCCATTTTCCAAAATACACTATTTTAGAGCCATCAATGTAATATACCAAGATTTTTATTGATTAATGGGCTAACTAACATTTTGAGGTACCACTGTGCTTGTGAATTCAATTATTTTGCATATGTCTGAAGTACCAAGATATTTAGTAAGCAAGGGGTCTGAGTGGAGTAATATGCAAATGTTTCACTTGTCATTCTGCATATGTCCAAATACATGCTGCAAGGGAGTGTATATGCAAATGAATAACAACTCTAGCATTCCCAAAATAGTTTCAGAGCATTTAATCCAGTGTAAATTCACGGGATTAGCTGTGATACCCAAGTGACATAAAAGACAATCATATTATTATTATTATTATTATTATTATTATTATTATTATTATTATTATTATTATTATTATCACTGCACCAGGATGGAGTTGGCAATGCTTGTCTAACTAAAAAATGTACACAAGATCAGATAAAAAACGTCTAAATCCCTCCGCAATTTCGCAGCATCGCGATATTAACAAGCCATTGTCATGCATATTGTTACATATACTATATAGTTTAACGTACTTCGAACTGTCATTGACTGTCGTTGGATCCTTTAATAACAGTCTAGAACAGTTTAGAGTACCTTAAACTTTAGTCTATGCATAAGAAATACTTAATGAATTACTTAAAGCTTTGTGAATAGGGCCCAAAATGTCAAAATAAACTCAATTGTGCACGATGACAAGAGAAGTGTGCGGCGCAAATAGCTTTCTCAAATTACTGTGTGTTTGGTACAGTGGGAAACAAAATACTTTGCACACTGCTGCAGCAGCACAGAGATTAGTACCGCCGCTACATCAGACGGCAAGAACGTGCATGTTGCTCGCTGTCTTATAAAGTATAAACTTTTTCTTATAGGTTTGCACGTTGGAGCACATTGCTACAGGGTCTGAAATGTTTAAAAAATATTAAATCATAGCTGTAAAATGAGCGTTCACTTAACTAGTACAATATATAATATTGCCTACCTAGTTACTGTAAATAATGTAACAGAAATGTGCCCCTTGACAATGAAATGTTTAATTTGGCTAATGCTGGCTAGTTTTTACCAGCTGTGTTTCTGAAGGCATTGTTCCATTCTGAAACAAGGATTGGTTCTTCTGCGAGAACTTTTTTTATTTATTTACTGGTGTTTACAAACAATCAGTAAGAGCCTGAATTTGGATTTTTTGACAAGTTTATAATTCAGAAAAAAGTTTACAGCAATTATTGCATTTCAATCACAATCGATTTGAACGTTAAAAGGTGCCTTACCTGCAACATGAGTTAAGAATATGATTATGGTTAATATTTCCAAATGTTCAGAACCAGTAGCCAGTCTCAAGTAGTTGATGTATTTTCTTCCTTGATTTTAAAGTTGGTGAATTAATTAAAAAAATTGGTAATGCATTCTCTGGTTGGAGATAATTCTTTAGCTGCAATAACCAAGTTCCGTTCCACACATACACACACTCGCAGAATCTCTAGATTGCAGTGTCTGTCTTGTTCATTACTTCTTCAGAAGTTAAGGCTCCTCCTAAAATGAAGCTTTCCTCCACAAAATCTGCCAACCTGATTCAGGTACAGTTCACAGGAACAAACAGGAGTAAGCGAATGTTGCTGTGACTCTTGGGCGACATCTGTGGGCTATTATGTTAAATTAGGAATTATGCTGTTTTTCTAAAAGTATTTTTCGATCACAGTCCGATTTAAATTTAATTTACATAGCCTCCACTCCCTCCCCGGTTAAATTTAATTAAACTTTTTTTTTTCTTCATGTTTCCATATTGTTTTAATTATTCATTTGCAGTACATGCATTCTGCAAACTCAATTCGCTATGTGTTTTTATTTAGTTGAGTACCCTCTGTCAATGTGTTGATTTATTTCACGTTGTGTCCAAATTTCGAATAATTTGAATAAGTAAATGCACTTAAACCCTTTACCAACTTGAAAATCGAATGTTTTGTCAAAAAAAAAAAAACATTCTGGTCTCTTCCTGACACCAGTAAAAATGTATTCAAGACTATGCTGTTTTTAATCTAAAGCATTCCGTTTAGTAAGATCAATTTACAATAAGCGGTAAACAAAACGTACATGAATTAACACAACATCTGCGAAATGATAACTGCTATTTTAAATGAAAATAACTTTAATGATACAAGCCAAACGTGTTATGTCCACAAATATGTTAGCCATATAACAATTGTGATGCCTACTCACAATGACATTTTTACAAAATTATGGGTTATTATGCCTTGAAGCTGAACATGAACTATTGTTTAGGACAAAATATAAACATCATAAGAATCATCCGACATTAAAGACTGGATTAAATACTTTGAACACATGGGTTCACTTACACATTAGTTCATAAAGAAGAATGTCTGGCACATATTTATTGTATTTATTAGAAACCAATATAGGTTTTTCATATGTGAATGTTGAAATGTCTATGTGAAAAAACAAACAAAAAATGAACATAGGAAATTAAAACTGATGGCCCTTTATTATGTATGAAAATGGGCTATAAAAATAAATATAGCAGTTAATTTATTGGTTCCTTTCTGAAGTATTTTCGTGACAGATCACATGATTCAAAACAGTTTGATAGCTTCCATCCTTACAGATAGCTTCCTGTCCGGAACATTCCTTGAGCTTAACTGTCCTTGTTCAGTAGGAGTGTTTCACTCTTCATCTGTACTTCTGAGTGATTTCTACTGATGCGGTGTCCTGGCATTAGCTGTACTTCTTCTGAGTTATTTAAACTGCTGCTGTGCTCTATTAGTTCAATGGATACTTCATACATTTTCCCTATATTTTATTTCTCACATGTTTAATATTCTTATACATGTGCATTGTATGATTCTGATTATTTGATCAAGGCTGATTGTGTGATGTGTTAATAGTATCTAATGGGATCTGTATTTTGTAGCAGATTTTTATTATTTACATTAAGTCTTTATGGCCAACAAACTAGAGGTTCGACCAAGATAAACAATGTACCCACAACACCTCACCACATACAGTCATGCGCCTCTCTCAAGCAGAGACTGCAAACTGATGTAAATCCACTGGGGGCTTTGTTTGTGGTCTGAGCCAGGTTCTAACGTAGTCCTCCAGTGCTGAAAGTTAAAAAAAAGCTTGTGCCACCTGAAGTCTTCAACAGTATACAGTATATTCACAGAGCAGGCAGGTACAGTACTGGCAGTGGTAACACATTCTGTCTGTGATCATTGCTCATAGAGAAGAGGTTCTGTCTCAAGTTCATTCAAAAGAAGCCCATTTAACAAGTGCCAAGATGTTTTTGTGATGTGTCTTTTTGAAGGTATCTTGATTTGGGGATTTTCATTTCTAAAGGTTTTATAAAGTGGTCTTCACATTTAATAGAGGATGTAATGAAAAATGTCTTCCCCTTCCCAGCTGATAACTTCTATACTACATCCCCAGGAAGAATCCTAAAATAATAAGGACTGAAATATTCTAAACCTGCAATTACTGTCACTGGCAGATTTACAAAGCAGACTGCTGTACGATCACTGCTTTTTTGCTGTCAAATAACCGTAAAAAGTTCCTGATGTTAGAGTTTATAATGAGAAGGGGTTAACATAAACAACTATTAAGAATTTCATCCTGCTATAATATCAGCGTACAGTACACTCCCAGGTCCCCCGTGGCTCACCTAGTGAAAGCACTGTTGCCTCATGTGCTGGGTGAGCAAGATCTCGCTGGTCCACATTGAGCTCTGCATTGGCCTTTGGGCTCCTGAATGGCTTGAGAGGGAAATCATTGAGAGATTGTGAGTCCTTATTACCATTGAGAGTCCTTATTACACGCCGGCCCTTACTGTCCAGGTGTCAGGGGAGCCCAGGTGGATGCCTTCTAGTCACGGTCTTGTCTCCAGGGTTTATTAGTTTCAGTTACTCTGGGTTCGACAGGAATGGAGGACGCTCATTGATCTTTAGTTCTCCTGATAAGGTAAGTGGGTTGCAGTGGTATGGTGATATTTGTATTGGAGATTTCCAATTCAATTCTGTTTTGAAAATAGAAAGCCACTTGTTAATTATACAATGCTCCCACTTGCCAATGCAATGCTCCCTTGAAGCCATTGTCCTCCCCCCACCAACTGAACGGCTTTTTCTTTTTAGATTTAAATGGTGCGGTAAGTCGTATAGAGACCTATTTGTGCAAACTACTGGATGGAGTCAATTAACCAATTTTACCTGAACACAAAATTGTCTTGCCATTATCCTTATATCAGATTTTAAATGTAACCTAATAACCACACAAGAAAGCGGATGGATTATGCAGTGTTAGGATTAATAACTGCCCCAATGTGTTATATACTAGAATTATATATTTAAAAAACAAAACTGTACAAGGATAGTTGCAACATAATTAAAAGGTTAGTTGTGCATTTTGACAAATGCCTTTTTATGTTATAATGACTACTAATATTATATTTCCACATATTTCCTATATAATAACACACTTCAGAGTTTGTGGTTTTGCTGAGGTATCTTGAATGCAGACTTCATGGGTGGTTGACAGTGTCTGTAAAACTCACTATAGCCAGACATTCAGCCTTGTGTTACTATTTACAGATCAAGGCTATTGAATGATCTGCATGTTCAAAAAAATACACACACAAAAAAAAACAAAAAAACATATGGAACTGATCATAGCAGGGTTGAAGCTGTTTATCCAAGTTGTTACTGCCAAGTTCAGATACTAACAACTATTCTGTTTTTTGGATTAAAAAAGTGTTCAGATTTTGCATTGCAGGCTACTGGTATATGAGAATAGTTTTTACATACATGTATCTAAATGTAGTACCATGAATCGTAACTGTGCCTCTTTTAAGATGAAAGCAGCAGGATTCCATCTTCAGAGGCAGTTGCCATAGAAACCAAAGATTCGGCTAACCTACATAAGCAATAGAGAAGTACAGTATTCTACATCTATTAGACTGTAGGCTAGTCAAAATGATTTCTTTTTAATTTGCACTTTAGAGGCAAAGACTTTACTTGAAGATTTTTATTACCCTACTATGGCAAGCCAAATTATCATTTAGAGATATCTCAAATTACATTTTAAGATATCTTGAAATATTTAGAGATATCTGTAAATAATTTTTAGATATCTTTAAATGAATATGAGAATATGAGGAGAGGGTGGTGGGGGGTTGCTGGTGATGGATCGAGATTTTTGCACATTGCTGATATTTTTTATTGTCCCAAGTAGTTGAATAATTAATTTCGAGGGGGGTTCAAACCCCTAAACCACCCCCCTTGCTAGGCCACTGGCTCAGCCCAAAAAAATCTATATTATTCCTTTAGGACCCTAAAGGATTTCTATAGTGCCCTATAGTATCTGTAGTAGTTTTGTAGTATTGTATAAAGTTTACTATAGAATTCTATAGTAGTTTATAATAACACTTTAGAATCCTATAGTACTTTACAGTAGTCTGTAGCACTACTATAGTAATCTTATAGTACCATTGGTACCTTAGTTAATTATGTTTTACTTTCACAGTAACATTCTTGTTCTATAGAAACTTACAGTGGTAGTCTATAATTGCCTTTAGTGGAAAGTTATGTTCATAACTTTTAGTAGTGGTAAATGAAATATGTGTTGTATTAAAATCAATATAATGCTACTATTGAAAATATATTGTAACGAGTTCAATGGTGGAGGCTGAAGCAGGTGTAATAATTAAGGCTCAAGCCAAGTTTAATTTACAAATAATCATAAATAATAAAATAAATAAAATTAAGGGAAGGGGAACTGGGAGTAAAATAACAAAACAAAACATAAATGAACAGCTTTATACCACCCCCGCAAGGAAAGTTGAACAGAAGCAGTCATAGTCTACTTTTTTCTTTTGTCAGTCTCCTGTCAGTGAGTCTAGTTAACAATTATCCAAATTCAGAATCTGGTTGATACCCAGCAGCACTGAGACGCTGAGATATATCCTGCCAAAGAAGAAAGATTTGACAGATTTGCTGTGGAACAAACTGAGTACCTTTGTATAGTGACTTCAGCATGCCATTATTATTTTCAAAATTAAATGAAAGTGTTGCCCACAGCAGCCCCCAATCTTGAACACTCTCACTAATATGCACCAGCTGATGCACATTGAATGTCACATTTTCTTTACCATACAATAAATCAATTTTTTCAACAAAGGTACATCGTGATTTGTGTGCTGACTTAATGTCTTGCCTGTAAATTCCTGAAGAAGAATATGCATGCCGTAGACTAACAAGAAGAAATGATCAAGAAACATTTGCAGAAAAATGCCAGGAAGAATAAGTAATGCATAAAATAAAAGAAACAATCTCCATTCCAAAGCTTTCCAGTACTTGCGTGATGTGAGTGTTCTAGTAATTTCATGTGGTGGCTTTATTCTCAGCAATTTGTCATCTGGTTGCCTGATCTGCCTGCCTATATACCATGACTACAAGCAATTTTGTGGGTCTAACCATAAATTGACAAACTGCCTGGTGACACCGTAAAGACCTGCATGCATGTAATCTGGGACAAATCCAGATATTATGCAGTGCCTCAATAGCATTGTTCTTTAACTGTCTCTGTTCTTGGGTCTTGTAAATGCTCTTTATATGGGTGTGTGCATACATAACCCCTTCCCTTTTCTACTGCTTCACCAGGATACAGGCACCAGTCACATCCATATACTCCATTACATTGTTTTGAGTTACGCAGTAGTGGTCTGGCAACGGTATCAGAGAAGCACACAAGACAGAAAACCTTGGACTGATGGGAAGTACCAACAATATCATTCCACTGTATGGGAGTGCTGGCAAGTTCACAGTACTCATCTATAAATGGCTTCAAAAACATATTCATACGTGGCTTTTGTAGGCCAAACCACAGAGCTGCAATCATCAAATTTTCTTTTCTTGTTTATGTGGCAGTTCATTCACTGGGAACTGAAGAGGCCATATGGAGTACTTAGATGGCTTAAATACAGGCCCAATTTTTTACCCAATTTTTTTTCTTTAACTAGTTCTTGATACATTTTAGCATCTTGCACTTTTATCTGTCAAGGTAACACCATGATTTTCCAATGTATCTAACAGCAGATCTTTGATTCCAATTACTAAAAAGAAATTGCCAGACTTAACACTTGCTTCTTTATTGAAAGGAGTTGCATAGTGTTCACAAGCAGCAGCATCTGGTTCCTGTCCCTTGTAATGTAAACACTCTGGACAGCAGTAATGTGCAACACATGACAAAGAACTTTTGGAAGAGGTATTTAGATGCTGGGGCTAGATGAGGGACATGTAAATTGAGTAGCGACAATAAGTCTTCTAAACCAGCACCTGTTAGGCGATGACGTAGCATATATACCATTACTGCTAACAGACTCTGGCCTTTTGTGATGGATGCCCCAGGATAAATTGGTTCATCATTCTGTTGAAAAAGAGACACAAACATCCTAAATAACAAATTGAACTATACTATAAGAATCCTATAAAAATACTACAACATTCCTTTAAGATTTATATATTCTTTTTCTATAGTATGTCCCAATTTACTATAGGAATTTTACTGTAAGATTCCTATAGTAATACTATAGAATTATTTTTATAAGGGTGTCCTAATTATTAGATAAATATGTTATTTTCAAAGCATTTACTCAGTTCTTTAATAATAATAATAATAATAATAATAATAATAATAATAATAATAATAATAATAATAATAATAATAATAAAGGAGAAAGGTTAGAAAACTCAAGAACCTTAAATTATATTACTGAGCTATTTGGTTACTGTTTTATAAAATTAACAGATAATTTAGAATGAAATGCTTTGAAAAATATTCGCCATAGTGTATTGGAGGTGTCTGCATTTTGTTCTTCAGTAGTAAAATTTGACATAATTTACTTTAATAGTCAGAACTCTTAAAATCACATTATAATTAGCTCTAAAGCTTTTAAAAATGTTATTTAAATTGTTATATGTTTTCCAGTAAGTGCACATTGAGGTTTATTACTCAGACAAAGGAGGAGTGCAGTTCTTTAAAATAAGTAATGTTATTCTTTTGTTCTCTTTGTGGTACATGGGGATATTACTTCAAGCTTTTACATGTTGTAAAGTATTACAGAAAGATTTTGTAGCAAATTAGCATTCCATTTTTTTGGGTCATTGACATACAATAGTCCTCATTGAGTTAGTTGCCTGTTGGAAGGTGTAGTTAGTGTTATAACCTATTGTGTGAGTAGTTCGACTTTTAAAAAAAGATGCATTCAGTCAGAACTACAGATATAGTTGTATCTTGCATGTCATTAATTGATACATGGCTGTTTGTTTGTCTCCGTGCACCGTTTGTAAAGTGTTAGTTCGTTTTGTTTGTCTGTTTATTTTGGCGTAAGTGCCGTGTGCTGTTTTTGTGTTCTTTTATTTTGTTTATTAAATGCGGAGCACAACCAAGTGCTCAGCTTCACCAACCTCACTGTCTGTTGTGTGTTACTTCCTGTTTCTGGTCTGACGTCACCCACTGTCGGCCGTCTTTGTGACACGTGGTGTCATCGTGGGATTACCAGCGCCTCCTAGACGCAGACCAGAGCAGGAACCGCAATTTGTTGTTTAAAAAAAACGAAAAAAAAAAAAAAAATGACAAGGGCAGAAGACGCCATCAAACTGCGGGACTGGGTCCTGGAAAATGCTGGGCTGGAGGCCCAGTCTATGCCCATAGCCATCCGGATCCTGTGGCTGATGGACAGGGAGAGATGGGAGGCGTATGAGGGGAACACACCCCAAACTCCCTGGAGGAAGGTGTGGAGTTGGTCCTCAGCTACCTGGAGGCAGCTATAAGTGGAACAGCAGCCCAGGTAGCAGGATCTCCAGCAGGAGGATTCATGGCCAGCTGCACCTTCCTAGAGATTGGGAGGAGCCTGAGCGTCCACAGCCCAAGTGGGAGGAGCCTGAGCGTCCACAGCCCAAGTGGGAGGAGCCCGAGCGTCCTACGCCTGAGTGGGAGGAGCCCGAACGTCCCTACGCCTGAGTGGGAGGAGCCCGAACGTCCCTACGCCTGAGTGGGAGGAGCCCGAACGTCCTACGCCTGAGTGGGAGGAGCCCGAACGTCCCTACGCCTGAGTGGGAGGAGCCCGAACGTCCCACGCCTGAGTGGGGGAGCCCAGCGTCCACAGCCCAAGAGGGGGAGTCGGTGCGCCCACAGCCCAAGAGGGGGAGTCGGTGCGTCCACAGCCCAAAAGGGAGGAGTCGGTGCGTCCACAGCCCAAAAGGGAGGAGTCGGTGCGTCCACAGCCCAAAAGGGAGGAGTCGGTGCGTCCACAGCCCAAAGAGAGGGGAAGTCGGGCTTCCACAGCCCTAGGACCCAAGCTGCCAGCAGAGGGAGAATGCCTGCTGTCCCCGTGTCCACCAGCAGAGGAAGAATGCCTGCTGTCCCCGTGTCCCCAGCAGAGGGTGAATGCCTGCTGGGTTCCCATCCACCAGCAGAGTGTGAACGCCTGCTGGTATCACTTCCCCACCGTCACCACCCGGAGGAGAGGAACAGGAGCTGCCTCTGCCTCCACCACAGTCCCCTGCAAGAGCGGGAGAGCCGCACCAGTCCCCTGCAAGAGAGGCGGAGCCGCACCAGTCCCCTGCAACAGTAGGAGACCACACGCTGCTCGCACCTCCATCGCCAGGAGACTACACGCTGCTCGC